>OZ025299.1:223120281-223612527 GCA_964019185.1 Maratus speculifer | reverse complement strand
GCTTCCTCCTACAGGTGGAGGAGGGCTCCCTCCTACAGGTGGAGGAGGGCTCCCTCCTACAGGTGGAGGAGAAGTAGGTGGAGGAGGAGTTGCTCCTCCACCCTCCACCTGCTGGAGCTCAACTCTCCTTTCTCTACTACTTACGCATTTTAATTTCTATTTTTCTTTTCAACTTTTATAAGAAAAGGACAACAAAACAATACAGTAATCTATTTTTCCTTTACTTTTAAATCAGAAAAGGAGTACTTATGTTGCCACAATTACAATATACTACATGGGGTGAAAAGTCCCGGGACTTGTCATTAAGTGCCAGTATCAATCAAATACCCATATTATGTTTTGTCAGAACGAATTTTCGAATGAATTATGTCAAAGTTCCATGATACGTTGGCCTTTTTTTACAAGTCGTGGTCATGTAAATGATGTTAAGTGCTGTTTTACCAAAACAACGCACCAACTCACACATCAATGAAAACAATGGAAAAATTGAATGAATTAAATTATGATTTACTCCCTCATCACACGTATTCTTCAGATCTGGCCCCCAGCGACTATTATTTGTTTCTAAACTTGAAAAGAAGGCTTCAGGTGAAGACATTTTCATCAAATGAGGATGTCATTGCGAAACTGATGCATATTTTGAAGGCCTTGACAAAGCTATTGAAATATTAGAGGATCGCTGGAAGAAATATATTACTCTGGAAGGAAACTATGTTGAAGAATAAAATCAATTTTTGACAAAGAAAACGTTTTTTCATTGTTAGACCCGGGACTTTTCACCCCATGTAGTATCTTAAAAAAAATTGAGATACAGTTTTCAAACAAATTGCGTTTAAAAACGTTACGTTTTTTCCCCTATACTAGTACAACGGTGTAAAAATTGAAATTGTGCAATCTTTAGAAGTTTAAAAATCTGCGAGAGCAGAAATTTCCAAATCAAAATTTAATTTGAAATTTCAAAGTGTTGCCATTCCCAAAATAACGTATGCGTTACGCACCTATGTATTCGGCTTTTATATTATCGATAGGTAGTGATGCGCAAAAATCAAGAGGTTGTCAACGATGGAATAATTTAAATACCACCATTACAGAAATTCCATAAAAAACTTTAAAAATTTTAGTACTTCAGAAAATTATGTAAAATTCAAAATTTTGAATTATGACGAACTACATTCCACGCAAATATCTGGCATCAGTTTCATCCCATGCGTTTCATTATTTTCTGAGAATTAGTTGTGAAATACAAACACGGAACTAAAAATTAATATAAATGATCATTTTATTATTATTACATTTCAAATTCCATTCAAAAGGTTGAAAAACTGAATAAAAATCAAGGTAACAAAACAATAAGAAAAAGTACTTAAACAATATTGCAATTTCGTTCCATTTGGCCTCAAAAAATCCGACATTTCTTATAGTAGGAAGTAGAGGGTTAACGACCGATGAAGTGAAAATCCCATCAAGGGGAGTTATTTTTCATTACAAGTGAAACCTGGTTATTTGGGAAGTGCCCGAACTTTGAAAACACCCTAATCAACGATAAAAGTTTCCGGATATTTTGGCAGTTTTTAAGGAAAACACTTTTGTGGCTTTCAGAGACAAAATAAAGCAGACGTTGATGTGGTTATATTATTCTGTTCCCCATTTTGTGAAATAAGTTATTTTTGGGAAACTTATTATATTTTTCTGAAAAACCAAATTCACATTCTTAACATTAGAACAGCGACATCGGTCAATTTGATTTATCTGAAATTAAGAAGTTTTTAACTAAAAATTCTACTTAATAAAGTTTAGATTAGTTGAAAAATTATCTTTGTCTGTTTTGAAGTCTCTTGACTTTATACGCTTTAACTTTCTTAAAAATTGACCGGTCTTCACGAATTTTATGTATGGTGCTAAGAAATACAATTAGTATTAAAACTGGATTTACAGGGCCAAACGAAAAATTTTAATATATTATCACCTATTACGCAATAAAATAAGCGATATTTGCGACAGTTGAATTTCAAATGAATTTTGATTAGAGTTCTGAATCTGTAATTTTTGTCTTTTTGTTGTTGAGAGCAGTGTTGGGTATGAACGCGCTCACTGAACGAAAACTCACGAGTTTCGCTCACTATTTGTGAACTTTGAACTGAACTTCGCTCACTATTTTATAAACGAGCGTGAACTGAACGGAAACTCAAAAAATAGACGAGTTTGAACGAAATTTACGTTCAAATTTACGTTCAATTTTTTCATAATTTATTTAAAATTTTTCCAGACATTAGTACATTTTTTCCCTCTTTCAAATGCCATTTAGAGGCTTACACGAGCCTCAGGACGGGTTAAGTCTGGATATCACTTCTCTGGGTAGTATCCTAGTCTTACTTCTTCTGCAGACTCGGGTCGCGCCGAACCGAACCTGGGCTGTATACAATTTCGCCGAAAATAGATATATCCAGTAAACTCTCTGTACAAGGCGGAAATATGTCTAAATCCGAAAGATTTTCAAGTTCCTGCGAATCCACAGACAGAATAGAATTTGTCTAAAATGGAATATTGTCTTCTACGGAAAATCGATCGATTCCGCTATAGCCATAGTTTATTCTAATTTTAAATTACCATGATTCAACGATTAAACTTTTCTTTAAAGACTAGTTCATATACAATGCTAGGGGATGGGGGAAACAGATGCTACAAAAATCTATATATGACGAAATCCTATCTTAAACGAAACAATTTCTAGATCGGGGCAAAATGGATTGAATAATCCGTGTAAAAAAAAATCATAACACATTTGTAAAAGACGGCGAATTTCTTAATAAAGAATCTGTCTACAATAAATTTTCCTAAGTGTTTTTTTTTTTTTTTTTTTTAAGATTCACCAGTACAGAAATTTTTATATTTTTAAGCCTCCAATCCGTGGAAATGTTAATGCTATTAAAATTTCAGATATTTAGATACAGTTAAGGACTCATTTTAAAATCAATTTAGTTTACAATGAGATATACAGAAATAAATATGGAAAGACCAATACTTTGGAATAAATGTGCCTATTTACGCAGCCCATGACCCCCCTTTTTTAAATGAAAATCACAAGCATGAAAGGGAAACTGTAATAAGTAATTTTTAGAGTTCCGTATTTAAACTAGTTGGATGTGTCAATCCCAAAACTTTCTTCTATCTCATAAGTACATTTTAATATTAAAAAAAAAAAAAAAAAAAAAAAAAAAAAAAAAAAATGTGACCCCAAAGTTACCCACTATCGAATTTCCTCGAACATTTGACCTAGCCTAATGAGATTCTGGTATCCGTAAAGCCTAAAATGCAAAATTTAATTAATATTCTGAGAAAATGAGCTTAGTAGTGCCTCATGTTGCGTAATTTATACTAAAACCTAATAAGCATCTATTTATGTCAAGACCTAACAGAATCTGAAATTTGATGGAATTTCGTCCATTAGTTCTTGAGATATAGTTATAACAAAAAAATTGCAAAACGTAGCACAGCAACACCATATCTTGGAAAATTTATGCCAAAACGTAAAAAAGCGTCTAATTATGTTATGGTGTAAAATAATCTGAAGTTTGATGAAATTCTGTGCATTAGTTTTTGAGATATAGTTAGTTTTAAAAAAAACCGTGTAAAATATAGCACATCAGCACCATCAGTTGAAGGATTTATAAAAAAAACGTAATCATCGTGTAATTATGTTATATGTCATTTTGTAATGAAATCTGAAGTTTGATGAAATTCTGTGCGTTGGTTGTTGAGATATAGCTATCGGAAAATTCGTGCAAAATGCAGCATAGCTGCACCACTTGTTGCAAGGTTAATACCAAAATGTAATCAGCGTCTAATTATGTTACATATTCTAGTATAACAGAATCTAAAATTTGATAAAGTTCTCTGCATTAGTTCTTGAGATATAGCTATCGCAAAAATCGTGCAAAATGTAGCATAGCAGCGCCACCTATAGGGCAGTTCACACCAAAACCTTATCAGCGGCTATGTATCTCAAGGTATCGCAGAATCTGAAGTTTGGTGAAATTCTGTGCGATAGTTGTTGAGATATAGCTATCATGAAAATCTTGAAAAACGTGGCATAGCAGCGCCACCTGCAGGCCAATTTACACCAAAACTTAATCAGCGTCTATGTATATCAAGGGATCACAGAATCTGAAGTTTGGTGAAATTCTGTGCATTAGTTCTTGAGATATAGCAATCTTGAAAATCATGAAAAACGTAGTATAGCAGCGCCACCTGCAGGCCAATTTTCACCAAAAACCAATAGGCACTAATTCATATCAAGGTCTAACTGAATATAAAATTTTATTAAATTTCGAGCATTAGTTCTTGAGATAGAGCGCCCACAAATTTTTTGTCACATACAGACAGACACACAGACAGACGGACAGACTCACAGACAGACATTTTCTAAAAATAGTCAAAACGTGTTCAGGATCTTCTAAAACGCGTAAATCCGTCGAAAACCGGAAGTCGAAAATTTTCATGAATCCAATACTTTCTTCTTGTAAAGATAGAAGAAAGTAAAAATTAAACAGAACCATTATAAGATCTCCCTATTGTGTCTGTTTTTTGTCTATCGCAATTGCTATAAGGTAAGTTAGCCCCTCCTCTTCTGTAAAATTAATACTAAGTTCCAAACTAGCAAAAAGGAGCAATTACTAAAGCACAATACTCAGACCAGCATTGTCTCGAAGGGTATGCACACAGACATCCAGAGAATGCAATCGCGTGTTTGTACCATTTTCAATATTGTACCGACCAAAAATATATGAAGTTATACATCGAATTGAACCAAATTTTTTGTGTAAGTGTATGACTGTGACTAATTGGTCCTCCCTGAATTTTAGAAAAATCCACCGGAAGGGGGACTGCAATAGCGAATTTTGTGCCATTTTCAATATTGCACCACCTAAAAGTTTACGTTCTAGTAGTTAGTTCTAGAACTGAACTAAATTTTTGTATATGATTATTTTTTGGTGAGGCAAGTAGGTCCTCCCATAATTTGAAAAAAAAATCTCGCTATCACTCTATTGTCCATCGGCTCGTGCAGAGACGGAAATTCGTTTTTACTCCGATTAATAGACTGAAGTAGAAATTTAAGTTAAAAATCAAAGTTGGTATGATATTGAATTGTTATTGTAAAATTATTAAAGCATTAAAATGAGTAACTATTTTTTAAAAATATCAAAATGTATGTATGAGATAGAAGAAAGTTGTTGGAATGGCACATCCAACTAGTTTCCATTCAAATGCCGTTTAGAGGTCTACATGGACTCGGGGCGGGTCGAGTCTGATCATTAGTTTTTTGGGTCGTGCCTAGGTCTTCCTTTATCTGAAAGCTCGGTCCAGACTGGACCGGGCTTATTTCTGGAACTGTACTTTATTCCTAAGCGAAGTGTGGACAAATCGAATAAACAAATGATTAGTTCACAAAATTTTGTAAATTTGGACAATAATATCCAAACATAAAAAAGTGAACTTTTTAGTGAACTTCGTTCACTCTTACAAATGAGTTTGATTTGAACGAGTTCGTTTGAAAATTTTTGATTTTGAACTGAACTTAAATCACTTTTCAGAAATTGAACGTGAGTTTGAGTAAGTTCGTTTATTTTGTGAACGTGCCCAACACTGGTTGAGAGTCAAGTGACTAATTGTTTGAATTTCGGATCAGTTTTGTGTCGAGGTTGACAATCTGTTTTTTGAAAAAAAGGTGCACATTATTGATCCAAGTTAAAAACTAAATATGCTTGAATACATACGTATCAATTTTTCAACAAAATAATTTAAGGGAGACCCGTAAGAAAAAACCCAAAATTTTTATTATTGATTTTAAAGTAATGAATTTTGTGTACTATTATAGAATCTTCTTGTAAGGAATAATTAGCAAAAAAATTCACTTTTTATTAAAAAGTACATTCTTTATGGGGATTTGTATGATTTTTTTTTTTTTTTTGGTCGAAAAATACACTTTTTAAAATTACTACTCCTCATTCAATTTTCAATATTTTGGTATTACTAAAATTTCTTAAATAGTGTTATAGTATATAGAAAAGAACTAAGGAGAGATATTTTTAATTTTCTTTTTTAATCGGCTAAAAAAAAAAATAATAAAAATTCGCATGGTAAATTTCCTTAAATTCGTTATAATTTTCATGTTTACCAATTTATGTAAAATTTTCAGAAATAGTTAAAAAATATATTTCTCCTTCCTTTGGTTGCAAATTTTTTTAAGATTCTAAAAGCATAAACACTTTGTTTCTAAATCATTTTACCACTGAGCCTTAGTACTTTTAATTTAGACAAAATATGAAAAAAGTCATTTTCAGGAAAACACGTTTTAAATGGCCGCTAGTCCTTTAAACTCTATAGTGAGTACAATTTAAAAAGCTCATTTTCTACCTGTTCCAAGTGTCCCCGAGTTCTGAAATTTTGCATGGATATTCGCAAATATTTATTTTATCGTTTTCTGTGAAAAATGTTTTTTTGAACTTTTGATGATTTTTGGCCGAAAACGGGGTACGGGTCTCCCTTAAGTTGATATTAGATATAAAATTATTGTAGATAGACGTTCTAATTTGTCTGCGACAGTGCTTGTTTTAGGCTTTACTTCTTAAAGCTTTTCTGAAATATCACTTTTTTCGCGGTAGAAACTTTAGCTGCAAAAGAAAAATATAAAAATTAAAGCACGATTCATATTTTCATATTTTTTTCATGAAATTGCATAATGTAGCCATCTAAATACATTTTCTTTGTTGCATACATTTATTTCCAAGGCTAACTAAAGCATACTTCAACTTCTTTATGGTACATACCGCATTCAAAATGTGAGTCAGGCCCTGACTATCACACAGGCACCCAGGCTTGTGCCCTGAGCACGAATATTCTGAGGTACACAAAGTTTTTCATAATTTCATCTAAATTTACATTTAAAAATCAAAATTGCTAAAAAAAAATGTGATATTGAAGATACTAATACAATGAAATGACAAAAATATATCTAAATTATATATATTAAAGCAATAGCCCTTTTTTTTTAAGCACACTCAAACTGGTCTCTGCGCATTCGTACTTGCGCAGATCCGACCAGATCACGGCAAATGCTCTTGCGCAGTAAACAGAACCAATGAGAGAAGAGATAGTTACTGTCTCTAAATGTTAACGTGGTATGCCCGCGTTCGTTTTTTGTATAGACCCCTTGCATTGACGTCACAACAGCGGCTGTTCTTCTTATCTGGTGCACATGACGCCATAATCTGGAGCCCAAACAAACCATCATAACTCCCCGTTTGCCGTTTAAAGCAACTGTGGTCTTTCTGTTTAATTTTGATTTTTTTTCATTCTTGCATTATTTTTCTAAATACTTAAGAAATGAAGCGCAAATTACTATTTTTATAAATGTGAAAACACCACATTTGCCTTTTGTTTGGGCGCCAGATGAAGCATGTGACGTCACGTGCAAGGGGTCTATTGTAGCAGAGCCATTGGATCTACTGTGTGCTGAGTGACGTATGTTTAAAATGTGCAATTAAATATATGTATGGAATTTTTTATCGCAATGTAATTAGTATGTTTTTAACATAGGATCAGAGTAATCTATTACACCTTAAATTAGTCTTTTCAACAATATAACCTGGTAAGTGAGAACTTTTTTTTGAATGACAATGTAACATCGGATCGATCGAGTTTATTTATTTTGATTTTGCCCGTTTTTATTGAAGGACATAATTTAACCGTTTTTTCTATTGCATAACACTTCTATGAAAAATATATTTCTATTTTGCCAAGTTTTGCCACGGGTACACTGAAGTAAAATATCCCCCTTATGATGTTCGCGAAAACTTTTCTCGGATAGTATTTTTTCGATCGATGCTTAATTTTATATTTCATAATATTATTTATTTTGATTTTGCCCGTTTTTATTGAAGGACATAATTTAACCGTTTTTTCTATTGCATAACACTTCTTATTTTGTTTTCAATCTTTTTCTTTTTTTTTAAGTAATTCCTTATTGTGATCTTCATTTCTGTTATATGAAAATTTCATTTCTATTTTGCCTATAGCATTTACATTTGTTGCATTATCATTTTGAAAATTGATAAATAACAAAAGACAAAACATTGCAAATTCTAAATTCATATTACTTAACTAAATAAACGTAGGTCTTGCAAAAAATAAACAAAATTATAAGAGATCAAAATAGATGCCTTATAAATAACTTACTTTTTTAAATCTGCAGCTACAAAATATATACATATATATTTTTAATTTGGACATGCAAAAAACATTCTGAAATGTCTCAATCAATCACAAGATTTTTGTGGGGACTTCTACTGAATGATAATTTTTGTGGGGTTTTTACATAACTGAATGACTTTTTTTCCATGATTGATTAATGAATTTTATAATTTTTACCCCACATGACCAACTGTCGAACTGATTGACAAATTTTCTATTTTTCATGTGATGGATCGAGAAATTTTGTGATTTTTTTTTCTGATGAACAAAGAAATGTTGCATCTTTTCTCCCTGCAATTAATAAAAGTTGTTTTTTGAAATTTGTTGTTTTTTTTTTCTCGCAATCTATTGATGTAATTTGCCGTTTTATTGAATTTATCCTTCTTTCGGGATTTTTTTTTTTTTTTGAGAAAATGTCGTTTTTTGTTATCTTTTTGAGAAATTTGTCTTTTTTTTTTGCTATTTTTTGCAAAATTTACCTTTTTTGCGATTACCTAGACAAAATTTCTGTGCTTTTGAGATCTTTGGACGAAATTTGTGTCTTTTATGATACCTTTATGAACACTTTCGAAGAAGTTTATCGTTTTTCTCGAGTTCTTTCGATGAAATTGTCGTTTTGTCACGATCTTTTGATGTAATTTCCCGTTTTATTAAAGATCTTTTTGCAATTTTTTTTTTTTTTTTTTTTTTTTTTTTTTTTTTTTTTTTTTTTTGCGAAATGTACCTTTTTTGTGATTATTTGATGAAATTTGCTTTTCTTTTCAATCCTTTCACGAAATTTGCTGTTTACTCACAATCATTTGTCAAAATTTGTTGTTTTCTCACAATATTTTGAATTCACAATATGTTTACAAATTTGCCATTTTTTAAAGATTTTTTTTGTCTAAATTTGCTTTTTTTTCGAAATTTTTTTAAACGTTTTGGCAAAAGTTTGATTTTTTGCATACTTTCACAAAATTTGTTTTATTTGAGATACCTGGACAATTTTTTTTCTGCATTTTTTTGACAAATTTTTTAGAGATCTTTTGAAGAAATTTGTTGTTTTTTGCAATCTGTTGACGAAATTTGCTGTTTTTTTTCCCATCTATTTACAAAATTTCCGGGTGTTGTTTTTTTTCTGGGGTGGGGGGGAGTATTTTGACGAAATTTGCTATTTTTTGTGATTATTTGCCAAAATTCATGTTTTTTATGATACTTGGAAAAAATTATTTGTTTTCTCAGGGATTTTCGTGAAATTTGTCATTTTCTCACGATCTTTCGATGTAATTTGCTGTTTTATCAAAATTATCTTTTTTGTGAAATTTTTCATTTTTTTGTTATTTTCAGAAATTTGTCATTTTTTTCACCTTTTTTTTTTTTTTTTTTTTTTTTTTTTTTTTTTTTTTTTTTTGCAAAATTTACCTTTTTGTGATCTTTTGATGAAATGTGCCTCTTTTTTTCATCTTTTGACAAAATGTGTTGTTTTCTCGCAATCTGTTTACCAATATTTGCATTTTTTGAAGTACCTAGACAAATTTTAAGTATTTTCACGATCTTTTGACGAAATTCATGTCTTTTATGATACCAGGAAATAATTATTTGTTTTCTCAGAGATTTTCGGTGAAATTTGTCGTTTTTTCTTGCCATCTTTCGATGTAATTTGCCGTTTTATCGAATTTATCACTTTTTCATGATTTTTTTGTGAAATTTGTTTGTTTTTTTTCGTTTTTTTTTTTTCAGAAATTTGTCAACATTATGTAAATGCTATAGGTAAAATAGAAATGAATTTTTCATATGACAGAAATGAAGATCACAATAAGAAATTACTTAAAAAAAAAAAGACTGAAAACAAAATAAGAAGTGTTATGCAATAGAAAAAACGGTTAAATTATGTCCTTCAAAAAAAAAAAAAAAAAAAAAAGGGGCAAAATCAAAATAAACTCGATCGACCCGATGTGTTACATTGCCTATCAATAAAAAAGTTAGTTCTCACTTATCAGGTTATATTGTTGAAAAGACTAATTTAAGGTGTAATAGATTACTCTGATCCCTTATTACGTTGCGATAAAAAATTCCATACATATATTTAATTGTACAGTCATGAGGAAATAAACATATGTCAATCAGCACACAGTTCAATGGGTACACTTAACTGCAGTATGCCCATCGTAAGATTACACAGAAAAAAATTCTGAAATGTCTCGATCAATCACAAGATTTTTGTGGGGACTTCTACTGATTGGTAATTTTTGTGGGCTTTTTTACATAACTAAATGACTTTTTATCCATGATTCATTAATGAATTTTGTAATTTTTACCTGCACATGACCAACTGTCGATTTTTGTATTTTTCCTTCAACTGATTGACAAATTTTCTATTTTTCATGTGATGGATCGAGAAATTTTGTGATATTTTTTTCTGATGAACAAAGAAATGTTGCATCTTTTCCCCCTGCATTTAATGAAAGTTGTTTTTTTTAATTTGTTGTTTTTTTTCTCGCAATCTTTTGATGTAATTTGCCGTTTTATCAAATTTATCCTTTTTTCGCGATTTGTTTAGAGAAATTGTCGTTTTTTGTTATCTTTTTGAGAAATTTGTCGTTTTTTTTGCTATTTTTGCGAAATTTACCTTTTTTTGCGATTACCTAGACAAAATTTATGTGCTTTTGAGATCTTTGGGCGAAATTCGTGTCTTATGATACCTGGACAGTTTCGGAGAAGTTTGTCGTTTTTCTCGAGTTCTTTCGATGAAATTGTCGTTTTGTCACGATCTTTCGATGTAATTTGCCGTTTTATTGAAGATCTTTTTGCAAAATTTTTTGGGTTTTTTTGCGAAATTTACCTTTTTTGTGATTATTTTATGAAATTTGCTTTTTTTTCAATCCTTTGACGAAATTTGTTGTTTACTCACAATCATTTGTCAAAATTTGTTGTTTTCTTACAATATTTTGAGTTTTTTTTTTTTCACAATATGTTTACAAATTTGCCATTTTTTAGAGATTTTTTTTGTCAAATCTGGCTTTTATTTTTTTTTGAAATTTTTTCATGAAAATTACCAATTTTTTTAGACGTTTTGGCAAAATTTTGATTGTTTGCAATACTTTCACGAAATTTGTTTTATTTGGGATACCTAGACAATTTTTTTTTCCATTTTTTTGACAAATTTTTTAGAGATATTTTCATGAAATTTGTTGTTTTTTGCAATCAGTTGACGAAATTTGCTGTTTTTTTTTTTTTCACATCCATTTACAAAATTTCCGGGTGATATTTTTTTTTTTGGGGGGGGGGGGGGGGTATTTTGACGAAATAGCTATTTTTTGTGATTATTTGCCAAAATTTGCATTTTTTATGGTACCTAGACAAATTTTTGTACATAGTAAATGATTTCTAGCATTTTTTTTTTTTAAACTTTAACAGTTGAAAAATAATCTTCAAACGTTTTCAAGAGTCTGTGACGTGTGTCGCAGCGTTGCACCGATTCTGCTCCCGGTATCATGTCATGTTGGTGTTACGTTGGTAAATGGAAAAGCATATTGAAATTTTTTAATAAATATTAATTTTTTTATAGCGGCAAAATACTTTTTTTTCTTTGCTTTTTTCATATTGTTGCCGTCAAGTTTTGACGGGTTTCACCTAGCCAGAATAAATATCATTAATTTTTTTAATATGTGAAATCGACATGTATTTTTGATTTATGAAAATGTAATAGAAAAGTTAGTTGAAAATGCAAATGTTTATTTGTTGAATGGGTGGGTAATGTAAAAACAAATTAACCACTGAGAGGATCATTGTTACAGTTGTTGCTAAATGGCAAACTATAAATTCAGTCTTATTTTGCTGTAAAGTAAGTGAAGTATGTATATTTTGTATGAAATGAGAAATGACAGTAATTTATGATTTATTCATGTCATGTACAATTTACTGGTGTTGTATTTGTAAATGGAAAATTATCAAATGAGAGAGATTCTAATTCTATAACAGCATGTTTGAATGTAACTCTGCCAATTGCGGGTCATTTGCCTGGATGTAAAATGTAGGTTTTTCTTTTGTTTATTGAAATTTTTGCTGAAGATTAGTCGTTAAAAAATCCTTTAATAGCTGGAAAATACCTTTTATTTCTGTGGTGCCGTCAAGTTTTGACGGGTTCCATCTAGTATATGATTAAAAGAATATTTCAATAAATTATAAAAATTATTTTATTTTTATTCCTAGAATCGTTTTCAATTTTCTGGTAAATTTAATTTTTTTTTAAGTTGACACTTTCTGTATAAATGTTTAATATGTCAAAAAAAAATATCCGGCTTTAGTAAATTTACCAATCTATGGGGGCACGAAAAATTTAGAATGCCCTGATGTGAGAGGATCCCTTTTAAGATCTCACTAACTGGTGCATAGAGAAATGGAAAGTTCTTTTTTTCCCCTTTTTCCTCATGGTGTATATTTTAAAATTTTGAATATTAATTTTGATACATGAAGGAGTTTAAAAATTTATTTATATTTTGGGATTCACTAAACTTTTGATACTAATTAGATAAAAGCCGTTAAGCACCACAGAATTATTACATTTACTTTAAATGTAAATTTTAAGTTGTTTTAACACTTAAAAAATAATTTTGCCTGTGCAAGTTTCTATATCTGCTGGAAACCTTAACATTTACAATATGTGTCCCAGTTTAATTTGTCTAATATCTGGTGACTTAGATATAGTAGTTACACTATTTTTTTACAATGCAAAAAATGTTATTTTTTTTCGAGTTGAATCGGAATAGAATTATCGGGTTCAAGTCGTGTGCTACTCTAACGTGGTTAACAATTACAAGTTGTCAATAACAGGAATACAAGGGAAAAAATCCCTGGAATCGTTTTATTTTCTTATTAAAAGTGACTGGTTTATTTTCATTCATACCTTAAAATACACTTTTCATATATTCTTTAAATATTCTTTAATTATGAAATTTGTAACATTTCCGTTCTAAAGTTTAAAGAACTTTTTAGTTAGTTAAGTTTTTTTTTTTTTTTTTTTTTTTTTTTTTTTTTTTTTTTTTTTTTTTTTTTTTAACTTTCAACAAAACCGAAAAGTATTAATAATTCAATTCAGTTTATCTATCACAGTTCTTTGAATCAAATACCCAATAAGTGAATTTGCCCGGGAGGCTCAAACTATATCACAGGAAGCTGTTGAAAAATTGAAATGCATACGACAAGAAAATTTCAATAATTTAGAACTGAGGAAGTAACAGAATCTTTAAATAGTAAAATCTTTAAATAGTAAATTCTTTAGATAATTATAATTTCTTTATCATTTGTATGAGAGCTTAATCTTCCCACTGCCGCGACCGGATATATCCGTTCACTAGGCTGCAGGTATCATTGCTGCTGAAGCTTTATTTAAATTAATATAATTCTACAAATATAATTTAGTTTTAAGAAATTAAGTTATGATTGATACTTTCAAGGCTTATAAGCATCTACGTAGCAATAAAATTATACCATGAAAGAAAATCCCTCTTTTATTAATATTTAAAATAAATTGCAGAGAAAAAAAACATTACAATTTTGCCCTTTTGTTCGGCAGTCAAGGGTTTAAGGGGGCCCGGGACACAAAAATCTTCAAATTTTCTGGAAAAAAAAAGCATTCAAAATTTGTCTGTTTTTTTTTTCTGCTTAAAATGAAGTTTAAATTATGTATATAGCTTTCAAACAATGGCTGTCACGGAAACGACTTCTTCTAAAAACGAGTTTTTCTTCGTGATTGTTTTTTTTCTCCATTTCTGGCATTTGAAGTGTTATAAATCAAGAATCATAAGAAACAAATGTTTGAAACATGTCTTTTTCGATTTTTTACTTTAATTTTGATTCAGAAATTTTGAAAAATATATTCACTTTTTAAAATATGATTTTTTAAAGAAAAGTTGCATCATTTTTTAAAAATTTTGACTTTAAATATTTTTGATTTTTATTTAAGTTAATGTATTTAAAAATGCTGAATCAAACTTAAAACATATCTTTATTTTTTACGCGAAAAAAATTAAAATTCTGCAAATAATATTTCGAGTTATATCGATTTTAAATTACACCCTTTTTTTCGCAAATTTTAAATAAAAAGAAAAAAAATGAGACGTTTTATCATGTGATTTTGTTTACAAAACATATGGTTAACCATTACAAAAGATTTCAGAATATTAACTTAATAAATAAAAATTATTTAAATATGTGTTCCGGACCCCTTTAATACTGTAGAAATACTCTGTATGCTATTCAGCTTGTTCACAAAACCATAATGGTAAAATGTAACGCATAGTGCTTTGTTAACTTTTTCAATACGAATATAAATTTGGGACGAAAAAAGTTTAGTGCATTGCTATTGAAAACTATTTTCTAAAATTTTAGTCTCACGCATGCGCAAAGATACGCTTTATGCCACTCCATCCATATATAAAAGCTTCAAAGATCCTAACTTTCAAATGAAATATTTAATTTTTTAGACCAATTTAAAAACTACAATCTCTTTTCTTTCAAAGAAGAAGAAATGAAAATGTTAACTAGATTTTCGGATGTGGTTCTAAAATCAAAACCACAGAAGTGTAATCAATGTTTATTTCCAAATAGTATGAAAGAAATTCCCGAATTATTTACAATTTTCGTTAGATAGCGATTTAATACGCAAAATTCCAGCTTTATTTGTCTAAAAGGAGAGGATCAGAAGAAATATTTTTAAAAATATATTTTAAAACTTGAAAGACTTAATTTCCTTAGTTTGTAGGACTGACCAAAAAAAAAAAAAAAATAAAATAAATAAATAATAATAATAATAATAATAAAACGAAACAAAAAGTGGAAAGCATATTTTTTTAACAAATTTTTTTTAAGTATTTTAAAGAAACATTTATTCAGTTACAAAAAAATAACTTTGTATTTCTAACAGAAACTGTTACTATAAAACAGATCGTTTTTGTGCTTATTTTCTAATAGAAAAATTTATTAATTAACACAAACATTTGGTTAAATATAATATTTAAACTTTTCATTGAGACTTTCAATGTTACTTCGAACATAAATAGGTTCATTCCTATAATTTAAAATTAAAACAATATTTTATCAAATAGAGGTCATGGGTGTAGATATGGTGGTTCAAATAAGACATTTGCTTGTCTTCTTAATTAAAGAGTAAATTAAGTTTTTCCCCAATCTGTAAATACCTACTATAACATGACTATGCCATGAAATGAATATCAATTAACTTATGTTGCTTTATTTAAGGGCACATTGAAGATAAAATGGTCAATAAGTTTCGGTCAATAAAATGGTAGCTTCAAGTTTTTTATTATCGAGAAAAAAAAAAAAAAATAGAGCTAATCTATTAGTTTGCGCTACTTAACCTCTCCCAACGATTCAGATTTTAAGCTCAAAATTTAAGTTTACGTCTAAGGTTCTAAAAAAAGAAAAAAAAAATGAGATGCAAAAAAATAACGGTATTAATAGTTGTTCCTTACTCCAAAGTCTAAAGTGCCCTCTACCGGCATTTTTGAAATTTATGATTTATTTCGTGAAAATACTGACATAAAGAATAGTTTTATTGAAAACTGCAAACTAATCGACCAATTTTTCCGTTTTTTTTTTTTTTTTTTTTTTTTTTTTTAAATAATCATTTGAAATTTTGGAACCTAAACATTAATGGCGCCTATCTCCTTCGGAAGACGTTTGGAACCCTTAGTTTCCTATTTAATACTGTTTTTCTTGATGTATACTACCACCCCTTAAAGTTTCGCTCAAGAGTTTCCTAAATATATATACAGGGTCTATCTAAACTATTGGGATTTTTGTGCAGCAGAATACGCGAATCAAGTATCGAAATAAGAGAATCCCCATAAAATATTCTATATTTTAGATTAAACAAATTTAGTTTTATGAAACGTGCATATTTAATTCACTTTACAATCAATGCGAAACAATTTTTTTTTTTTTAATTAGGTATATGTTTAAAATATTTTTTTTGCAATTTAGAAGCACAGTGCTATATTTTGCAGCATTTAACAAACAGTTTTAAATTTATATACACATATTTATATCATATTTTAATTACGATATGTGCTTTTAACTTTCACTAAATGTATGCACATTATATGCTGTGTATAAATGATAATAGTTACACAATTTAGATATACACAGGGTTACTCAAAAGAGCTCGGAAATGTTACTGAATATGAGCGTAATTTGCTTAAAGGGGGGTTTTAAATAAGTTTTGCAATTTTACGTTGAATTGCATTCAGTTAACTATGAAATGTTAGTAAAATATAGGTAAAATGATATACAGGGTCACGCAAAGAGCTGGATACAGGTTCGCTTAAATAGAGGTACTAGGTAAACTACAGAGCTAAACAAAAGGATTGAGGTATGTTTCCATCTATTAATATAAATTGCTAAAAGAAAAATTTCAACCAGCTTGGCGTTTTCTTGCTAAATTAAATTTCTCCATTATACAGTATGTATAACAACCGAGAAATCAAATACAGGGCTGTTCAAAAGTATTGGAATACATATTTAGTTATGGACAGTAACACCTTATTTCCCTGGATAACGAAGTTTTGTTAATGATTTCAGGAAGTGTTGAAAAGCGTTTCACAATCTATGCTTAACGCATGATTTTTGTTACTTGTTAGAAGTTAATTTCTCTTTATCTAATTAATCAATTACAAACATCCTAGCTCAAATTATCTTTAATTTAATACGAAGTTTATAAGAATACTACGAAATTAGCATGGAATAGCGTACGCGAAGTGAAGTAAAAAATTCAAATAGGACTTTGAAATTGGCCCATAAAATTTCTTTCAGTTATAATATAGCCACATAATTTTAATATAGTTCAATGTCACCTATGTATGCTCTTAAATTTTTGTGCTTGTAGAATAGTGTTCTTTTTATAAAAAATCGCCAAGCTCAGTACGAATTTTCTTGTTTTATAACTGTCAAAAGGTGTACAGTCCTCTTAAGATTATTATAATATAGTATTACTAGCATTAATTTACTTTAAAATGAAAATTAACGCTTTTTCATGATACTTTCAGATTTCAGAACTATTAATTTCTTCCACGCACTTCTCTCGAGTATTTAGCGCGTCCTTTGCAGCCGCAGGTTGAGAACCAGAGAGCGAAAGTATAAATCAAAGTTTCCGGCCGAAACCGACCGGCCGAAAATTAATGCTAGTATTACTAGCATTAATTTACTTTAAAATGAAAATTAACGCTTTTTCATGATACTTTCAGATTTCAGAACTATTAATTTCTTCCACGCACTTCTCTCGAGTATTTAGCGTGTCCTTTGCAGCCGCAGGTTGAGAACCAGAGAGCGAAAGTATAAATCGAAGTTTCCGGCCGAAACCAGTGTTGGGTATGAACGCTCTCACTGAACGAAAACTCACGAGTTTCGCTCACTATTTGTGAACTTTGAACTGAACTTCGCTCACTATTTTGTAAACGAGTTTGAACTGAACGGAAACTCAAAAAATAGACGAGTTTGAACGAAATTTACGTTCAAATTTACGTTCAATTTTTTCATAATTTATTTAAAATTTTTCCAGACCTTAGTATACTTTTTCCCTCTTTCAAATGCCATTTAGAGGCCTACACGAGCCTCAGGACGGGTTAAGTCTGGATATCACTTCTCTGGGTAGTATCCTAGTCTTACTTCTTCTGCAGACTTGGGTCGCGCCGAACCGGACCTGGGCTGTATACAATTTCGCCGAAAATAGATATATACAGTAAACTCTCTGTACAAGGTGGACTGTACACATTCCACCTTGTACAGAGAGTGAAAACACCACCACTAGGCGGAAATATATCTAAATCGGAAAGATTTTTAAAAAATCGGAAAGATTTTAAAAGAAAGCATAAACATCGCAGCCTACAGCACTTCTGCATAAATGGAGATTATAAACAGACTAAGGTAAGTTTTTTTGGCCAGAACTCTTCCGTAAGGGTAAATATCAATGTCCTGTAGAAATGTACTCGGGGTCGGGCAGGGTTCAGTGCGAAATTTCAACTTTTTTTCCGGGCCGGGCCAAGCTCGGGCCTTGTTTTTAGCTATTATATCGGGCCGGGTCGGGCCTTGTTTTTAGCTATTATATCGGGCCGGGTCGGGCCTTGTTTTTAGCTATTATATCGGGCCGGGTCGAGCCTTGATTTTAGCTATTATATCGGGTTTTCTCTACGAGTCGGGCTGTGCAC
Organism: Maratus speculifer; assembly: GCA_964019185.1. Lineage (NCBI taxonomy): Eukaryota > Metazoa > Arthropoda > Arachnida > Araneae > Salticidae > Maratus > Maratus speculifer. The sequence continues at coordinate 223,594,075 of OZ025299.1, read as the reverse complement.
GGGCCGAAATTTTTATTTTAATATCGGGCCGGACATTTTTTTTTCTATGGATCGAGCCTGGAAATTTCCGTCCGTGCATACCTCTATCTTGCATATCGAATAATCAAATGATTAGTTCACAAAATTTTGTAAATTTGGACAATAATATCAAACATAAAAAAAAGTGAACTATTTAGTGAACTTCGTTCACTTTTATAAATGAGTTTGATTTGAACGAGTTCGTTTGAAAATTTTTGAATTTGAACGTGAGCTTAAATCACTTTTCAGAAATTGAACGTGAGTTTGAGTTAGTTCGTTTATTTTGTGAACGTGCCCAACACTGGCCGAAACCCAGTTTAAGGATAGAGTGTCACCTTTAATGTTCACTTTTTTACGCAAGTATATCTGTCATTGGAGAATAAGTGGGAAGACCTCATTCCGCAAGTCCATCTATCCCAACGAGTTCCTCCCACATGCAAACCACGCGATAGTTATTTTGTTAGGACAAAAGAGGTAATTTTGGGGCAGATTAAGACACTACCAGGGGCGGCTGAGTTGGATGGAAAGGAAAGCAGCAGGGGCGTTGCACTGGATTCCGGCTCTAATAGCCGAGGGAGCTAAAAGAAGTTCACTCAACTTTAGCAATAGTTAATATTCGGATGTAGTAAATCAAAATAACTCGTTCTAAGCAATTCACAAAAACGAATTATAAACTGCAAATCGCGTATGCGCAATTAAAAAGAAAATATGCACAGTGTTTCATAAGTCTTTTCGCATTTCAAAAATTCACAAAAAACTGTCATATCTGAATCCGGTTTGTGCCAAAACACTTCCCAAACTGTTCGATTTTTATTGATTTTTTTTTTTTTTTTTTTTTTGGGGGGGGGGGGGTTCAAACTCTTTGTAAAATATTTTTACAAAAAAAAAAAAAAAAGGGCCAAATATTATAATGTAAATCATACTCCAATAATTTCACTTTAATTTTTCAAATGTAAACATATTTACGGGTCACTTTGCTCTATTTTTTTTTTCTTTTATCATGAAAAACGTTTTTTGGGGCTTATAGTGTAAAACGTTACTTCGGTGCGACCATCATATATTCCATAAAATTTTGAAATCTGTACTTACGAGAGTCTGACGCTATCAGAAGACTTATGATAAAATTGCACACTTCTTATCGACAAAGTTAATTTATTAATATTTTTATTTCAAAATGTGAACCGATTTATGGAACCCCATGCGCTTAATAGGCAACTAACCCAAATACTGAATTTCTTTTAAAACAATGTGATAAAAATAAATTCCGAAGAACATTTAAAAACTTTCCTCAAAAATAATAACCCTGAAAATTCTCACCGAAAATTTACGGCAAAGATATTACACGAAAAGATGCAATTATCCCCTGAAATTTTGTGCTAAAGAAGTTCTTTTTATTTAATATTTAAGCACTTTCCTGATTTGCCCTTACGGCATATGGGCAAAGTGATTTTTGCCGATCGTGATTTGCTCGTACCATGTACGGGCATCCACATTCCAATCTTGATTTATTATTCTCTCTAGTAAAATTTTATTGTAAATTTTCCATTACTTAATTCGAGCATTTTTCCGATTCAATTAGGCAAAAATTTCTGTTTTGAAAAACCGGTGATAAAAGATGAAAAAATTCTGTAAAAAATATGAAAAAATAGGCATTATTTTAAAGATTTTTTCAAAAATATTGCTCAGTTAAGTGGTTAAATGGTGCGACAGAAGTTGTCACATAATTAATATAAAGTGGTCTGCGAGAAATTTCTATTTATTTTCTTTCTATTATTAATTTTTTATTTATAAATGCTTTTCTAGAAAAAGTCAAATCATCATCAGGTCTTGCCCTTACAGCAAGGTAAAATCTCGAGAACATGTTAATCTTACAAGAAATGAAAAGCAAACTTTTTTAAAAAGAAAATATTTTATAACTTAAATTCAAACAGTAATTCAAATATAAGTCTAAAAATAAATTTCAAAAGAAAAAGTAAACTATTTTCAATGTAATTTGAGAAATTGTAGAAAAGAAATTCTTCCTTAGCTTTCGAAAAAACAATCTATTTTGTTTATGTAGCTCTTGCTACTTCCTATTCTTCGGGTAGTGTTTTCCCAAATCTAATTTTATTCCAAGTAAAATACAGAGTCTTACTTAAAGAGAACGAGTATCAACTGTTATCTTAACCACTTAATGGACGCATTAAATTATGGTTTAATAATTCAAATTCATTATTCCTACCACTTAAAAAAAATAATAATCTTATTTAATGACAAGTAAAATGATACCAGATTAAAACCAATTACACTATTTTATGAAACTGGTGGAAATCAAACAATTCTGAATATAAACTTTTTTACCAAAAATAGAACCGACTTCAAAATCTACTGCAAAGTAAAAAATATTTTTTATAGGATAATTAATAAGAAATCAAACAAAGAGCATTGTATTTAACATGCGTTTTGTTAGATTTATGTACATTAAATTGATTTTTTGGAGTCGGTGCCAGCCGAGCCAAGTTTAAAATTAAAACTAAGTTTCTAATATTGAATAATTGCATTTAACTTGTCTCTGCTGGCACCGACTCCAAAAAATCAATTTAATGTACATAGATCTAACAAAACGCATGGTAAATACAATGCTCTTTGTTTGATTTCTTATTAATTATCCTATAAAAAATATTTTTTACTTTGCAGTAGTTTTTGAAGTCGGTTCTATTTTTGGTAAAAAAGTTTATTTTTCACTTTTTAGTTTTTACCATTAGCTTATGATTGAGAAAACGATTACAACAATCAATATTAATTTGCCAGAAATTACTAATTTTATTAGCTTTTGCTTAGTTACTAAAAAATTACTGAACCAATTTTGATGAAACGGAAGTTACCAGTTCAAGAGCACCCTCTTTCTATAAATCAAAATTCATATAAATCGGATGGATAGTTTTTGAGTAATCGTTTAACATACATAAAAAAATACATACGCGTCGAATTGTTAACCTCCTCCTCGTTTTTTGAAGTCGATTAATAATTATTAGTATTTAATTTGTAAAATATACATATAAAAAATTATAATACGGAAAAAAATTATTGTACACACGAATGTCAGGAGTGGGGTTCGATCCCACGCTTTCTTTCGAAAGCCAGAGTTTAAACGAGGCGCCTTAGACCGCTCGGCTATCCCGAGTGTATTCCGCTCGGCGAACTTATTCAAGATCCATGTTACTTTTAATTTGCGAGACATCATTAATTTCATTAGTTTTTGTCTAATTACTAAAAAAGTACTTGACCAACTTCGATGAAATGGAAATGATACCAATTTCAGAGTAACCTCTTTCATTTAACACAAATATTAGTTTAATCAGTTGGATAGTTTCGGTGTAATCGGTGAACATACATAAGAAAAAATACATACGCGTCGAATTGATGATAATATCCTCTCTTTTTTTTAAGTCTGTTAAAAAAAGTTTAATACGGAATATTATACACGTATGTCGGCAGTGGGGTTCGAACCAACGATCTCTTTCGAGAACCAAAGCTTAAGTCAAACGCCTTACACCACTCGGCTATCCTGACGGCAATCTATTCGGCGAATTTTTTCAACGTCATGTTACTTTTCGCAAGTCTATTATTTTAGTACTTCTCACTGATAAAAAGATCTCTATGCTAACGGTTAAATACAAAATATTCTTAATAGCATAATTAGTATTTAATTTGTAAAATATATATATATATATATTATATATATATATAAATTATAATATGGAAAAAGTTATTGTATACATGTAGGTCAGGAGCGGGGTTCGAACCCACGATTCCTTTCGAGAATCAGAGCTTAAAGCTGGCACCTTAGACCGCTCGGCCATGTTGTCTGTGATACGCGTAGCGAAATTATTCAACACTTTTGATTAGCGAGAAATCACTAATTTTATTAGTTTTTGCCTAATTACTAAAAAAGTACTAAACCAATTTTGATGAAACGGAAGTGGTACCAATTCGAAAGCATTTTCTTTCGTTTAAAACAAAAATAACAGAAATCGCTTGCATAGTTTCGGAGTAATCGGTGAACATACATAAAAAAAGAATACATAGGCGTCGAATTGATAACCTCCTCTCCTTTTTGGAAGTCGGTTAATAAATACGCGTCGAATTGATCATTACCTTCTCTCCCTTTTTTAAGTCGGTAAAAAAATTATAATACCGAAAAAAAAAAAAAAAAGAAAAGAAAAGAAAAGAAAAAAACACAGTATGACAGGAGTGGGGTTCGAACCCACGCTCTCTTCTGAGAACCAAAGCTTAAATCGTCCGCCTTAGACCGCTAGGCTATCCCGGCTGCAATCTATTCGGCCAGCTTATTCAAGGTCATGTTATTTTTCGCAAGTACTCTTTCACTGATAAAGTATTGAGTTGATAAAAATTCTCTGATACTCTGTGCTAACGGTTAAATACAAAATATTCTTAATAGCAAAATTAATATTTAATTTATAAAATATATATGTAAAAATTATAACACGGAAAAAGTTATCGTACACACGTCTGTCAGGAGTGGGGTTTGAACTCGCGCTCTCTCTTTCGAGAACCAGAGCTTAAATCCGGAACCTTAGACCACTCGGCCATTTTGTCGACACTCTAATCAGAGAACTTATTCAACATTTTTATTTAGCAAAAAACCACTAATTATATTAGTTTTTGCCTAATTACTAAAAAAGTACTGAACCAATTTCTATGAAACGAAAGTGGTACCAATTCGAGAGCAAGCTCGTTCATTTAACACCAAAATCAAATTAATCGGATGCATAGTTTCGGAATAATCGGTGAACATACATAAAAAAAATACATACGCGTCGAATTGATAACCTCCTCTCCTTTTTGGAAGTCTGTTAATAACAGAAGTCGGTTGAATAGTTTTGGAGTAATCGGTGAACATACATAAAAAAATACATACGCGTTGAATTGATAACTTTCTCTCCTTTTTGGAAGTCGGTTAAGAAAATACACGCGTCGAATTGATAACTTCCTCTTCCTTTTCTGAAGCCGGTTAATAATAAAAATTGTAATACGAAAAAAATTATTGTAAATTTTACATGGATGTAAATTATGTCAGGAGTGTGATTCGAACCCACGCTCTCTTTCGAGACACAGAACTTCAATCTGGCGCCTTAGACCGCTCGGCCATGCTGTCGACACTGCGCTCAACGAACGTATTCAACACTTTTAATTAACGAAAAATCACTAATTTTATTAGTTTTTGCTTAATTACTAAAAAAGTACTGAACCAATTTCGATGAAACGGAAGTGGTACCAATTCGAGAGCATCGTCTTTCATTTAAAACAAAAATAACAGAAATTGCTTGAATAGTTTCGGAGTAATCGGTGAACATACATTAAAAAAAAATACATACGCGTCGAATTGATAACCTCCTCTCCTTTTTGAAAGTCGGTTGAAAAAGGCCGGATTGGTTTAAAGTTCGGAGAGGGCGAAATATTTTTAGTTGAACTTTGTTCTGGTTCAGCTTGGCATTATAACCTTAAGTAATAAAAATTCAGAGTAAAAATATTTTATCTTGCTTAAAATATGCATAATATTACTTATGGCTAAATTATTTCAAGGACTGTTGTAATAGCGGGAAAACAAACTTCAAGCATTGTGTTTGTTTTGATTGTAACGCAGTTTTATGTCAAACTATAGACTATAGATGAAAGTGTAATGCATTACTCTTGTGACAACCCTTTCCCCTCCCCCCCTCAGATCCTATTCCATCTATAAACATAAAAAAATATTTTATGAAAAATCTGTCTTATAGCTCCAAACTAACTAATTAGAAGTAAATTAGTAAAATTTAAACAGTTTTTATAAAATTAAAACTTTATCATGTTTCCCGTCACACTTGTAACATTTAATTATCAACTATTAAATAAAGTTAAAATTGTAACTAATATTTCAGCTAAAAAGTCACTGAATATACACAGCTGACAAAGCCGTCAGCTGTGTATATCTGGCGGCTCACATATATAATAATATAGTTTATTTTTTTCAATGCATAGTAATTTCTTTTAATGAATAGAAGTAAAAAAATTATATTACTCAATAAGCGGACTTCTATGCTCAGCTGAAAATGGGATTTATTACTATTGTCATTTTCTCACCCATTTTCGACATAAACTTGTTCTTATGAAATTAAAACTTAGAAATTCATAAACACCAGCTCTGTAGCTTTTAATTTTTGTATTACACGTATTTTCGTTAATTTTTTTCTGCCCATAACAATCGTAAACCGGGATGTACATTATGAACAATTTCATTATTTTCTCGTAAAATTGTATAAATGACTCCGACCGTCTTTTAAAAGAATGAGGTTTACTTTTACTTAACCCTTTCCGGCGCAGTGTGTCCACTCCCGGGCACACGTAATTTTAATTCCAAACTTAGAAACGGCACCAATAATATTTTAGTAAAATTTTACATTTACAATGACAGCTTAAACCAAAGAGTTCTTATTTTTCTAAAAAGTCTTTTGCAAATTCTGGTGTCAGTCAACAATTTCTCATTTTACAAATAGAATTTGTCTGCGCCGGAAAGGGTTAATATACCATATTACACAAAGATAATTTTCGATATGATTAAGATAATTTTCCATTAAAATAAATCTATTGGGCAAATATTATTGCACTGAAGTCAACTAAAAGATCCAGTCTTAACAAAAGAGCCGTTTTAGAGAAAACAATTTTTATTTGTAGTTTTCTTTTGAAAACATGAGCCTTGACTTGCGATTTTTTTTTTTAATATAAATTTGTAAAATTGAAAATTTTTACCAGTTTTTTTTTTTTTTTTTTTTTTTTTTTTTCAAAAAAAGAAAATAGTGCAATCTTTTATAATCAAGGTGAGCACGAAAATACTTAGCTTACCATTATCTTATTTTAATTTAATTTAATCTCCAGTGAATTTTTTTTTCAAAATGAGAGAAAATTAATTTTTGTCTTAAATTTAAAACATTAGAACGAGACAATGCGGCACTCCGACAACGAATAGTCACTATCTTTGGAGGTGAAACAAGATAATTAAATATTAAAAAGATTAGCTATTGTTATCTACAACCAGGCGGCAGCAGCGACATAGCCTGAGAAAAGAGAAATAAGCTTGGCGTGTTGTGCATCCGACGAAAGCCGCCACAGACTTCCGAATGAACTTGTCTCTCCGCGAAATACAGGAAAGAAGTCTGTCTGCGTTCCTTTTAGTAGCTAATTATCGATTTTTTAGAGAGATAATTTGGGGGGGGGGGGTGAGATAGAAACTAAGAAGGAAAAAAAATGAGTAAACAACGAATCTTATTTTTTTCATTATTTACATATTTCAAAAAGTAAAGTTTCAGGCATATTTGTTTATAGTAGCATCTCAAACTTTAGAACCGAGGACCATTTTTAATACTAGGTTTAAAAAAAAAAAATCTATGTACACAATTTACTCTTATTTCAAATTATTTTGCAAGTCTGTATCATTGTTTGTTCCACATGGAAGATTCTTTGATGTGCAACTTATTTTTGGGGATAAAAATTAAGAGAAAAATTGTTTTCGCAATTTTCATCTCCCAAGAATAGGTATGCGTTTCTTGTTATACATTCTATTAACAGTGGTGTAGTGGAAGGTATACTATACGTGAGCTATTAGAAGATCTGTATAATTGTTTCCTAAATAAAGCTATACGTTAAAGCTTTAAATAAAGCTATAACATGTACCTCCCCCCCCCCCCTTTTTTATGCAATTTAATAATTTGCAGTTTCCCGATTTTTTTTTTAATTGTGAAGCATTTAAAACCATTTTGGCGCGAGAGTATATAGTCGTTACATCTTTGATTTATTAGCTCTAAAGGGGTTATACTTATATAACGTTATCAACATTTTGCTAATTTTGATTCCCCCCCCCCCACCTCCTTGCGATATCATGTTACCATTCATCGATCTCCCTCCCCAGCCTAATGATAACGTTATCAATGTATATAAATTTCTGCTATTATTTTTCTTCTATTTTTATACATTTGCCGTAGTATGCACACATGATTATACATTCGGTTTCCGTGAAAAACAACCGAACATTCGGTAATAAATATTATACATAAAAAATAAATTTCAAAAATATTATACATATATAACTGATCAGAGTAAAAACATAAGGTATTTTTCATCCCCTTAGTTACTAATGCTCAATGCGAGACAACTTGTAACAAGACACACCTAATCTGTCACAAAGTTCGTTCCACACATTTAGTAATTTTGTATAGTCAGCGATTCTCAATACAGCACATTCGGTGTGCCCTGCCCTGTACAGCTTAAAATTCATAAATGCTGCATTATTTTATGTGTATTATCCATCCGTGCCACTTTAAAAATCGCTGTCTGTTCAAAATTGCCTAGTATTTGGAACGAACTTTATTACAGATTGTTTATCGTGTTATGAAAGGTTCGCACATTGAACATTTATAACTGAAAATAAATTTTTAATATTATTTTCATTTAACTGTGCTCGTGTTAGTTTTGATTTTATATATTCATTTTAAATCCAGTCATTCATTAATGCTAACCCAGTATATCAATAGAATTTCTATTTTATCTGCTCGCCAAAGTAATTAAAACTGATTATTGCTCTTTAAATTTACAAATTCTTATACTTGTATTGGTTTTTGAAAGAAAAATCAATTTGCTTCAACGAGTAATTACATATCTTTTTAAAACTTTATCGTCACCAAGCTATAGATATTTAGTTTATGCTAAAACACCTTTTTTCCATTTTGTAATTTACTTGATTACTCACAGTGTTAACAACTAATCCCATTTTTACTGTTATATGTGTACACAGCAGTAAAAATGGGATGATTGCGGACAATAAAAATAAGGTAGCTTAGGAAAAAAAAAACTAACTGCTTTAAAATAATAAGCTCAATTATTTTTTGTTTGAAATGTTTTTAAATGAAAATTCTCGATATGAAATACACTGGGTGTCTAAAAGTTAAGCATAATTGGTAATTAAGTAAGTAATGAAAGAAATATAAATCGAAATGTGGTGAAACTCCAGGTGTGTAAACAAAATAGTACGCGTCATATTTTCTTGAAGAGTTTTCCCCGAAATCGAACAGAGGACCGTCAACAAATTGAAAAAGAACGAAGATCTTTTGGATAACCCTGTCAAAACTAATGTAGCAAAAGCGTTCAAACTGCACATTATGATTAAGTGGCTTATTGTAATGTACTGTGTTTTTTTTTTTTTTTTATAAGGATAGCATTCATACTCGTAGAGAAATTAAGGTTTTTATAAAAACAGTCCTAAGTTTTTTGCTTATAATTTGCAGAGTTCTTAATATAAAATAATGTTATTTTCTGAAAATATGACAAACATCATTGTACACAGTACCCTGTCATCAGAATTTAAAAATAATAAAAATTGTATGAAAAATGAGTAAGTTTAGTAAATAATTTTTCATTGCGCATGCGTCAACGATATCAAAATTTCATTTGCATATTGTGTTAGCTAAATGTATAGAGCAACTACTGTAAAAGTTTCAAAAACATAGCTTGAAAATTCTGAAAATTATCGTCTGTAGAATCAACTCAAAATCCGTTATTCCTAAAAGGAAGCAAAATATCAGGGGTTTTATCCAAATACAGTTGTACGTGCAATATTGTCTAGGCACGAAACAATGGAATATGGATACAGCCCCTCATCTTTTTGCTTCATTAGGGAATAAAATATTTTGATCTCATTCTATCAACGATAATTTTCAGAATTTTTAATCTATGTTTTTGAGACTTTCACAAAAGTTGCTCTACACATTTAACTAACATAATATGCAAATGAAATTTTAATAGCGTTCACGCATGCGCAGTAAAAAATTTAGTAAACCTGCTCATTTGTCATACAATTTTTATTATTTTTAAATTCTGATGACAGGGTATTGTGTACCATGATGTTTGTCATATTTTCAGAAAAGAACATTATTTTATATTAAGAACTCTGCAAATTATAAGCAAAAAACTTAGGACTATTTTTATAAAAACCTTAATTTCTCTACGAGTATACATGCTATCCTTATAAAAATAAACACAGTACACTACAATAAGCCACTTAATCATAATGTGCAGTTTGAACGCTTTTGCTACATTAGTTTTGACATGGTTACCCAAAAGATCTTCGTTCTTTTTCAATTTGTTGACGGTCCTCTGTTCGATTTCGGGGAAAACTCTTCGCGAAAATATATGACGCGTACTATTTTGTTTACACACCTGGAGTTTCACCACATTTCGATTTATATTTCTTTCATTACTTACTTAATTACCAATTATGCTTAACTTTTGGACACCAGTGTACTTCATTAAACTCTCATCAATGCTTATTATATGCTTTTTATATATTGTTCTCCAATGTTCCAGCATGGGGAATAGTGCCTTATGCACTATATGAGCATTAATCACCGGGCACTATCAATTTTAGACATTTTGCGAATATTTCAAAATGTCCAATTCTTCTGGAATTTCAGGATTAAAGAGATTATGTTTGACCATTTATCAACATCTGTTTGATAAGGAAGACAATTAGCAGGCTAAAAAGAAATGTATCAATGACAATATTTTGGATCCCCCTGTGCATTAAACTGTACGAAATGATTATCGCAGCATAATATAAATATGTGCATACTGTACAACATGTCCATTGATTTTTTGTAAGAATAGCACAGATATTTTTTGAGATATGATGACTTTTGTAAAAGTAAAAAAACTAGCATGTTTTGGCTTATACCATGCTGGTTTTCGACCAAATTTAAAAAGCCAGTTTTAGTAAAGTTGGTATAATTTGGTGGAAATAAAAATTAGTGCAATTAGAATACATTAAACATTTTATGAAATATGAGTAGTTGTAAGAAATCGCTTTCTTTTCTGCATGCGCGAAACATAAAAACCAACTTATTACATAATTTAATAGTCAACTACGGAACATAAAAAAAAATCCAGAGAAATATGAAATTTCAGACAGATGTAGTCCATAACGAATGCCGATTTTTAATTGCTCTCTAAAACCAGCTGTATGATAAGGAATTTTCCACAAATTGTCATTTTTTATTAACTGACTTTTAGGGAAATGTTAGTATTTCAAGAATATCAACGTATAGATTAGGAACAAATGCTTAGATTTCGATATTCCTTTCTATCATAAAATAAGTTCGTTATTGAACTTATTATTATTGTACGAAAATTCGTATACAGGTGTCTTTGAGGATGCTAAGTAAGAATACAAAATTAAAATTGAAAAAAAAAATGGCGGATACAATATGGCGGAATAAAAATTTAAAATGTCTCGAAAGTTATTCAATTTATATGCAATTTCGTAAACTTTTCAGGATGCTAATTAGGATTCAAAAGTTAAATTTTAAAAATAAATAAATAAATAAAATTACAGATTAAGAGTAAAAACAATAAAATTTAAAATTTCGAGGTAAACTTAAAAGGGAATTTTCAAAAAACCAAGACATATTTAAACGAAATTTAAGTACGTTAATGGAAAGTAAAACATTAGACTATTTAATTTTTATATTATTAAAATAAAAACGAAAATATATTCCAGAAATTAACCTTTAGAATCAACTGTAGTATAATAAAAAGATTCTTCAGAGGTCAAGGTGTCGAAATAGTTAGCAGAACTTGTTGGCGGTATTGGAAGATCCTGTGACTCTTACACTGTTAAAAATCTGCTGCATTTTGCTGCAACGCACTCCACTGCTTGTATACAATATCTCTATTCCAACCAATGAGAAAGCTCCATTTCACGGCCAAATAACCGTTTTCTATACAAGCAAGGGAGTGCGTTACAGCAAAATGCAGCAGATTTTTAACAGTGTAGGATCAATGATTTTAATTTCTTCTACGATAATTTACCTAAACTGAAAAGGAAAGAATCTGATGACATTAAAAGACGTAAAAATATCTTTTTTTTTTCCTCGCTACTGCATCTTTGCGATAAATCTTCTCGATGCCTTTTGATCAGTTTGTTGCATGATTCTTAAGTATCTTATGGCATTTGACAAATTGGCAGTAATGAAGATAATGTTATTTCTTTGTCATTAATAAGTAGTTTGTGTACTGAAGTAAGCATATAGAACCAGGGGTGCTGCTCAAATCTACGAGCTATTTGTAAGGGAAAATTTTCGAAGTTTATCAAATAAATAACATGGCTACAAGAAATTACTTATGGCATAGAAATCTTCGTATATACTCGTTTAGAAACACAAACAGTTGCGTTTTCAAAGAATCGTTGAATTGTATTTCCATCATTTGTGCTTCCAAATCTGGGATTTAATTTCTCGACGAGAAGTCTTGATTGCAAACGAAATATTTTTTGCATATTCTATTTTGCAATTTCAGTGTTCTTCTTTTCATGCAGAGTACGAGCTTTTCATTTTTTCTATCCAGTTGTCTGCCAGGTGTAAGGCCTCTCTAAACATATTTGCATGTAACTTAGATATTCTGAATTCTAAATTATCTCAATCCACTTTTAATAAAAAATTTCAGATCGGTAAGATGCTGTTTTGATGCTGTCTGACATAGGTAGCAACGTTGTGTGTATTACACTAATCGTTTTTAACGACTTTTTCTTCTGTATCAATGATTGCATTAAACGAAATAAGTTTATTCTGCTAGTATTTAATGCAATCCCATTCATTGACGGTTGCTTCCGTATTTCTTGAAAAAGAAAAATGGATCTTGATTGGCCCGATAAAATCAGTGAAGTTAAGATCTCGATATTTTCAAATTGACGATTCATGAATTATTCGCAATATTTATGTATTCTAGTAGCACAAAAGAAAAGAAAAATATATTAGACATAATGCCATCTTCATAGCTAAATATTTGTTTAAATGTACTCAGAATAGATGCGCCATCACATCCTCACTTGCAAATCAAATCCAAAAGCAAAAGTGATATTCATAATGATTTTTACTCGCATTAATGAAATACGCTCAGTAGTTTGATCTAGCAAATATAGCCATTGACAAAATAATTCTTCTAATTATAATAGAACAAACAAAATTTCTACCTATAAAGATAAGAAAATGTTATTCTATCGGATCAGTAATAGAGAATTATTTTCATTTTTTCATTACTAAGCTTACTTATCAAATTAATGTATAATCTTATGATTATAGTACTTATTTACAATATAATAGGAAATAAACTATTATAAAATTGACTAATTCAAAAATTTGAAAAATATTTATCAGCTAAATTATGCGAAAAGTAGTCAATTTCAAAATTTTTGAGGCGGCCGAAAAAGTGGCATTTTTACTTGCGGTTACTAAAATATGCATGAAATGCAGAAAGGTAGTTTTTGGCAGCTGGTTTTTTTATGAATCACTAGACAATAAGCCCAAGTTATTATTTCCATTAAATTTCGTTGCCGAACACTGTGGAACATTTAAACTTTTTGATGTTTAAAAGCAAAAAATTAAATTTTTTCTAAAATTTATCAAAAATGACAATGAATTTATTAATTTTTACGTGCTTAATATAAATTTTGTAATGCATGCAAATAAAGTACATACTATCATAGTGTGAATCCATTTCAAATCATTAAAATCGGATAATATTATAAAATATAGCACGCGTTTAGAGGAACTGTTGTTTTGATGTTTTTGTTCGCTCTAAATGATACTCCTTCAAGCATCATTTTTGAAATGCTGCTGCTTGTAAGGGCAAAGCAAAAATCTTTTTTTAAATACAGATTCTGACTCTCCAAACATTATTCTAGCCAACTGTACAATCGAAATTCCCTAAATCGTAACTTCAATTTTCGACTTTTGGCCAGCTTTTTGGGTTTTTGCCCCACTGTGCGACGTCTGAAATACATTCATCGTTAATGGCATTCGTCAAATTAAACGAATCCTCCAAATTTTTCGCTCAATTGGAAGTATTTAATTCCTTTAGAACTTTACCAATCAGTTCGACTGAGTTAAAATAATTGCATAATTTATTCAGTCTATTTCATTTAAAATGGCTCGTACATTTCTTGACAAGTTAACAAATTTTTTCATCTTTCAAAAATTCATTTTTAACGATTTTGCAATACTATTATCATTCAAGCGTCTCATTGGGAACGGGTAATAATTAGCAAGTGGGCGACAAGATGATTCATTAATATAGCTTTAGAAGATTAAATACATTTATTCCCCTACTCACTCGCAATTAACCAGCCCTTCTGAGGGTGGCAAATAGACATAGCATAATCCATATGTTTTCCTAATTACTCCACTTGACACTTTCTTCAGCAAGATGCACCCTCTGCTCCGATCTATTACTGCAATACAACGGGGAAATTAAAGTTTCTTTTTATGAAGGTGAACGATATGCAAATCGGCAAATTGTAACTATTGGGAGTTACGATTAGATAGCAACGATCTGCCATGCACAGCCCATTAAAAAGGGGTGCGATGATATTCCTTTATCAGCAGTTCTTTTACAATATAAAAAAATGGTTAGACTTATTTCAGAATACAGTTATCGCCACAAAAAAAAAAAAAAAAAAAAAGACACTTACGATTTTAGTCTTTTTGTTAAATATCTAGAAATATACATAAGGAATTATTCTGAAACTACAGGTGTGTAAACAAAATAGTAAGCGTCATATATTTTCGAAGAATTTTCCTCGAAATCCAACCGTCAACAAATTGAAAAAGAACGAAGATCTTTTGGATAACCCTGTCAAAACTAATGTAGCAAAAGCGTTAAAACTGCACATTATGATTAAGTGGCTTATTGTAATACATTGTTTATTTTTATAAGGATAGCATGCATACTTGTAGAGAAATTAAGGTATAAAAACAGTTCTAAATTTTTCCAAGTTTTTTGCTTATAATTTGCAGAGTTCTTAATATTAAATAATGTTCTTTTCTGAAAATATTACAAACAACATTGTACACAATACCCGGCCATCAGAATTTAAAAATAAAAGTTTTATGAAAAATGAGTAGGTTTAGTAAATTTTTCATTGCGCATGCGTCAACGATATCAAAATTTCATTTGCATATTGTGTTAGCTAAATGTATAGAGCAACTTCTGTAAAAGTTTCAAAAACATAGCTTGAAAATTCTGAAAATGATCGTCTATGTAATCAACTCAAAATCCGTTATTCCCAAAAGAAAGCAAAAAAAAAAAAAAAAAAAAAAAAAAAATCAGGGGTTTTATCCAAATATAGTTGACGTGCAATATGTGTAGGCACTAATCAGTGGAATATGGATACAGCCCCACATCTTTTTGCTTCATTTAGGGAATAACCGATTCTCATCTCCATTCTATCGACGATAATTTTCAGAATTTTTAAGCTATGTTTTTGAGACTTTCACTAAAGTTGCTCTATACATTTAACTAACATAATATGCTGTGACGTATTGAATAAATCCAGGATGACTTTTGGCAAAGCTTTATTTACAGCAACACACAGCACAGCAAAACAGAAGAAAATTAGAATTGGAAAAAATATATAGAAGATTCAAATAAGAGCACACTATGTACTCTGTCCGCAGCTGTTTCACAGTTGCGCGTGGGTTTTGGGCCTTTTCACACTTATGAAAATCAGACGATGGCCGTGACGGACTTCACCTTTTTACGGGGCAAAAAATGCGCCCCGGCTGGCGAGCTAGGTCGACTCACTTCAGAGTCAAAACCAAAAATCCTCTCTTGAGCCTCTTGGAAATTGCATATATATAAAGCAGTTTTCTTTGATAATCGCCGATCATTAAGAGGGTAAATCAGACAGCTCAAGTAGTGTAGATTTATTATATTCAAATTGTCTAACGTTAAATTCTTGGTCTGAAATACGATTTTTATAACGTCAGTTGCAGAGGTTTCAAGTGGAATTTATTGCTTAGATAATTGGAAAATTGAAGTTTTATTATACACAAATGTATCGTACTTGTCAGAGGGTATTTACACGTGCTAACATCTGCCTTTATTGACAGTGTGCTTATCAGGAAATTCAGAACGTTACAATGCAAATGAAATTTTAATAGCGTTGACGCATGCGCAGTAAATTTAGTAAACCTGCTCATTTGTCATACAATTTTTATTATTTTTTAATTCTGATTACAGGATGTTATGTACAATATAGATTGTCATATTTTCTGAAAAGAACATTGTGTTTTATGAAGAACTCTGCAAGTTAAGAAAAAAACTTGTAGAGATTTAGGACCGTTTTTATAAAAACCTTAATTTCGCTAGGAGTTTACATGCTATATTCATAAAAATGAACACAGTTTATTTCAATAAGCCATTTAATAATAATCTGCAGTTTGAACTCTTTTGCTTCATTAGTTTTGACAGGGTGTTCCAAAAGATCTTTCTTTTTCAATTTGTTGACGGTCCCTTGTTGGATTTCGGGGAAAACTCTTCGCGAAAAAATATGAGGTGTACTGTTTTGTTTACACACCTGGAGTTTCAGAATAATTCCTTTCGTACATTTCTAGATATTTAACAAATCGTTTAAAAACGTAAGTGTTAAGATTTTTTTTTGCTGTGACTGTATGAAAGCATTGAAAAAGTATAATTTCATTGGACGCATACCAATTAAAAATATTTTCCCCTGAAGATTACGTCCCCTTTTGAAACAAATCTTTTGATGAATGCAGCATAGAAAACGCAGGTACTGAAGTCGGGAACAAAGAATGTGGTTAACGTTTCCGTATCGATAGAGAATAGTATATAAATATAAGCTATAAAGCTCAATACGCCAGTGGCCTCTAGAAAATAACTCCTAAAGTTCACGATAGAGATTAATCCAATTAATTCCTTTTTGTGTCAAGTGGCTGAGTAACATAGTTTGCAACATGCTAGATTTCGGATATTTCTTTAAGCTCTAATTCCAGTCTCTTTTCGCAGTCTTTATTTATAAAGTGTATAAATGAAATTTAAATTATATTTTATGTTTCATAGCATAGAAGTGCATTTTTAATTCTAAACTTTTACATATTTAAATACTTAATGAAAGGTAAAACAGGGTAGGGGGGGAGGAGTAGGCAGTCTAAATATTTTTTTTAATTATTATTGAACATAAATTAAAGCTATTTAAAATTATTTACAGTTATTGCAATGAAAAAGCTATTTTTTACTGATAGATATAGAAATTCTTTTTTTTCATTATGAAACTACTTCGAATATTTCATGATTTTGTAAAAATATTTTTTAAGTGTTTTTAGATTCACGATTTGTTAAAAAAAGCACGGTTTCGAATTCATGATTTTGTATTTGCTGCTAACGCAATAAATTTTTCAAACAATTCAATATCTTTCTGAAACTTAATAATTAGAATTACCATGTACTTAAACCAGGGCGCGAAATTTCCACTCGCCAGCTCGCCATTGGCGAGTAAATATTTAAAGTTGGCGAGTAAGTTTCGTCTTTTAAAACGTTATTTTTCAAATCAAACTATGCACAGCGATTCACGAAAGTATTTAATCGATCAATAAAGCGATGGTATTTATTTTCCAAAAGAAGTAAAAATGCTCCGTCGCCTATTTCTTAATTTTTCCTGGTCTGTCATTTAGACAGCCCAGTAGAATAAATCGCAGGTAATGGAACTCCATATAACGATGGGTACGTGGATATACTTACTACGATACATACGATATATAGTATATCTACATACCCATCATTATATGGAAATCCATTTATTCTATGTCGTGCTGTCTAAATGACAGACCAGATGATATGACCAATAAGGTTATCTGAGCGAGGAGTCTCAGCTGGCTATCGCCAAGTTAGCTTAACAGGTAAAGCACTGACTTTGTAAGCCAAGGATCTGGGTTCGATTCCCGGTCTGGGCAATTTTTCGCTCAGTTGGAAATATTCAATTCGTATTTTAAGAGTGACATTAATTAAACATACAAAGATGTACATTACAGGGTTTTAGGTTTAGGTTTATTTTGTGTCGGCCGATTATCTACTCTAGGGATATAGGCCCTGGGGGGTGCCCTTTGTAGGGGTTTTTCTAAGGGAGCCTAACCCGTATTTACGCAACTTTCGAAGAAAACCACGAAAACTCCGAACGGTTAGGCCGACGGCAGCGATTGGGTTCGAATCCAGCACCTGCTGTCTACCAGTTGAAAGGTCAGAGCCTCTTGGCACTGGTGGGGCCTTATACATTACAGGAAGACTGCAATCTTTGTCATCAGATGCGTTAGCATGTCTGCATATTTTGACACTGTGAGTTGGCATCCCAAAGAAAAAATTCTTGAATTTCAGACAGAAGAATAGATAGATAATAAAGAAGCTCTTTATGTATTTCACCCATATCTCTTTAATAAAAAAGTAGATATTGTATTGGCAGAGTCGGCAGAATTTAAATTTATGTTTCCATCACCGACACTGAAAGAGATGCTGGAGAAAGTTTACACTGAAAAATGTTCAATAAGATCCAACAATTTGCTCCACATCCTAACATTTTGTGCTGTTTTACCAGTAAGCACAGCTTCATGGGAGAGAGGGTTCAGCTGTCCCAACAGACTAAAGACAGCATATAGGAACTCTCTTAAGATTGAGACAATAAATGATTTGTTCAGAATTTCTGTTAAGGACGCACCCTTACAGAGTTTGACACTACAGCTGAAATTGATAAGTGGTATTTCAGTGCAGGAAGACAGCGCTACACAAATCTGAAGTACTAATAGTACAGGAACTTATCATTGGTATGTAATTTTGTAACCACTGAAACTTTATGGCAAGCTTATTTTGAGTTAATGTAATTTTTTTTTCTTTTTGCTGTAAATATGTTTATCAATTTCTGCATTTTTTTCGGTCAGTAGAAAATTTTTCATACTACATCTATCAATATTTTAAAAATATCCCATATTTTTCATAAATGTAAAATATTCTGGATTTAACAGACAACTCCTTATAACAATCTTTAATTTAAATTAAATTTGTTATAAATATTTTATTTTCTGCACAGGTGTGGGGGTTGACGTTGTTGTCTGAATGAATGTAAAATAGTGGCGAGTGAAAATTTTAGTCTGGCGAGTACCTTTTAAGTTGAAATTTCATGCCCTGACTTAAACATAAGAATTGAAGAATTAAAACTTGCCATTTTGAAAAAAAAAATTGCACTTTTAAAAATAAAGCGTCTTTCTTTATATATTGTATTAATTTCACTGTGAAAAATGGTAACTTATGTAAATAGTAAATTTTATATCGAGCAAAATTGTGCTCGGTACAATTGACCTTTCATTTTTATCAAATTTACCCTTTTATTAAAAATATAAGCATGCAAAATTTCATAGTTTAAATTTTATACTATTTAACTGCATTATCGAAACATTAAAAGAGAAAAAATAGAATCGTTATAAAAAAATTACATAGTTACTCAAAACACAAAACCATTAATCAAAAGATTAAAAGTCGATGTACTTTTATACCAAGTAAATGATCGAAATATTTGCTTAACCCTTCACTGCACGGTCTGCCATATATGGAACATACCAGTAAAACCCTCCTATTTTCTTAATGAATATAAATTTAGATTATTTATGCTTTGTGCCATATCTAGGACATTTAAACAAAGTTTTATGTCCGTTTTCTTCACTAAATTGCAGTATTTTACTATTAAGTTTTTATTAAAGAAAAAAAAATCAATCCGAATTGCATGCAACAGTAGAATTTGCTTCAACTTTTCCACCCAAAAATGTTGACGGTATCGCAAGATAAATTTTTAGACATTCGAGTATATCACATATTTTTTATAAATTCTTAAAACTAAAATAATGCAGTACATCAGCTTGAAATCTTGTTTTTGTGCCAGATATGGAACATAGAACATAAAGCTCATAAAACGTTCGAATGACAAATGGCGCGCAAAAGACTAATGCACGATGAAATCAATGTAATATTATTTGCAACTGATAGGGATGATGAGCCTTTCGGACTTTCTGATGATACTTGGGAAGATTTCAACATATAATCCAGCTAAAACTAGAAATACTAATTCTTCATCTGAATCAGATGTTGACTGCACGATAGCAAAAAATGTGACCTAAGAAATTGATTCAACTGCAACAGGCGGTAAGTTTTCATATTAAATATTAAAATAATTTTAAATGTTATTAAAAGTATTACATAAAAGTTTAAAAACAAGTGAAATTGAACAATGTTCAATTCAGACTTTTTCCGAGGGACACTTATGTACCGGGAGTGTGAGTGGGGGATGCGGGTTGAATTTCAAAACTATACAGATTTTTAAATTATATGTGGAGTATATGTAAATGTCCTTGGTGAATATCCCCACTTGTCCGACCATTCCTGAATTCAGTACTGAATATATAATTTGAGATAATAAAGGTTGTTTATTCTGTCAGATGATACAAATACCCGTACTGGATTCATTGTTCATAGAAAAAAGTCCCAAAGGAAACAAAACTAAAAAACTAATTTGGAAAAATAAAAATCTGAAAATTCCTCGATTGCAAATAAAATATAGAGGAAGAAACTGCTTAACAGAGTTGGTCAAAATACATCGAAAAATCATTTTCGATACAAAAAATGCAAAATACATTGGTTTTAGAGCCTAAAATACAAAATACTTTGCAAAAGAAAAATATTCAAAATGCAAAAATACATGTATTTTCAAAATACGCTCAAAGTACAAAATACATTTTTTAATTTCCAAAATCGCTGGGTGTTGCACAATATAAATGCAAAATGCTTTTTTAAAAATTATTAAGTTTTTGAAATTACAACATAATTTCATAAATAAAGAAAACAAGAACGAAAAATCATGCAAAGATTCTGAAACATTTTCCAACACATCCAGAATACCCTAACTAAACTTTGCAGTTTATTAAAGAGAATGATGATGTCTAAACAGAAAATTTGAAAAAACATAATGCATTTGAAAACCCATTAGTGTCTTTTTTTTTTCTTTTTTTGCAGCTTTGTACATGATATATGGATTTGTATGCATACTACATAGTAAGCTGAAAGTTTTTTCACCTAAACAAATATTTCCCAATCAACATTTACCATGAATAAACGAAATGTATTTGAGAACCATTCTACAGCCCAGTATAAGATATATAGAATTTAGACATTAAGTCATCTTAAACAAAAAAGGAAAAATCATGCGTCAAGCATAGATAAAACATTTTCTAACACATTCAGATTAATGTAACAAATATACACCGTTTAAAAAATTAAAATATTGTGTCTAATTCAAACATATGGAAACACGTAACATATTTGAAAATCCAATTCCAACTATTCTCACATACATTCGGAAAATTATTTTAATTTTTGCAGAACACTGTATATGATATATAAATTTTTATTTACTAACTACATGCAGGCCAAAATTTAATCCGCTTAAGATATTTATATATCTCAGTTTAGAATTCCCCTTCAGTAATTTCCTATAATAAAGAGTAATACGTGAATACTTTTGTGCAGCCCTGCATATGAGGTACATAGTTTATATATAACGAATAACATGTAAGAAATAGTTGAATTTCAAAGCGTATACCAGCAATTACTCATAAACTGTATTGTAATCGGTTTCTTTTATGTGTCCCTGTAAATGTATGAAAAATGCTATGAATGCGCTGTTATGACGCAATCGTAGTAAATATCAGCGATTTAACCCCTTCAGGGGCGCCGTTTGCAGTCTGTAAACGATTAATTTTAATGCCCAAATTGCCAATTGGCACCAATAATCTTTTAGTACAATTCCGATCTCATAACATACGTGAAGAAACTGTTTTGATTATTTTCAATTTAATTTGTTCATAAATTGAGATGGGAATTAATTATTTGGCATTTTTGGAGCACAAATGCTTTGCCCCTGAAAGGATTAAATTAGTTTCAATATATTTGAAATAGAGTAATCTCATTAAAATACTCTTCAAACGATTTTCCTCATATACCATAATGTAATGGAATTCTTTTGAGTGCCCCTGTAAATTAATAAAAAATTCTATGACTGATGTGTTAAAACGTAATAGCAGTGGAATTCAGCGGTTTATATCAATTTCAATATCTCTGAAATAGCGTAATTTCATTAAAATATTCTTCAAATTAATTTTCCATACCATAATGTAATAAAATTCTTTTGAGTGCCCCTGTAAATGAACTGTTAATCCGACGTACTGTATATACAATACCAAACATGCTTTGAAGACCCTAAATAACCTTTATACTAATAAAATCCGTGCGCCTCTGTATGTCTGTCTGTCTGTCTGCTTGAAGCCGATTACAGTTCGTAACGCGGGCGAGTTGGAAGTCGCGAAAGGTGTCTTTCGATTGGAAAAATTCCGGGGAAGTCATTTCGGGCATTTTCGAGACCGTGGGACCAAAATAAAAAAAGTTATGAATTAAAAACCCCTTGGGAATCGGAACGAAAAATGTCTCAATTCCCAAACGGAGCTCCGAAGCAGAACACTGCGCCACCTTGCGGTGAAGGACATGAATTTTTCCCCTTTGGCTAAAAGAAGAAACAGCCGAAAACCTCTTTTTCTACCGGCGCTAATTGCGTTTTTTTCCGCATCAATTTTTTTGACTTGCCGTAGAATATTTACCGTAGTTTTCGCTAAAATATTGAACTTAGAAATAAAACAGGACTATCGAAACTTTTTTTTGCGCGTTTTTTCTTAAACCATCATGCAGACAGTTTTTAAAGTAGAAAAAACTGATTACATATTCAAAATCTGCGTAAAAGTCTGCTTCAGATGAACCAAAAAATATGAGAAAATGTCTTATGGGCGCGCAGCGCCAACCGTGCAAAACCAAGTATTTTTAACGGGACGATGGCGAACATGGCACGTAGCGCCGGTGGGCGCATAGCGCCCACTGTGCGAAAACACATATTTTTAACGGGATAATGGGCGCATAACAACCATAACTCTTTAATTTACTTTTTTTGTGCTTGAGGATTCGAACACCAAGACTTGCTTATTAAATGGATTTTTTTGCTTATTATATATTGCTTAATATCGAGGTTCGTTCGGAAAAAGTGGCCCAGCTAGCGGGCGTAGCTCGCTAGTCTATACTAATAAAATCCGTGCGCCTCTGTCTGTCTGTCTGCTTGAAGCCGATTACAGTTCGCAACGCGGGCGAGTTGGAAGTCGCGAGAGGTGTCTTTCGATTCGAAAAATTCCGGGAAAGTTATTTCGGGCATTTTCGAGACCGTGGGACGAAAATTAAAAAAAGTTATGAATTAAAAACCGGTTGGGAATCGGAACGGAAAACGTCTTATTTCCCAAACAGGTCTCAAAAGGAGCTCTGAGGCAGAACACTGCGCTACCTTGCGGTGAAGAACAGGAACTTTTCCCCTTTGGCTAAAAGAAGAAGCAGCCGAAAACCTATTTTTCTCCCGTCAATTTGTCAAAGAATGTATAAGAGAAAAAGAAGTAATTGGTAAAAAATATTAAACACTGTTTAATTAATATAATAAGTACAACTATTTAAGCACAGCAAGATATGTTCTCTAAGAGGTAATAGTGTTGCTAATTAATATTTTGAGGATCTCAGATGTAACTGTTTATTCATATATTTATTCTGTATGTGAGTATTAATCGTTGTAGCTCATTTTCATACTTTTTCTTTTTGGTAGCATACACGAATATTGTGTAACCTAAGATTTACGCGATTAATACTAATTTCTGTTAGTACAAACGGAAAACGAGCTGCCAAAATTATTTGTTAGTTATGTTCTTTGTGATATTAATGAAATTACTTATTTTTTTTTAATAGCAGTCTTTTGCAGTTTTTAATAAACAAACTTTTTTTGCGCGTTTTTTCTTAAACCATCATGCAGACAGTTTTTAAAGTAGAAAAAAACTGATTACATATTCAAAATCTGCGTAAAAGTCTGCTTCTGATGATCCAAAAAATACGAGAAAATGTATTATGGACGCGCAGCGCCAACCGTGCAAAACCAAATATTTTTAACGGGACAATGGCGACCATGGCGCGTAGCGCCGGTGGGCCGGCTTCGCACGATGGGCCCGTACCGCCCACTGTGCGAAATCACATTTTAACGGGATAATGGGCGCATAACAACCATAGCTCTTTAATTTACTTTTTTGTGCTGAGGATTCGAACACCAAGACTTGCTTATTAAATGAATTTTTTTGTTTATTATATATTGCTTAATATCGAGGTTCGTTTGGAAAAAGTGGCCCAGCTAGCGGGCGCAGCTCGCTAGTCTATATACTAATAAAATCCGTGCGCCTCTGTCTGTATCTGCTTGAAGCCGATTACAGTTCGCAACGCGGGCGAGTTGAAAGTCCCGAGAGGTGTCTTTCGATTGGAAAAATTCCGGGGAAGTCATTTCGGGCATTTCCGAGACCGTGGGACCAAAATTAAAAAAGTTATGAATTAAAAACCCCTTGGGAATCGGAACGAAAAATGTCTCAAATCCCAAATGGCGCTCAAACGGAGCTCTGAGGCAAAATACTGTGCCACCTTGCGGTGAAGGAAAAGAACTTTTCCCCTTTGGCTAAAATAAGAACCAGTCGAAAACCTCTTTTTCTCCCTTTTTTGCGCGTTTTTTCTTAAACCATCATGCAGACAGTTTTTAAAGTAGAAAAAACTGATTACATATTCAGAATCTGCGTAAAAGTCTGCTTCTGATGAACCAAAAAATACGAGAAAATGTCTTATGGGCGCGCAGAGCCAACCGTACAAAACCAAACATTTTTAATGGAACGATGGCGACCATGGAACGTAGAGCCCACTGTGCGAAATCACATATTTTTAACGGGATAATGGGCGCATAACAACCATAGCTCTTTAATTTACTTTTTTTGTGCTTGAGGATTCGAACACCAAGACTTGCTTATTAAATGATTTTTTTTTTGTTTATTATATATTGCTTAATATCGAGGTTCGTTTGGAAAAACTAGCCCAGTAGCGGGCGTAGCTCGCTAGTCAATTGCATTAAAGTCTGAGTATACTTACGTGAGTTAGATTGTGAACAGACGAACAGATAAACCGAATGCATAAATACTTTTCAAAAATAAATAGTTCAATTTAGTGGCTGTGCAAATATAACGTTATCAAATTTTGATAATTTTGGACTCTTTACGATATCATGCGTTATCATCCCTTGAACCCCGCCCCCGGTGATGATATCGTTATATCAAAGTGCAATATTTTTGAATTATTTTTGAATTTATTTTATTTGGAGCGATATACAAAAATGGTTATATTTATTTTTCGCATATACTTTATTGATTCAAACGAAAATGAGTCAATAAAATATCGCTTTATATCAAATAACACTTAAAATTAATTGTTAATATTTAAAAGTATTTTATAATAGATTTTTATTACATAATGCATTCAACAGTTATAAAGTCTTGTTGTACTTTCCCCGAAAGGAAGAAAGGTTCATTTCAAAGTTACTTCACATATAGTTTCTCGAACCGTGATTTTTTTTTTTTTTTTTTTTTTTTTTTTTTTTTACATACACATATGGAGAATAGGAAATCCATACTCTGGAGTATTCAATATTTTAGAATTAAATAATTTTATAATAATTTAAGGGATTTTAATTTATAATTTTCTATTTTCATAAAATAACATAATATTTTGAACCAAAAACCCTGCAGCAAGTAAAAAGAGAAAGCTTTGATTGGATGAAAAATGATATCGATATCAAAAGACAAGCCCCATCCCCTCTCCCTAGCTATATCATACTATATCATGTGGCAGACCCTCCCCCTCCCGCCAAATTTAATAACGTTATATATGCACAGCCCCTTAAAAATGCGTACCATAACTAAAAACGTATTTATAACAATTATTGTTCTTAGCCTTCAATATTTCAATCATTGTTCAGTTTCTTCTGTAGCCAAATTCTTTTATGCATCCTTGTAAATGAATGATAAATTGTATGCACATCATATTCAACAATAATCGTCTTGTAGTATACTTCAGTGTTATATATAAATTTCAGCATATTTAAATTAGTATAATATCATTAAAATACACCGCAAATGATTTTTTCCCCAGGCTAAAATGTAACGAAAGTTTTTTTGTGTGTCCCTATAAATGTACTGTTGATGAATGAACATTTTCAATACCGAACATGCTATAGTGATTTTCAATAACATCTATAAATTTCATATAAATTCATGAAAATCCGACTGTATTTACGTGAGTTAAAACACGAAAAGAAAAATGAGCAAACCGAATTCACGAACACTTTTAAACCTATTATAAAGTGTTAAAAATGAAATAAGTATTTAATGAAATAAATCTGTCTAAATTAAAACTCATTTCATATAGTAAACAAAAGATATTTTCAAAAAGAGCTCGTTTTCATTTTTAGGTGCGTTCGTAATTATATAATACGTAGCACCTATAGTTGTCGTTCAGTCCGTCCGTCTGTCCGTCCGTCTGTCTGTCCGTCCGTCCGTCCGTCCGCATATAACAACGCAAAAACTACCCAACCGAATCGTTTGAAATTTAAAATACATAAATATTAGATATTTTTGTCGAGTCATTTCAAATTTTATGAGAATCGGATGGATAGATCAATTACAGGGACGATCAAAAGTATTCCATTACATTACGGTCAATGGGGAAAAAAGTTTCAAATGCATTTTAATCGTTTGAAATTTAAAATACGCAATTATTACATAATTCTGTCGTGTTATTTCAAATTTTTTGATAATCGTGTGCATAGATCAATTACAGGGGCAATCAAAAGTATTCAATTACATTATGGTCAATGGGGAAAAAGTTTCAAATATATTCTATACGTTTGAAATTTAAAATACATAATTATTACATAATTTTTTCGAGTTATTTCAAATTTTATGAAACTCGGACGAATAGATCAATTACAGGGACAATCAAAAGTATTCCATTACATTACAGTCAATGGGAAAAAATGTTTCAAATGCATTTTAATCGTTTGAAATTTAAAATACGCAATTATTACATAATTCTGTCGAGTTATTTCAAATTTTTTGATTATCGTGTGCATAGATCAATTACAGGGACAATCAAAAGTATTCAATTACATTATGGTCAATGGGGAAAAAGTTTCAAATATATTCTATACGTTTGAAATTTAAAATACATAATTATTGCATAATATTTTCGAGTTATTACAAATTTTATGAAAATCGGATGCATAGATCAATTACAGGGACAATCAAAAGTATTCCATTACATTACGGTCAATGGGGAAAAATGTTTCAAATGCATTTTAATCGTGTTACACTCATGCGAACTTAATAAAATTTATATGCAACTATAAAGTACATATTATAATATACATCTTACATAATTTGTGGTGCAAAGAACATTTGTTATTGATTTACAAGGCCACACAAAAGTATTCCATTACATAATGGTATAGGGAGAACATTGTTTGATGAGCGTTTTAATTGTAGTTCACTATTTACAATGTTATGAGATTGATATATGAACGTAATATTTTTAAAACTTCGTTATCGTTCGAACGCACCTAATTTGCTACGCTTCACGTGCAATTTCCAACTTGTTGATTTTTACTCCCTTTTGGTAACGTACACACTTGGCTAAATTTCGGGGCTATCGAGAAACCAAAAAGGCATCTTTAAGTTTACAGTTATAAACTTTACTGTTTGTGACGGTGCAATACCTTTTAAAAATTACGAATTTAAAACATTTTCAAAATCTTTGCGCATATTGAAGACTATTTTTTTCCTACGCTAAAAGTAACTAACGTATATGGGTGATTCTACGATAAGAGGTTTCAAGTACATAGAGGATACGGCCAAAAAGAAAAGTGAGTTAGATCAAAAACCTTTAAATTATGAATTTTGTACGTTTATTTACCTTTTCATATAAGGGCAAGTAACTTTATACCTATTTTATAACATTTTCTGGTCAGTGACACTCTCCCCTGGCAGTTATCTTGACATTGGAAATACGGCAGGGGAGAGACATTTTCATGATAAATTCAAACTTTTTAACTGACTGAATTAGTTTGAATTAATTTTATATCTCACTTTACTGCCTTAATTAAGCAATGCAGTAATAATTAAATTCAATTTAATTAAATTAATATTATAAGTTTTATGACTTACCAGGGGAGATACACGATCACCTTGCGAAACCACTATACCGCACGGTCGCGTCGTAACAACTAAAAATGGCGACGCTTAAATGGCTTGCGCGTTTAGTATTGCCATCTTCAAGCCGATAGATGTCCTTAAGCGCTACTTCCAATATAGTCATCCTTGAATTTATGTTTGTTTCAGCGGAACGAAATTTGACAGGGTAGATACACAAAAAAAGCGGGACAAAAGTTAATTAAAAAAATGATTTGAAATTAACAAAATTATTTTATTTTTTATTTTATAATACGTAAGTATAATTACTTAAATTCCAATTAAACATACAGGGTGTATCTAAACTACTGGGCAAAATTTTAAGGGGTTAGAGTACACATCAAGACAAATAATATTAAATGGGAAACTAAGGGTCCCAAACGTCTTCCGAAGGAGATAGGCGTCAAAGTTTAGGGTCCAAAATTTGAAATGATTATAATAAACGGGAAAATGGATCGATTCGTTTCCAGTTTTCACTAAAACTATTCTTTATGTCTGTATTGTCTTAAAAATAAATTATAAAGATAAATTTCAAAAGATACCGATAGAGGGCGCTTTAAACTTTGGAGTAACGAACAACTATTTTTTTTACTTTTATTTTTTGCATCTCATTAAATTTTTTTTTAGAAGTTTAGACAAATTTTGAGCTCAAAATCTGGGGTTAAGAAGCGCAAACTGAACTGTGTTTAATGGGAGTGGATAGGTTCAAATGATAAAAAAAAAAAAAAAAATGGTCAATTGATTTGCGGTTTTCAGTAAAATTATTCTTTATGTCAGTATTGTCTTGAAAATAAATTATACAGATAAATTTCAAAAAATGTCGAAAGAGGGCTTAGGACTTAGACTTTGGAGTAACGTATACAACCATTTTTTACGCTATTTTTTGCATGTCATTAAATTTTTTTAGAAGCTTAGACTAACTTAAATTTTGAGCTGAAAATCTGAATCTTTGAGAGTGGTTAACTAGCACAAACTGAACTGTGTTCAATGTGTGTGGGAAGCTTAAAATTTCAAATGATTATAAAAAACGGGAAAATTGGTCGATTCGCTTGTGGCTCTCTCTAAAACCATTCTTTATGCGAGTATTTCCTTGAAAATAAATTTTAAATTTCAAAAAATTCTGTTAGAAGGCGCCTTAAACTTTAGAGTAACAAACAACTATTTTTAACCGTTATTTTTTTAAAAATCTAAATGTTTTAAAATCTTAGACTTAGTTTTGAGCTCAAAATCTGAATCGTTGCGAGTAATTAAGCAGCGAAAAATTTGTGTTCGTAGGGTGTGCAGGGTAATATTTCAACTCCTGAACCCAGTTCAGTTTACGCTTCTTAACCCCCTCCCAACGATTGAGAATTTGAGCTCATAATTTAAGTCTAAGCTTTTGCAAGCATTTAATTAGATACAAAAAATAACAGTTAAAAATTGTTGTTGGTTGCACTAAAGTTTAAGGCGCCCTCTAACGGAATTTTTTGAAATTTATCTTTAGAATTTTAGACAATACAAAATTAATGACAATACTAAAATTAATTCTTAAAGGCATGATGGGCCATGATAGATTTTTCAAATTAAAGCCTCTAAGTGTATCAGAAAACGCTTTATGAAGGTTGCTATGGAAGAGTATTTTTCAATTTGCGCAACAAATATCTCGAAGCATATTGAAACAGTTTTTGTCTAATAAACTACATAAATGGGGGCTATATATTTTTCATTTTAGGTGGTATAAGCGGTTTTATCTATGATTTTGAATTATATAGTGGCCAGGAAAATGGCGACATGCTTTTAATTTTATATTTTTAATTTGATGGGAAACGAAGTCGCAAAATTGATTTCCTTATTTTAAAATTAAACACTACAGAGACACAATTGCCAGCCCCTTAAAGAGTTAAATGCCTGTTATAAAAGTGTCATACATATTCTACCTTTTTTTAGATATAATACGCAAGTACGAGTTTCTGCCACATTTTGTATAAAATGTAAATAACTGTGTGGTTTGGGACAGATGACACATACCACAAAAATTCATATTAAAAAGAAATACACGAAGTCTGAATTTTTTTATTTTTCCTGTATTTGTGACTACTTAAAGTAATCAAAATATTTTTTTCAGAAAGGAAAGAAAAATCGCGCAGTGAAGGGTTAATCCTTTCATTCATACGGGCATTATACGAGGATACAATATTGCCCTGTAAAGTAAAAACAGATTTCATAATTCATTTATCAAGATCAGATTTGTGAACAGATAATAGTAAGCATGTAGCACAAAATTTTATAATGGGTTCTCGTTTATCACAAGTGATTAAAAAAAAATTATGCATAAAAGGGTTAATGAAACAAAATAAAAATTTACGTATTTTATTTCTCTGTTAAAAATATTCATTTAAATATCTGTAAATAATTTTAAGTAACATTTGTGATTATAGAAATAAACTTTGGCTTACTCCCCCCCCCCCTATTTACTTTTAAGCTTTTATAATTTCATCGTTCATGTATGTGCTACGAAACATTTTAATTCCAATTTTTCATAAATTAAAAAAAATTTCAAAAACTTTCGTTGCGAAAAATAGGTGACTGGAATACGAATTCTTAACAGAAAAATCTCAAATAGCATGCTGCTGAGCCACTTGCAAGAAATAAATTTATTCGATTGTACACTGTAGCGTAAACTTTAAGACTTTGACACCCCCTCACTCCTGGTTTTGTGCTTTATGGCTATATGTATTGTTATAACTATACACTTAAAATGCTCACTTAATTTCGCGTCCTTATCCTCTTTAATCTTCATATTAAAAATATGCAAGAAGCAGAAAACAGTTTTGAATCCACAAGAGAGATTCTTCAGTGCAAGACATAGCGTGTTAGAAAAAATAAGGCTGCGTTTTTTCTAGAACGCTGCGACTTGCACTTAAAATGAATCTCTCGTGGATTTGAAACATCAGTTTGCTGCTTCCTCCATATCATTTGTGCATTTTTTAGCTTTTTTCTAGACTTATATTCTTGCACAAAGTCTTTGTTGTTATTCTCATATTTCATTAAGTTTTAGTGTAGTTAGATGAGAACAAAAGTTTCCCATTTCTAAAGTTAATTCATGTGATAAAATCGTTTTTCTTCTGAAAACTCATCACTTAAGAATGAATACACCTAAACATTTCCGTTAATTCAAATATAGGTGAAAAATTATGCTATTCAAATAAATTAAGACCTACTTGCATTAATTTTTACTTAAAATGAATCTGTGCCACCAACCACCTC
This sequence comes from Maratus speculifer, assembly GCA_964019185.1. Classification (NCBI taxonomy): domain Eukaryota; kingdom Metazoa; phylum Arthropoda; class Arachnida; order Araneae; family Salticidae; genus Maratus; species Maratus speculifer. The sequence goes on along the minus strand of OZ025299.1, from coordinate 223,562,714 downwards.
CTCAAAACAGGTGTTTTGAAATCATTTTTATAGTTGGTTTTCCAGATCGGAAAGTTTAACTTTCCGATAATTTAATCAGACCGTGTTTAATGAAAGGATTCATAGAAAAGTACCTTAGAAACATAACTGAAAATATATACTTATTTCTGTATAATTTTTCCGATAAGTGTTTTAGTACCTTTAAAAATGTACTGTTTAGTTTAAAATGTATGATAAAACCACAACACTTTACACATACTTTTAGAACTTCATAGTCTAGAACTACTTTTTCCTGACTCAATATCAAATATTTTGTCAGAATAAAGCTGTATTTGAAAAAAAAAAATGTAGATATCACTACTTAAATTATTCATATCCGAAAAGAATTTCTCAGTCTAACAGTGTCTTCAATATTCGGTGATAATTTAGTCAAATTAGTGGGAGAGTTCCTCCCTTCTCCACCTCCTCCCGGGCATATTTTATTTGAAAACAAAACTCTTTCTAGGGTAGATGTGCCAGTAATGGGCCGCCTTCCAGTAATGGGCCACCTCGCACTTTTTGGTTTATAAAAAAATAATTAAGCTTTTATTATTTTTTTCTGAACTCTACCTTGCATGCTTTATAAGCTGGATTAATTTTTTACACTTTTCGTTAAAACAATTAGGAAGCAGAAAATAAAGTTTCACAGTTTTTCTGTTTTTCACTGAAAATCTTAATGAACATGCTAAGAGCAGACTTTACTTAGTTTATATCTTTTTTATTTTTCCGTAAAAAATGAATGTTTTTGTTTGGTTAGCAATATAAAACGTTGAATTTAATATACCAATGGCCATTTACAAAATTTTATTTATTTTTAAGATTTTAGGAGGGGCGGCCCATTACTGGATTGCTTATTTCGTGATTTTCCAGTAATGGACCACCCAAGTGACCAATACAAAAAGTGTTATTTCAGTAGAGATAAAATATTTTGATTTAACTGAAAAGCTAAATAATCAAATTTAATATTTAAATTTTATCTATTAGAATTTAATAGAGGCAATTTCTTTATAAATAGTTGTTTTTAAGAAGACATCCAAAATTGGTACAAAACACAAGCAAAACATTTGACAGTATCTAGATGTGCCGTTACAAAAGAAGTTGTTTTAAGTTGGTTCAGAAATGTAAAATGATATTTGGAAGAAGATATTACTAATATTTTCTTCCGAATGCTAAAGCATATACAGCGAGAATGTTCAATAAGGTTAAAACAAGGTTTCTTTTGTGCTCTTAAAACAAGGAAAATTTTGGGATCAAAATCAGTTAAAGATGTATGTGTATTATGTAGTACCAAATAACGAAAAAGAACAAATCACTGTTACGGGATGTTTTTCAGCAAATAATGAGATTGCTCCATTGGTGATAATATATCCATATAAGCACCTCTGAAGATAAATTGTGGAATCAATCTCTACCAAATTGGTGGGCTATATGATTATCTGAAAATGGTTGGATAGTGCAAGAACATTTATCATTTTAAATGCATTCTAAAATTCCATATTGAATAGTTTGGACTATCGGAAAAGGATGATAAAATTGAAGATGTGTTATTTATATTTCACAGTTGCACAGCACATAATGATATGAATGAAGATTGGAGACTTTTTTTTAATGCCTTATTTTATCTAAACTTGATTTCAGTAAAACGTTGTCTTTTTCTTATAAATCCTTTAAATTTAAAATATTTTGTTTTATATCTTTACAATATAAATCCTTTAATATTAGTTAATAATAAACAGTTAATAATATCATTAATATTTTGTTTTATGTGCACATTATAAATCATTCATAACTTAAACTTATGTTTTGTGTTCTTTCATTATAAATCCTTTAATGTAATGAATTTCTAACTTAAGTTTTAATATTTTGTTTTATTAGTATGCTTTCATTAAGTTCTGGAGCAAAATACAATTGAAACAAGTTGGAAATTGCACGTGAAGCATAGCAAATGAGGTGCGTTCGTACGATAACGAAGTTTTAAAAATATACAGATCTTCCTGATATAGTAGACAATATTTCGGATACAGTACAGTGGTTGAACTCTGTGTTCCTATAAACATACAGGAAGTAATTTCCATTACACCTCAGCAACGTATATCATATTCATAAAATGTGGCACAGTTTAATATAATTAAAACATGTCCCAAACAATGTTTCTCCGTATAGCATTATGTAGTGGAATACTTGTGTGGCCCTGTAATTTAATAATAAATATTCTTTGCATCTCAAATTGTACAGAATTTATATTTTAGTATATATGTACGTCATAGGTTCATGTCAATTTTATTATGTTCGAATGAGTGTAGCATCATTAAAATGCATTTGCAACTTTTTTCCCCATTGACTGTAATTCAGCGGAATACTTTTGATAGTCCCTGTAATTGGTCTAGGCATCTGATTATCATAAGATCTGAAATGACTCGACAAAATTATGTAATAATTATGTTTTAAATTTCAAACGATGAAAATGCATTTGAAACTTTTTCCCTCATTGACCGTAATGGAACGAAATCCTTTTGATTTTCCCTGTAATTGATCTATTCATCCGATTTTCATAAAGTTTGAAATGACTCTACAAAATTTTGTAATAATTATGTATTTTAAATTTCAAAAGATTCGGTTGGATAGTTTTTTGAGTTGGTATATGCGGACAGACAGACGAACGGACAGACAGACGGACTGAACGACAACTATAGGTGCTACGTATTTACATAATTAAGAAAGCACCTAAAAACAATTATGTTATTTTTTGTAGGGTGGCCCATTACTGGAACATAGGCGGTCCATTACTGGAACATAGGTGGTCCATTACTGGGCTTTTGGGTGTTTAGACATATTTCTACTATTTAAAATTCAATTTTTATTTCTATTGGGAAATGTAACTGTGGGATTAGTTAAATATTGGTGAAAGATTGATCTAATATGGAAAAAATTGGAATACAATAATTATAACTAGTAATAAAAGATTATTTTTTAGAGAAATTCCTTAAGGTGGCCCATTACTGGCATATCTACCCTATATTGTGAATTTGGAACCGAGCAATATTTAAGATGACGCACCTCATACAAGTTTAGTAAGTCATTACTAGAATGAAGCAACACAAAAAGATCTTTGTGCACGATTGTAAATAAAAATGACACTAAATTTTAATAACAGTTTTATTATAACAGATTTTTTAATAGTATAAAATAACAGCTTGGTATTAAAAAAAATAATCTAAAATATCAGGTGCCTGCCCTTCATTTTAGACTTCAATATTTTTGCAAAGACTTCGCCATGCATAGGATGTGTTGATGAACGCCCAGAAAGAGCCAGATAGTGATTAACCCAATCTTCAGGATCTGGTCTGATGAATGGGTGAACTTTTGAGACACCTACAAGGAAATTTAAAATTAACTCGCTTAATTTCAGCCACATGATTCATAGTGGTCCCCCCCCCCCACACACACAGAGACAGACTCTTTGGGGGGGGAGGGGGGTCAGATTGTTCTAATCAGAAGTGATATTGAAAGTAGCAATTGTTCATGTGTGCTTTTCGTTAGTGAGTGGTGACATTAACTCGGGAGGACGCGCGCAGGGCCTAAAATGACCCGGAGTGCGTATGATTTTTACAATTGTAACCACCAATTTTTTTTAAAGTAATCTTCAACTTGTTTTATCTCAAATTTTGAAAGAATTGTCTCCGTCTAAATAAAATTATTTTTATAATTTGATTTCATTGTGGTGACAAAGTTAAAAACATTCATATCCTGGGTAAGTGCGCGTTCTTCCGGGATAAGTCTTTTGGGCTGAACAAAGTTTGTGCTTATGGCATTTTAGTCCCTTCATCTTCGAAAATTTGATATTTTTCATTCACTTTATACACTATATTGCCATTGATTATGGGACACTTGCGATTTTAGACAATTTACTAAATATCTAGAAAAATACATGAGGAATCATCTCGAAACTCTTAGTGTATGAATATAATAGTATAAGTCATACATCTCCGTGAAGATGTTTTCCCGAAACTCCAAAGGAGGCCGTCAACAAATTAAAAAAGAATGAATATCTTTTGAATAACCCTGTCAAAACTAATGTAGCAAAAGAGCTCAAACTCTAGATTATGATTGAATGCCTTATTGTAATACACTGTGTTCATTTGTATGCAAATAGCATGCATACTCGCAGAGTAATTAAGGTTTTTATAAAAATGATCCCAAATTTTTCCAAGTTTTTTCCTTATAATTTTCAGAGTTCTTAATATAAAATGATATTTTTTTCAGAAAATATGACAAACAACATTGCACACAGTACCCTGTAATCAGAATTAAAAAATAATGAAAATTGTATAAAAAATGAGTTGGTTTACTAAATAATTTTTTACTGCGCATGCGTCAACGATATCAAAATTTCATTTGTATATTATGTTAGCTAAATGTATAGAGCAACTTTTGTGAAAGTCACAAAATCATAACTTGAAAATTCTGACAATAATCGTCAATTGAATAAGTCGAAAATTCGTTATTCTCAAAATTAAGCAAAAACAAGAGGGGTTGTATCCATATATTCATTGATTAGTGTCAATATAGAATACACAATATGGGATGTACTACTGCATTTGGATAAAATCCCTCTTTTTTTGCTTCATTTTGGAAACAACGGATTTTGTCCTTTTTCTATAGACGATTACTTTCAGAATTTTCAAGCTATGATTTTGAGACTTTTACAAACGTTGCTCTATACATTTAGCTAACATAATATGCAAATGAAATTTTGATATCTTTGACGCATGCGCAGTAAAAAATTATTTAGTAAACCTACTCATTTTTCATACAATTTTTATTATTTTTTAATTCTGATTACAGGGTACTGTGTGCAATGTTGTTTGTCATATTTTCTGAAAAAAATATTATTTTATATTAAGAATTCTGAAAATTATAATGGAAAAACTTGGAAAAATTTGGGACCATTTTTATAAAAACATTAATTACTCTGCGAGTGTGCATGCTATTTGCATAAAAATGAACACAGCGTATTACAATAAGGCATTCAATCATAATCTAGAGTTTGAGCGCTTTTGCTTCATTAGTTTTGACAGGGTTATTCAAAAGATATTCATTCTTTTTTAATTTGTTGACGATCCCCTATAGCGTTTCGGTAAAAAATCTTCACGGAGATGTATGACGTATACTATTATATTTATACACTAAGAGTTTCGAGATGATTCCTCATGTATTTTTCTAGATATTTAGTAAAATGTCTAAAATCGCAAGTGTCCCATAATCAATGGCAATATAGTGTATAAGCCCTGCCGTATACATGGCATGAGAGTTTTCACCAAGATTCCTTTTATTCAAGTAAAAGTTGCCACTCGCTAACAGAATGCGCGCAACAACTTTTCGACCCACTATGAATATTACGTGTAAAAACAAAACTAACTCTTATCTCATTGGTTCATAGAATATCATCCAAAAGGTTTTAGAAACATTGCTTTCTGGGTCACCATGCATAAAATTTCTATATTTATTGAATTTACAAAAATGAAAGATTGCAAAAAGTGCATTTTTTTTTTTTTTTTTTTTTTTAATAGTATCGATACAGCCGTTTCTTTGTAATGACCGAGCATATAAAGAACAGATTGATTTACTGAATTACTAAAATATAAAATATTCTGTTAAAGAGCTGTCTCCATGCTTGCATACTTTTAACCTTTTCATAGGCAATTACTTTTCATTGTTGATGCCATGCTGAATTCGAATCTAAAATTTTCATTTAAAAATTAAGAAAATGCAATTAACAATTTTTAAAAAGTCGAAGTTATAAAGATAAAATTTTAATAAAAAATTCTGGTTCCAATTTTGATTGCAAAAATGTATCCCCACAGCCCTTAAAGAGGTGCTCATGATGCAATTTAGGCATTTCTTATTAAATAGCTCAAATACTAGTCTAAATTTACCTTTTAAGTTTTACACTTATTTCAGGTTATTTTCTGGAATGACTGCAAGTTATTTGCTGTGCTTATTCTAATCTGGACACAAACAAAAAATTTTAAAAAGGCTTAATTTACGCCAAATTTATACCCCCCCCCCCCCCCCCTCAGCAAACATACCTAATTCAAAGGTGAAGTTATTTTTTCAGAGTTACACAGAGAGTAGCCCAGACATCGCTCTATTGGTAAAATGCAATTTTAGAATTCTCATTTCGAAAATTTAAGATAAAAAGAAGGGAAGGATACAATTGCAAAATTCTAAAAAGTCTTCGATTTAGCACGAAAAGTCGTGAATTAAAGTCGTGAATTAAAGTCGTGCAAATTTTTTCCGATTGTAAGATTTTCTAAACATTTTAAAAATTATTCGGAACAAAATTTAAAATTTCACGATTTACACAGATTATAAAATTTCTTTTCTGAAACAAAGTCTGAATGAAGTGTAGACTATAAAAATCCCACTATTAAGTTTCAGATATTTCATCTGGGTTGACATTTCTTTATGACATTGTCTTAACGCCGTACAAGGATTAGAAACAGCAACAAAAATCTGTATTATCTTCCATAAATTTTATTCGGCTTTAAGGATATTCTTAACTGCTTTGCTCAACAAGCGAAAAACGTTTCGACACATTTACCAATTCACTTCTTAACACAACGGTACAAAATTGGTAAGGCTTGCCTATGAAAACTATTTCGAATCTCAGTTTTCCATTTCATGATAAATTACCTATCTAATTATAAGCGATTTCGATCACGTAATCACGCCCTTTTCTCCCTTTGTAAGCCTGGTTTTTCTGCTTTCGTCTGAAAAGGCAGTTTAAAACGTCAATTTAGACAGCTTCTTCTGACATATAGAGTTTGCAAAAAAAACTGAAATACGAGTGCGATTAGGTAGTTTCTGAAGAACAACACTTGCTAATTTCATGCATTTGCGATCAATAATTAAAACTTATGTCATAAAGTTGCCCTTTTAAGAACACGCTTAAAGGGCTATAAAATCCAGTTTTTAAATTTAACCCAAAATTAAACATTCGATTTAGAAGTTTAGAGAAATAGATTACTCACCGAAACTCTTAATTGCATCTATTTTCACGAATCCAGAAACTCCTTTGTGTTGATATACTTTAACTTGGCTTTGGATAGAGTCTACGAGAAAGAGTAGAATTTCTCCAGTTTTAAGCAATATACATTCAACAATACCATAGTCGTCAAGCACTTGATATTTTTCGAAAGCTTCTGATGTAATGTCATATCTGCAACATTACACAGGACATTTAAAATAACCAAACTTAAAATTACAAAATTTTACATTCATTTCTTTCTTGCCTTAACTAGGTTTAGAATAAATATTTTTGTGGAAAGGAATTTTGAAACATTCTTGCAAATTAAGTTTTGTAATCGTGTATCTACCAAATAAATGAAGGTCATTTCAAAAATTTACTAGTATATTTTCAACTCTTTGCGGCGCAGAGCACTTTCATGTCTTAAGTGTTGAAATTAATGAACGTCATCGGAATTTGAAAACTATTTGTAAGTAAGAAAAAGCTATATTTCACGCATCTAATGAACCGAATTTTTTGTACTAAAATTCTGGTGCAAATGTCTTTTGGAATTAAAATCAAGTTGTTTCATAGACATACCACTGCCCCTCAAGGGGTTGAACTATACGAAAGAAAATGTTATACGACTTTCCCGGGTTTACATAAATCGATACTTTTTTGGGGGGGAAAAAAGCTGAAATTTTTATTTGTATTTAAGAAGAAATTAAAGGATTTTATATTAGTCTATCTTACTATTAGTCTATAGTACTAATCTTTACGATTATTCCAGTTTCAAAATTCCTGGGTTCCATATATCTACATCATAACTAACCTGTAAACTATAATCTTGGGTTTATTGCGAATCTTTGGAATACTTCCTTCTGCCAATATCAAGAAAATCTCTTCAGAAGCTCCCTCTTTGTGCTTTGCAAGTGCAACAGATTGGGTAAAAGTAGACCTAATAGTCTGTTTGGGAGCCGAAAATTCCTTTTTAGTAGAGTCCCAGAAATACACATCAACATATCTTTGTCCTTCCCAGTAGTTTCGCCGTACGTACGAAATGTCATCGGCAACAATAGCTATTATTGTTCTGAGAGACTGCAGAATTGAAACCTATTAAAGAGATTTTTTTATTTAAAAAATGTTCAAAAATTTAAAATATTAAACCAATTTTCCAAGCAAATTCACAAGTATGTCTACAAGCCTTCTTAACTCCAGGAAACTTTGAAAGTAAATAACTGTGGGCAATATTAGTATTAGAGATCTGCACGGACCGGGCCTCGGCCCGAAGCTCGATTCTGGTTCGGGCAGATTTTCCCTTAACGGCATTTGGGGCCGGGTCCAGGCTTTGCTTTTCAAACTCTGTCATGGCATAGTCTCTAATCTTTCCATGCTGAGCCCAGCCCTTACTTTTCTGAAGGATTGGGCCGGGCCCAACTTATTTTTTCCGTACGAAGTCGGAACCGATTGCATTCCCCCCTAGTCTTCGTGGTCCAAAATATTCAGTCTCGATTGAATCATTCCATATGAAAATAATTATGCTTTTAAAAAAAAAAATAGTAACCGACTTCAAAAAAGAATCAAGCTTGGCGACAATTTGGCGTTAATGCATATGAATGCATAGTTTTAATATGCTTATGATTTGAAAACGGTTGCAACAATGAAAAATTTGCGACAAATTATTTTTTTTATCTAATCCACATTTTTTATTTAAAAATATTGTAATCATCAGAAATTAATGAAATTAAAATGAGGCGGACATCTTATACTTTCAAACAAAAAAAATTGAATTATCAAAATCGGTTCATTTTTAGGGAAGTTATGAGTGAACAAGAAATACATACAGATCGAAATCATAACCTACTCCTTGAAAGTGGTTAAAAAGATCTATCGGTGTAAGAGCGATAGCCTGAAATTTTGTTTGTTTATTGTACAAACATATCCGACTTGTGTGCTCGACATAAAAGCCTGCGATTACCTGAAAAATGAACGCTTTTAATTGGATGACTGCTTCAAAAAAATTCAAATATTTATGTTTTTATTTTTAAAAAGTTCTAATCGCAAGAATTTGATAAAATTGAAATGGGACCATGTGGGCATCTTACACTTTCTAACAAAAAAATTATCAAAATCGTTCATATTTACGAAAGTTATGCTTGAACAACAAATACATACAGGTCGAAATCATAACCTCCTCCTTGAAGTCTTAATATTTCACAATGTGGCCAAGCTTGTTCAGAAATCGGTAAAATTTGGCTTTGTTCAAATATTTTTGAAAAAAAGCATACTTTTAAATCGCCCTTGTTCTACAATTAAATATAAAAATTTATTTTCTAAGAATCTAATTTCTAGGCATATTAAAATAGAGTTAAGCGCATGGAAAAAGAACATGCCATTAACTGGATCTTTTAAACTGCATACTAGAAATTTCTTTTAGAAACTGTTCATCCATGCAAAATGAATACAGCAATACGCGCGGGGGAAAATATACCTGCTAAGAATGGAACTTTTATGTAACGTATTTTTTTCTTTCCAATGCTATCCCGTCTTAGATTTTACTTTTACCCCATTTTTTAGATTTTTATATATCCTACATGGAATATGGATTAATATTAATGATGGATTTACATGCAGAGATTCATTAAAAACAAATATCGCAGACTAAGGCTCTTCAACATAAATGACATGAAAAAAAGTAAGAAATTTCTTTTGGTTAGAACTCATCCGTAAGAGTAAAAACCAATGTTCTGTAGAAATTCATTCGGGCCGTGTTTTTAGCTATTATATCTGACCTGTCCGGGTCGTTAGATTTCGCAACGAATCGGGCCGAAATTTTAACTCTTATAATGGTCCGGGTCAATATTTTTTCGTTCGGGCCGGACCGGGCTGATTTTTTTCCCTATGGATCGCGCCGGGCCCGAGCCTGAAAATGTCGGCCCATGCAGACCTTTAATTAGTATAATTTAAATTTACTTAAGATTTATAGATATTTATCACGCGTCTTTTTGAAGATCTGGAAAAAGCCACGGAGTAATTTTAATCGAATTTAGGAGCTACTGTTTTTCGGCAGCACACACACTGGGGAAAATTTTCCAAAATGCGAGCTGAATCTCGGGGGAAAAGAAATAATTTAGTTTCAACCACAAATGCGCATTATTAATGTCCTAGTTATATGGATGCTTATTCTGTAGGGCAATTTCAAAATTTAACTCATTTTCATTATGTTTATTGTTTTGGAAATTAAGGATCTTCAACTGCACCACTAAAGATACTTTTATCTGCCCATTTTTTGCGTTTCATGTTGGAATGTGTATCAAGAAAAGCGGAATACAAAAATCTTCGAATTTTCTTAACACTTTACCGACCGGCAGCGGTTAGAACATACTATGCCCTTTCACCGCCCGGTCAGCCGCAGATCGTCCGAGACGCCGGCTTGGTTTCGGCCTAGACTGACGCGCGGGAATATATGCGCTCTTCTTAAACTCTGATAAAATTGTACGCTTCGTGTTATTTTAGGGTAACAAAATTTAATGAAATCTTTTAATTTAATCATATTAGTGTTAAAACAATATTTTATCTATTACAATCGTTTTCAGTTTATTATTTACAGACTCTTGCTGAACAGCAGTCAAGACAATCTGACATATCGTCGAGATAAAACTCGCCGAGACTATCCTTTCTATTCATTTCTAAGGGCTAAAGCTTATAAAAAAGCACCGATTATCTGAATAAAGAATGCGAAATGCTTGCTGCTTGTCAATCTAACCTAACCAAATCAAACAGATAGATCAAAAGTCGATTAATCGACGACCGGTCGGCAAGCGCTGGGGAGCATACGTCGAATAATCGACGGCCGGTCGGTAAGCGCTGGGGAGCAAACGTCGATTAATCGACGGCCGGTCGGTAAAGTGTTAAACATTTCTGTTTTCTACGTAATATGAAGTTTAAGCCACGTTTTAATCGTAATTTGAACAGAATTTTTTTTTTGCTTTTGTTTTCAAAATCGAGCTTTCAAGCAATAATCGAGATAGAAACGACTTCTTGTGAAAATGAGTTTTTCCTCATGGTGGTTGTTTTCATTATCTCATATTTAAATTGTTAAGCAAAGAACCGTTAAAGATAAATAGTTGATACTTTAACATGCATTCTTCAATTGTTTTACTTTAATTTTGATTCAGCAAATTTGAAAAAAACAAATATTCACATTTGAAAAATTCTTTTGGTAAAAAGTTTACTTCAAATATTTATATATATTTTTTAATGAATGTTTTTAAAAAATACCAAGTAATAATAAAAACATTTCTGTTCATTTAAGTAAAAAAATAAATTTTATAAATATATTTAAAGTTAGCTATTTTAAACTACCCACGTTTTCAATAAATTTTAAAAAATATTTATAAAAACAATTCTGAGGAGTTTTATCATCATGTATTTTTGTGCACAGTAAAAATTGAAGACCCAAATTGGGTTGAAAGATTTCTGGGTATAGTAATTTTCCTGAAATGGTACAGTAAGGATTCCAAAATGGTAGAGTATTGTTCCCAAAATAGATAACCCACAATGGTTCAAAACAGAGCAGATCTTTATTAACATTAAATTAATCAAAATTTCTGAGGTATAATGTATACACTATCTAAGATATTTTAATTGTTTTAATGTCATTAGAAATCAGACTTATTTAAAACGATTTTGTGCTGCAAACTGAACTTTCCAAATTGGAACAATGCTGTACCCAAAAATCTTTCAACCCAATTTGGGTATTTTGTTTTTACAGTGTGTACAAATATGATTTTACCAAATGTAAAAATTTAACTAATAAAAAATACTTCAGTGTACCCCCCCCCCCACCCTTAAATAACGTTCATGTTTCTTAAAAAAAAAATATTGTATCTTGCGCAATAGAAGAAATAATTTGAGAAATCATTTAGGTGGGAGATTTTAAAAATATAACTCAGTTTTTGGCAAAATCCGTATATTTGCATTTTTCACAATGAAAATATCTACGGGCGATTGAAAAGGTTTAAAAGCTAGGGGGTCTACAACAACTTATGTTCTTTTAACCACTCTGATAAATTTCATTATTAAATATGCAAACCCGCGTGTCGGGAAGCATTCCATGTGGGGTAAATAGCCTCCATCCACCGGACTTTTGAGGTCTGGTGATTCTCTCCCACTTAGGCAATAAATACACAGAATTTACCATTAACAAAGTTGTGGTCTTAAGACCACCTAAGAATCTTAACATTGCTACAGAATGAATAATTATAATTTTTTAAAAGATTATTTCGTTCGGTAAATATGCAAGAAATAGCTTTAATTTTGCATAGATGCCCTTAAAATTACATTATATGGTACCTACATTCCAAAAAAGAATCCCGAGTTTATTAAATTATTCAGAGTACTGCAAGTTGTTCTCTAAGAAAATACAGAATAGCAAAAATCGATTGGTTTTCATAAAGATTCAGAAAGTCTGCCATTATGTGACGAAGAAATTGAGGTGGGAGGAATGTATCTGCCACATAGTGGCAGTTTAAAGTGCCTTTTGCAGTGAAAGGTGGTGGCTCTATTTTCTTAGCGTTCTATTGGAGACTGACATTCGTAACAAGAATACAATTTTAAACTTTTAGCCTGAAAGTAAATTTTTTAATCCGGGATTTATGAAGTTTCTGCATTTGACCAAACTATATTTTCAGCATTTTGAATTTCGGAGATTTTTTAAATTCGCAAGAGGAATTTATTTTTAAACATTCAGCCTAATATTGTACAATTTGTCTTCCGCAATTTTCAATCCAATTTTTCAACTTTATTTTTTGACACAAGACAAAGTAATTCCGATTTACAATGTTGTAGACAATGGTGGTAAATTTAGTCCTGTGCGATTTTGAATTTTAAGAGAATTTTAGCCTTTTGAACAGATTTTTCCCCCTCTTTATTAAAAGGGAATCTTGTTAGGCTTAAACTCTACATACAGCAAATCTCGTCCACGTTACAATAGTTTATTTGGAAATTTTAATGCAATTTTTAGAGTGTCGTGCTTTTCGGCAATTTGACATTCGTAAAAGAAATGTTTTAATATACAGGGTGTCCCCAGAACTTCGTGTATTATCTTGGAGGGATGGTAGAGAACATAGTTAGGAACCACAATTCCATACGTACAAATAGATAGGTGGCGCAGTACGCGAGTTTAAGATCCGCAAGTTTGACTACCTCATTTAGACGCCGATTAACATGAATCTTTTCACAAACGTCGAGTTTACGGACATCCACTTCATCTATAGCCAAGCCGACGGAAACTGACTCGCTACTTTTCAGTTGTATCGGGAAAGATATCCAACGAGGCGCCAACCAAATCAGGTAGATCAGAAGGATTCTTTACAGCCACGATGCAATATACCGGGAGGCATTTTCAGAAAGAATCGCGTTTTGAGCACCTTATCGCCAGAACAACGATTGGCGCGGAGATTGAGTCAATGCTGCGCACCCTTTTTTGTTTGTGACATCAAACGCCAAGCGAATAGCAACCCTTCCTTCTGCAAAGAGATCGCGCTTATTGTTCACTAGCGGCCTTCGCCCGCTACGCTGGTCGGTTTATCTAAAGAAATCTTGAAGAAGTAGTTAGATAAGGTTCAGACATACATTAAAAAAAAAAAAAAAGCAAGTCGATCATTCAAAAAACGTTGGGAAATATCAAATATTTACTGTAATTTTTTAAGAAAAACAAAGTTTCGAAAAAAAAAATTAAATCGAAAAAAAAATTACACTGACATATTAATGCAAGGAAATTTTCCCAGAGAGAAAATTCGCCTTGAATACAATATTTCAAATTCTTTTAATTGCTTATAGGCGTTAATGCCAACATAGTGAAAAAAAATTCCATGCTGGGAATCGAACCCGGGCCATCAGTATGGCGCACTGACGTTCTACCGACTAAACCACATGGAACGACAGCCAGCTTGAAACTTTCTCATACTTAAGTAGACTGGCGAAAACATAACGATAGCGCGTTTTAAAATCGCACAGTGACATCTATTGGATTTTATATGTACTAAAAAACGTTATGTACTAAAAAACGTGAGCAGCGCACCTAATAGTTTCTTTTGTTTCTTTTTGTTACTTTTTTGTCTGTTGTCCGATTTTGATGAAACAAAGCCTATACACTGCCCGGGAGTGTGCATTCTTCATTAGTGAAAACCGCATAAAAATCCATTCAGTAGTTACGAAGATAACCTCGAACAAACAGACAGACAGACAAAAAATTCAAAATTTTTTTTTTTGTGTTTCATTGGTTTTCTTTTATCGCCCTGACTCCATTTTTGTCAATTATCTTCAATGTACAGACACACCGGGTCCTACTGTTTTATTATATGTATAGATTTGTTTTTCCGTAAATGTTATCAAGCAAAGACTATAATATGAGGAAATGTTATTCACCGTTGTTTACAATTAAACAGTTTAAAACAAAGAGCTTTTTTAGATTAAAATGCTTTTAGTTTCACAGAACATCTGAACATAGTTTTTTTTTCTCAATTCAAAAATATTTCCTTAACTCACATTTCCTTAACTTCCTTAACTAACCTGTTCGAAGGAATTTAGAAATTAATTAAAAACAGTAGTAAAGATTCTCTTGTTATAGGTATAATTCTATTAATCATGTTTTATGACGCATTTGAACTGGTTTATTTTGTGTTTGGCGATGCAGCTAGCTGAACATTCTCGCTTTCGCTAACTCGCCAAGGCTGGTGCTCAAAACGAGATTCTTTCTGAAAATGCTACCGGGAGGCCTCTAGCAGCGCTAGGGTCTGTTGTGTACAGGGGATCAAAATCCCAGTACCAGTGTACGGGCGCTTGCCGCTGCGACCGGAACGTCTTAACTGTCCATTGCCTATTTCAGGGTGAAGCTTTACATCCCTTTCATCTTCAGAGAGTTCAATTATTGCAGCCGGATGATCATCCACGACGTGTCGCATTTGCACAGTGGTCTACAGCAAAGTGCGGCCGACACGCAATTCTACAGTTCAGTTATGTATAAACCTTTTCACGCGAAGGTGTGTTCAATATGCACAATGCCCACATGTGGGGCATGGACAACCCACACGGAACCCGACCACGAGCCGCACAATAGCGCTTCACTGTTAATGTGTGGGCGGGGATCGTGGAGGAGAATTTAGTCTGACCATACATCTTACCATCTGGACTGGATGCTCTGAAGTATAGTCTTTCTTCAAGGAGTATTTCCAGAACTGCTTAACAATGTCCCCGCACATACGCGGCGCGGAATGTAGTTCCAACATGATGGGGCGCTATCTCATTATGCAAGGTGTGTGCGTGACCACTTGGACCGGGCCATTTGGAAGAAATTTGATTGGGCGTGGTGGTCCTGTCGCTTGGCCTCCCAGATCGCCCGATTTATCTCCTCTTTGTTATTTTTTTCGGGGTGCCATGAAGAACATTGTGTACGATACTCCCATAAATTCTAAAATTGACTTGGTGGCACAAATTGCCATCGCTGCTGCGACGATCAGATAAACGCCAGTTATCTTAAATGTTCACCAATCCATGTCGCATTGGTGTCATGCATGTCAATAAAAGTAATTTCGAACACCTTCTGCGATTCATTTAATTATGGTTCTTAACGATGTTCTCTACCTTCCCTTCAAGTTTATATTCGAAGTTCTGGGATACCCTGTATTTGTCAAATACCGGGACTTATTTTACAATTTTCGAAGTTAATTTTAGTTACTTGAGACTTTATCGCGATTCGATGAGATTTTTCCGCATTAGTAAAATTAATCCGGTTCCAGTCTTCTAACTCAAAGTAGTAAAGTCTTTTCCGTACAGTTTTTTCGCAATTCGTTAGGGAGGTTTAAATTTTTCGCAATTTTTTTTTAACTGCAATTGATTGTGTTTTTGTGCTCTTTAAAAGGTCCCCATGCATCGCCGAATGCATAAGGTAATATACTATATGCAATTCAAGTTGATAAGAATTCACCTCAAAATATTTATGAAAATTAGTCTGCGTTATTTCTACATTTGAAATATCAAACCCCACCACCATTATCAATCAATGCCCGCCTTTCGGAAGACCTAACGAATCATTTTCTGGTTCCAATATTCCCGATAATCCGGTTTTTACTTTATGGAATCTCGTTGAAATTGAGTATTGTCAATTTCTTTCATCCCCCCCCCCCCTGACAAAAGTTATCTTAGCGTATAATAGACTAGTTTTCTTCCAAAATTCAATAAAGTTTAATAAATTCATGAAAAATCTGGAAAGCATTTCAATTGTTCAGTTCTTAAGAAACTTACCTTTTGGCCACCTTTAGTCAATAAGATTTCATTCGTGGTCCACTGATTGTAATCTTCACTGCAATATACTCGTGTATCCTCTTCTAACACCACTAAACAAGCTTTAGTCTCGTCTTTGAACACCGCTATATCCATTGCTTGATGTATTTCAAGTGAGGGTAGCTTCTTGAATGAGTCCATTTGCCAAGCATAAATATCAACTGTAGTCTTTTCCAGGTCTAATTTAAAAGGAATTTGTTCATACAGTACAGCAATAGCAAAATCTACTTCAATATCATACAAATTTAACTTCTTGGCATGGACGCAAACAGAAAGAACCATAGAAGGCACGATTTTGAAACATCACTAGTTCTCTGACAAAATTTATTGAAATTGAGAACACAGAATGTTCCAAGAAGACTTCATTATTTCACTTGTTCGAGAAACATAAGCAATGTAAATTGCCAAAGTTATTGAAATAAGGTAGAAAATGCGATTATTAAAGAAGTTTTATTAATTCTTAAAAGCTGTTTTATTATTACATGACTGCTCTAGACAAAAAATCTAGAAAAATATTCATTTTCCTTTTATTACAAGGAATTAAAACTACATACCTGTATTTTATAAATGCAATAAGATGCTTAAATACAGGGTATGAACAAATTAGTTGAGCAAAAGTGATAATTTATTAAATGGAATTGACAGGGCAAAAATTAAAGTATATTTTTGTAAGATCGAAAAATAGAGTTTACAATTATAAAATTTCGATGACACTCTTTCGTGACTCTTCAAATGAAAATCATTTCTTGCCACAGATTTGTCAGCATTTTTCCTTCGATCAAGTTAATTGCAGTGCAAATTATTTTAGTTCAGGAATGGTTGCAGGAAGTGGCGGTTTGTACAGTATCCTTTACAAAACCAGATACACCGAAAACAAGCTATGAAAGACCTAGTGATCGTAATGACAAGAGTGATTACCACTCGTTAAACGATATCGTCAGTTAAGACGCTTAACCCAATCTGAATAACTTCGGAAATATTACTACTAGTCTGACTTTCAACTAGTTAATTTTATTTAATATTTTGGAAGATCTTAACTTACGAAATGACCTAATTTGTTGACACTCTATTGTTTATTACTAATTTGGAAGATATCAAATCATACTAAAAGAAATCTCAATACACATGCAATTAACTATAGTGGAGAAAAAAAAAAAAAAACCTTTAAAAAATATTGGCGACATCCTTCAAAATTTTTAATCTATACTAATTAAAGAAAGCATCGCTCTCTCAGTCTGTGGCCGGGTGTGTTCGAAAATGGCTAACACAATCAAGTTACGTTATAGCTTCAAGTATGAGGATCGAAATTTCTGGAAATTTAAAAGGAAGTTTCATGATGCACCTGGGATTCAGAATTTTGAAAATCGTATAAGTAGTTGAGAAATTAGTTAAAAACTCCAAATTAAAAGAATTGGAAAGTAAAATTCAACAAAAGCATATATTTTTACCAAATCGGAATATATCTTCGAAAAGTTGGAGAAGATTGGAGACTAATATATCTACAGTACTGGTTGGGCGATAGAAGTACTGTGCTTAATAAAGGCCTGTATCTTAAATTCTACTGGGCCCGAGAACAAATTACATAGCCAGAGACAGAAAAAAATTCGCTTTAAGAAAGTCTTAAAGTTATATACTACTGTAAATAGTTGAAAAAAAATCCATTAAAAAATTGAGAAATCTTTCCCAACGCAGATGATTGGTTATTCAATAAAAACAAATAATTTTTATACCAAGATTATTTGGGATGTCAAATTTTAATAACCTGCAATTGGAGACATTTCCATTCGGGATGATTTTTCTTTGCTTTGTAAACAGCATTGGAATTTATTTTGGAGACTCAATATAGTCTGGAAATCTTGTAATGAAAGTACTAGGTGGTAACAGATTTTTTTTAAAACTATAAACCCCATGCAATTATCAGATTCAAAGAACAACGCCGAGTCATTTTGTTTCCAGTCTCTTGTTATGAACACACTAAATACACCATTTAGAAATTTTAAAGTTATGCATTCAACCCTATCTTTAAACGCTGCTTAATAATATCCAAATTTTATGAAAATAAAACCAAAAATATAAAAAATTAGATTTTTTAAGCATGAAATATTTAAAAATTAGTTTTCTACCGTTTTAAATGCGGTTTTAAGACTGTGCCGTTTGATAAATATTGCTTATTTAATATAAAAATTTCAAAAGTATACTAATCGGTATTTTAGAATAGTAATTTAAGCAGCTATCTTAAATTCTTGCTTAACTCCGCCAATCCCCTTGACTACTGTCGAATGATAGGTTGTTTAATGGAGTTTCGTCCAGAAACAGTTTTGTTACGAATAGAGTTCTTCCCCTCTTGGTGGAATCTGGAATTAGATTCGATTTGCTATATCATCAACCGATATCTATCACCGTAAAACAATCGTAACTTTCATATTATGAACCTTTCTACCCCTCCCCCCATTTAAATATGTATATCCCCCTATTGTATATGTAATATCCCTCTTTGGGAAAATGGGGGGGGGGGGGTCAATTTTCTATCTCAGCTCTTAAAGTACAGAGCAAGATTAGACCTCATTTGAAAACTTTATCGAAAGTGAAAATTTCATTGGCCTTCGATTGGCGAGGTCCGTTTTTACCTCCAGTCTATTAGGGAGCATTTCCTCCGTGTGGGTGGGGTCAGTGGCGTAACCAGGATTTCGTTTCGTAGGGGGTCCAAAATTTTTCTTTCGGCTTATATATATGTAGTAAAACCTGTCATCACAAAATGGCAAATGCTGATTAAACATTCAGTTTTACACAGGTTTTCATGTTAGCGAGTGTAATAGTATTCTTTTTTGAAAACTTTATGGAACATTTCCGTTGAACGAAGAAATCCACAATAGACAGGTTTCAAGTTTGTATTTATACAAAAAATACTTAATTACGTTATATGAATAGTAAAATCTGTTAAAATAGTAATTATCTGTAACAGAATCCTGCATTCAACGAAAGTGTTACATGGTCTTAATATCAATTCCAGAATAATATTAATTAGATTTGCAAGAATTTTGCCCGAAAGAGGATATTCACCGCTTTTTAATAAAACGCCGTAAAATTTATGAAGGCGGAATGTTTCTGTAACAGAATTCTGTCTCAAAGAATTTCAGGATCCCGACGAAACAAACAATACATCTTACTAAGGTAGTGTATCTTAGAAGTATAACTAATTGCATAACTTTAAACGTATCTTAGAACTATAACTAATTGTATTACTTTAAACGGAAGCCTGTCTGAAATGGAATTTTTTTTCTAGTCCCTTACGATCACGTCTTGACAGTATTAATTGTGTATGTATAAAATAAGTATTCTGAGCCATTTTAACAATTGTTTTATTTTTATTTAATTTTATAATTTAAAAGAAAGCATGGATAAAAATATGTAAGTTTAACGTTTATAACTGATATTACACGTTAAAGTTACATTAATATTTACTAAGAACTGTCAAAAAGGTGTTACAAACATGATGTAGTAAATATAGTTCGATATACTTAAAAAGCTAGTTTTTTTAAACTAAAAAGTGAAAAATAATTCGTACTATAAGCTGAAAACGAAAATGGATGAAAAATACTATACTATAAAATCATTGTTATTATAGAAATCAATAAGCAAATAAAATTATCGTGGAAAAAAAGCGTGGGGTGCTCCATCTACCATGCTCCATCTATCAGTTCTTAAGAAGCACCCCACGCTTTTTTTCCAAGATAATTAGCTTGCTTAAATAATTTGCTTATTGATTTCTATAATAACAATGATTTTATAGTAATTAATAACACATTGCTCAGTGGTGCACAAAAAAGTCGTTGCTTAGTGGCGTTTTGTGCACCACTGAGCAATGTGTTATTAGTTAAATTTTATGGTGCAACTGTCCTATATATATTTATGATTTTATAGTAATATAGTATTTTTCATCTATTTTCGTTTTCAGCTTATAGTACGAATTATTTTTCACTTTTTTTAGTTTGATATACTTAAAAAGCGTGGTTTTTAGATTTTTTAAACTATATTTTTCACTTTTTAGTTTGATTACTTTAAAAGAGTGGTTTTTAGTTTTTTTAAAACTATATATTTAATACAAAAACCAAATTAATCGGTTGGATAGTTTCAGAGTAATTGGTGAACATACAGAGAAAAAAAAATACATACGCGTCGAATTGATAACTTCCTCTTCTGAAGCCGGTTAAAAATAAAAATTGCAATAAGGATTTTTTTTTTTACATAGATTTAAATGTCAGGAGTGGGGTTCGAACCCACAATCTCTTTCGAAAAACAGAGCTTCAATCCGACGCCTTAGACCGCTCGGCCATGCTGTCTACACTCTATTCAGTGAACGTATTCAACACTTAATTAGCGAAAAATCACTAATTTTATTAGTTTTTGCCCAATTACTAAAAAAGTACTGAACCAATTTCGATGAAACTGAAGTGGTACTAATTCGAGAGCATTGTCTTTCATTTAACACCAAAACCAAGTTAATCAGTTGCATGGTTTCGGAGTAATCGGTGAACATACATAAAATAAGAAGAGTTACGAACTCACGAACATACAGGTGAAGTTAATAAAAGCGTGGTAAAAATCTAAGCGTGTATTGAAGAGTTAATTTATATCCAATTTCATACTACATAATATTTATCAACAATAAAGCAAAGATCGAGTGGTTAAGTTTAAAATAGCAATTTTCATGTTTAATGGCTTGTTATTGAATTAAGAACTTACGCTCTAATAAATATTGAATAATGATTTCGCATAAGTGTGAATCGCATGGACTTAATTCTGCAATGGAATTTGAGATAAGGTTTTAATCTTTAAGATAAAAATTTTGCAATTTAAGCTACATAAATTAGGGATGTAAGAAGCAAACGCATCATATATTGTAGTTCATGCTGAAAAAAGTTCTGACGATTGTCTGAAACAGTCATAATTATTTTGGGCAGACTTTTATAAAACCAAAAACATTCTGCGTACGTAAAAACTGGGCCAAAAACTTTCTGCAAACTCATTTTATGTTTAATAAATTCACGTGTTATATATGGACGAAATTCGCATTTTTTATTTGATTGTGGACGTAATTAACGTCTTTTAAGTATTTCATAGACGAAATTTGCGTTTTTTATGCGATTCATGGACGAAATTAACAGTTTACAGATTTCATGGACGACATTCGCATTTTTTGCGGGATTTATTGACGGCATTCGCGTTTTTTGTGCAGTCTTTGGAAGAAATTCCGGTTTTTTTGCGCGGTCCTTTGTCAAAATTTGCGATTTCCGTGTGATCACTAATCGAAATTTGCTTTTTTTTTTCGAAATTTGCTTTTTTTGCTTGATGCTTTGTCGAAATAGGTTTTTTACGCGGACCTTTTTTGAAATCTCGTTTTTTACGCGATTCTTTGATGAAATTCGTTTTTCGTCATCCTTCTACGATATTTCGTGCTCTTTCCACGGAACTTTGACTATTTTCGTGTTTTTCCGTAATAATCTGAAGAAATTGGAGGTTTTTATTTCTGCAAATGATTGACGAAATTTATTTTTTACGACAACTGTTTGTCAAAATTCGTTATTTTTAGTGTCCGAAACTTTTGACTGGTTAATTTTTAAAGTTTTCAGCATCAACGGCCTTAAATTTTCAAAAAATTCTAAAAACGGCCCTGCTTTTAATTGTGCGCTAACCGTAAATAATTCGTATATAAAATTGCAGGGGATATTTTTAATTTTTTTGTACTAAAAAAATTACAAAAAATTTCCTAAAATTTCCTGCTAAGTTCATAAAATTTTCTGCACACAGCGTACGTCTATATTATACATTTCTGCTTTTGGGTTTCAGTGTTTCATGTCTCGCCTCTCGCCATATTTGATACCATATATTCGATCTAATAGTTGCTTCCGACATCTGATCAAATTAAGAAAGTTAAATTTTTGCAATAAATTTGCGATTGATTAGCACTTTTGGAAGTATTAGCACGTGTAAAAAATAATGATGGTGTTTCCTGTTATTGTACTTCAACCAGTTTATTTTAGATGGTTCAAAGCAGTTTTAGAGCATTCTCCAAGTTCTGCAGTAAGCTCCGGGCTCTGGTAGGTGAATTAACTTCAATTTATGCTTTCGATTTCTCATTGTCAAAGACAAAATGTCATCCGCGATCTTCTCCATACGCAAAACTCTTATTGCCACCCTGAAATTCTTGAAACAATGATAAACTGGACGTTCACAAGTTGTAATTGATGTGAAAAGTAATGCTGAACCGACTTCAGTTGCCGGTTTCTTTTAGCAATCGTGTCCAAATAACTGTCCTTAAACTCTTCGACATATTCCACGAAACGACATATTCCATCTACCACAAGCAAAATATTTTCCTAACCAAGTGTACAATCCTTGAAATTAGACTTCAAATCCCGCCCTGTGCTTTCCTTTTTATGCGTGAACCGTAAGAACGGGTTGAAAAAAATGCATATTTTTTGTAGCAACGGTTCATTCCATTCGACTACGTGATAACGTTGACATTGAGTTACTAACCAGTCACTTTTCAAGGACGTTCCTATAATAAAACATAGAACTAACGTAAAACTCGTTTTTATAGTTGTTCCTTTAACCAATGTGCTTTGAAAGTGGTAACAAGTAACCAGTCAAAAAAAATTATAATTGCATGCAGCAGATTTAAAGTTAATATTCCTCATTATAAACTCAACAAAAATAAGAGTCACGAATTCACCAATGTGCCGTTTTTGCTATTAGTATAAACTCGTCTTTTCTCCATCAGTTGGTCCCATCGAAGCCCAAGTTAAAGAAGCTTTACGTTTAATCTAGTTTCGGTAAATTTCTGTAAACTGAATAGTAGGTTACATCCATAGTTATCCTTCCGCCTCGGAAGATTAAAATATTTTCATTTACAAAAGGATTCTGTGTTCACAGAAAACCTTTCAAAAATGTGTCACAATTGGAATAATTTCTATTTTAAATCCATTTCAAACGTTAGCAAGCATAAATATGTAGTGCTGTTTTCGCCTAATCTTGTTTTTCTTTGAAATAAGTCATATTGACAGATATATTGCAATTCATTAATGTAATAGTTTTCACAGGTGTACTATAGAGTAAGCACGTTTTAGCGTACGTAGTTAACGTATGTCTAGAAAACTGAAAGAATTTATAATAAAAACCTGTCTAAAACGGAAAAGTTTACTGTCTCGGCGAAAGACAGTTTTGAGTTTTCTAAGGTAAACACCTGTCTAAATCGGAAATTTTCATAAGTCTTGTGTGTCCGTCTTATCCATTTTTACTGTTGTATCCATGATTCAATAAACCAGATCTTCGATAGAGTTTCGGGGGGGGGGGTCCGGACCCCTTGGACCCCCCCCCCTCTTGGCTACGCCACTGGGTGGGGTGGAAGTTTGTTCATGTGACATATCGTTTAAAAGCTTTTGGCCTTTACATTACTAAGCACTCGCCTAACATTTTTATCAGTAGAAGAGTTTTAAAGTTAAAATTTGTTCATCATCCCATACAATTTTTCAAAAATTATGGGGGAAAAAATTATAAATCAATTGGCAGATTCCACAAAATGGGCGGGTGCGTATTTCAGATGAAGTAGTCAAAAATACGAATTTAAGGTTCATTTAAAACTACCCACGGGCCCAGGCGAAGCCGGGTGGATCAGCTAGTATCAGGCAACCAAGAAAGTTTGTGCGGTTTTCACCAGACATAAAAAAAGACCCACAAAAATCTCAAACACTTATTTTATTCTTTGAAATAATCACCATTGGCTTCAATTAAGCGTTCTCAACGAGACAAGCTTATAAAAACCCTTTTTGAAGAAATCTTTTGGTTTAGAGTCCAAAAACTGGGTTATAGTTTTTGCGACATCTTGGGTTTGGAACTGCTGTTCCCGCAGGTGTTTATCAATGGCCAAAAACAAGAAATAGTCCGATGGGGCGATGTCCGGGGAGTAAACTGGTGTGAGGCAAAACTTCCCAGCCCAATGTTTTTTATCACGTCCCTGGTCGCTTTGGCCGTATGAGGTCTGGCGTTACCGTGGAGGAGAAGAACTCCTCTCCTGTTGACCATCGCTGGCTGCTTTTCGAGCAAAGCAGCTGAAACCCTTTTCAATTGCGACGAGTAGACTTCGGCTGCGATTCTTTTCCCGCTTTCTAAGAATTCATAATGACTATACCAGCACTAGTCCACCAAATACACAGCATTACCTTTTATTGATGGATGTCCGGTTTAGCAACTAATGAGACGGAACTAGAAGTCGACCGATGATGTTTTCTCTTTCGGTTAGCATACATTACACATTTCTCGTCACATGTCAATATCCGATTCAGGAAAGAGTGTTGTGGCGCGACAGCAATAACAAGCAGATGTTCAATCGTTGGAGCATGTTTTTTTCGCACAGGACATTAGTAGCCCACTTATCAAGTTTCCATGACATCCCAAGGCTATGAAGATGCGATCGGATGGTTTCGTCAGATACTCCAAACCTTTGCGCAAGCTCCTGGCATGTTAGATCAGGATTCTGTTTGATTTCCTCTTCCAGCAGGACTTGGTCTAAGAAAGATGGACGACCAACACTGGGCTTGTCTTCGAGGCTCTCATCTTCGGACGAAAATCTGCTGAACCACTTTTGAGCGGTCCGTTCACTCACTTAAGTCTCTCCAAACACGGAGCATATTCTTCTAACGGCCTCTGCAGCTTTGTTTCCTAGTTTAAACTCTTACAGCAAAATAGGCCTCAATCTTTGTCAACGATATCCTTTGTCATCGATTGTACTTCCTACAAAACTGATAGCGAAACTTGAGATACGTTAAACAACTCTACTGCAATTTAAAGGCAATGTACAGAAATGACATCAGAATCCGTTAGACCACGCCTACGCAACAAATGTAGCTGTTCTCAAAAACCGCACGAACTTTCTTGGTTACCTGATAATTAAAATAAGCATTATACGAGTTCTGTTAAGCATCGGAGTTGAGATAAACATTCAGAAAACTTTGTAAATTATTTTATATATAATCTTCAATTTGAAATGGGTTCTTATCTACACTGAGTAAATTGTATCTTAAATGTCCAGGAAAAGTGATTAAAGCTATTCTCACCTCTCTTAATTGTGTTGCAGCAAAACAATTTCTAATTTATCAATTATGCCGAGGGATTTTCTTCTAGGGAGATGAGGGGTGGGGGGGGAAGGGATCGTACACAAATTTAAGTTAACATGCTAAAGTTCTTTCAAGGTAATGGCAGGAATATTTATGACAATCCTACTTTCTATCTTATTTTGAATGAACATTACTTTTACCGCCTGCTTATCTCGAAAGATATTGAGAGTCAATATCTCAGGATAGTTCTGCCCCCTCCCCTCCCACGTCACCAGCCAGATATTTTGAAACAAAGTAAAAAGAATGTCTTTCATGGGGTAGAGCAGTTCCTTCGTAACACAAGGTTTAATTATTTCTCTGACAAGTAATTTCACACTTGTACAGAATACGTATTTTTATTAAAGAAAAATTTTAAAATACTGGAAGGAACAAGGCCCTCGTACCTCCATTGCCGGCGTCCATGCTTCGCAGTATAATAAGTTGTACTTACTGGAATTTCCAGAACACGAAAAATTTGGATCCTTGTTCGCCACAAACAGATAGGTAGAATTTAAGGTTAAACTTTTAACAGAGACAGCATTTGAAGTGCTCAGCTCCTACAAGAGAAAAAAAAAAGCAAGTAAGTTTTTTCGAAGAAATATAGTAAATTGACTTCTGAAACGTCTTAGATTTTTAGAGTTTATAAATATTGCAATATATTAACTTACGAAAGATTCTAATAATACAGTGTAAAAAAGAGGGGAAGATTCATCTATTTTTTTTAGCAGGTTGTTTACAAATACCAAGAAATAACAGTACACAATAGTCTAATTGTACCAACTTAGTTTTCAAATTGGTAACAACCATTTTTACACTACTGGCCATTAAAATTTCTATACCAGGAAGAAATGCAGATAAAACTATTTTTTGGACAAATATATTATCATAGAAATAACAAGGGATTAAATGTTCAAAAAATTTGGGTGCATAGATCCTGAAAAATCAGTACTCAGAACAACCACATCGGGCAGTAATAACAGCATTTACACGCCTGGGCATTGAGTCAGATTGGATGGCATGTACAAGTACAGATGCCTATGCAGCTTCAACACGATGCCAGAGTTCATCAACTGTAGTGACTGGCGTCTGGCTACGAGCCAGTCGCTCGGCAACCATTGACCAGACGTTTTCTATTGGTGAAAGATCCGAGGAACGTGCTGGCCAGGGCAACAGCCGAACATATTCCGTATCAAAGGTCTGTAAAGTTTCGGAAACATGCGGTCGAGCATTATCTTGCTGATTAGTAGGGTTTCACAGGTGTAATAAAAAGGTAGAGTCACGGGTCGTAAAATATCAGAAAGTTAACGTACACTGTTTAAAGTGCCATCAATGCGAAAAGAAATGGCCGAGACGTGTATCCAATGGCACCCCATACCATCACGCAAGGTGATGGGCCAATATGACGATGACAAATGAACGCTGCCAATGTGCGTTAACCACTTTGCCGCCAAACACGGATGCGATCATGTTGTAAACAGAACCTGGATTAATCTAAAAAAAATGACGTCTCTCCATTCGTGCACCCAGGTTCGTCGTTGATCACACCATTGAAAACGCTCGTCTATGACGTAGCGTCAAGGGAAGTCGCAGCCATGGTATCCGAGCTGAGAGTCCCTGCTGTTGCAAACGTCGTCGAACTCTTCGCGCAGACACTTTGACTTGCAAACGACCCCATTTCTTGACTCCGAGCTTGTGGCGTGGTTGTACAATCCATTACGGCCATGCGTATAGCATGCCTGTGTTCTCGGCTGCTAGTGATAGGGGCCGTTGAGATCCCGTACGGCGTTCCGTATTACCGTCCTGAATTCACAGATTCCATATTCTGCGAACAGTTATTGGATCTCGACCAATGAGAGCAGCAATGCTGTAATAGGATAAACCGCAATCCCAATAGGCTACAATTTGATCTTTATCAAAGTCAGAAACATACTGGTCCGCATTTCTTCTTACACGAGGAATCACAATTTTTCACTAGGCAACGCCGCTCAAATGCAATTTCTGTGTGAGAAACCGGCTGAACAATATCTTCATTAAAACATATTTTATGTGTCGCTACCGGAACCTACTTTGTCAGAATGCGCTGAAAAGTTAATCATCTGCATATCACAGCATCCACTTCCTGTCGTTTAATTTTATGTCTGTAGCATATCGCCTTCATGGTGTAGCAATTTTAATGGTCAGTAGTGTATTTCCTAGTGTTCAATTAATCAAAACAGCTTAAATTTACGAACGATTGTTTAATCTATACTATTGCAAAAGAAATAAAATTTGTGCTTCCAATGTTAAATCTATAAGTCAAATATATGTATTCTAAAGAATATATCTGAATGGAATGTTTTTTTAGATTAGATTCACCATGTTTTAGATCCAAAAATGTAACCCTTTTGAATTCCAAAACTTAACAGAAATATCCTAAACTGCGATATTTGGGGGTGGGGGCTTATATTTAGCAAAATTTTATGTTTACGCTAGACAGCACACTTAATTTAACTACGTATATTCAAGTTTATTTTGTAGTACATACAACTATTGCATTTATCTTAACTAGAAATTGTACAATATTTTCAAAATTAAATATTTCAAAAATGTGTACATTTTTTTTAAATTTGCCATTTTTTATATTCAAGTAACTTTAAAATAATTCCATTATCACAAAGCTTAGATTCTAGTTTAAAAGAATAATAGGGAAAGCATTCAGAGAAAATTCTACCGAAGTGCTTAAAACATTTAATAAAGTTTATAAAGCATGGAAGAAAATTTTAAAGATATTATCCAGGAAAGATTTAGCATTTAAAAGTCATCTCTTTCAGATGCATATAAGACTAATCTAGAAGTGTCAAGTTTTATTAGTGTTTATGAATGAAATAAGAAAATGACGCATTGAAACAATTAACATTTCTTCTAGCCTTCTTACGCTCCCTTCAGGCATTTGGCTCTTTACTTCCTGTTCTTTAAAAATTGTCCATAACTCCACTGCTCAAAACAATTTGGGGCGCACATATTACGCAAATACTTACGCCGATAAGTAACAAAGTACATCATCCATAATTTAAAGCCTAGCAAGAAACAAAACTTCATATGCAAATTTAAGTTGACGTCAAAAACCAGAAAAAGAACACAAAAGGGCAGAAATTGGGATGTTGCAGAAACGTTTGTTTCAAACGTTTGTTGTTCTTGACTGAAATTAATTTTTTTTTTTTTTGGGGGGGGGGGGGATGGGGTACTTTAAAATATCTCAACAAACGCGATTTACCAGAATCCATTTCATGGCGTATTATAGGCAGACCCGGGAAAACAACGAAGTGTCAAGGATGCTGTTGGAGTCTCCAGAAGTATCTTTGCAAGGCTGTGGAAGAGATTTCGAGAAACAGGGAATGTTAGTCGTCGATCAGGACAAGGTCGGCCACGCACCACTACAGCAACTGATAGACTGTATATAATGTTTACAGCTCGTCGAAATAGAACAGATAGTGCTACTCAGCTGCAAAGGCAGTTGCTCTTGGTAACAGGACGAAGGGTATCTAGCCAAAGAGTACGTGGTAGTCGCTATCGGGGAGGTCGATACGCACGTAGGTCAATGGTCTGCATTCCAATTGGTCTGCAGTCAACTGGTTGACCTCAAGCCATCGTGCGGTCCGAAGAAGATGGCCTGCTGAACATGGAGATTGGGAGCAACATGAGTGGAGAAGAATGCTGTTTACAGACGAGTCTCGTTTCAGTCTGGAGTGTGACGCCAGACGTGTTTTGGCACGAAGGGAAAAGAACACTCGAAATAACCTCATATTCGTTCATGTAAGGTCACAATACAGACGAGGTGGTTTGATGGTATGGGGGTGAAATCAGTACACGCTAACATATTTTCCTGCATATCATTCGGAATGTTAATTTAACAGACCAAAAATATGCAGACGAGATACCGAGACCTTATGTCATACCTTATGCTACAGCCATTGGAAATTCCTTTGTTTTCCAGCAGGATAATGCCAGACCGCATACAGCTCGTCTTGTGGAGAACTTGCTTGAAGCTGAAATAGAGCGTACAGAATGGCTAGCGGGCTCTCCTGACCTGAATACGATAGAGCATGTTTGGGACATTCTCGGACGACGTACTGCTGCGAGACCAAAGCCTCCTTTTCTTGTCAGACTTTGAAATTGCACTTCTTGAGGAATGGAAGAGTATTCCCCAAAGCCTTATCGATAATATCATCGCATCCATTGAAAACAGTTGTGCAGCAGTCTTAGCTGTTCAAGGAGACCAAACGCCATCAAAAATTCTTTCATAATTTCTAAACAATATTTATCATTTACATGGAATCCAATTGCTATTCTATTTTTTTTTTTAATTTTTTCAAAGAATAAGCTTAATTAAGATTTTTTACTCTTTTTTTTCTGTATTGCGCATTGACATTACTATCAATTTTATGCCATTACATGACTGTCTCGCATGGTTTTCTTAACTTCTTTGCTTGCTCCCCTAATTTTTTTTAGCAGTGTAGCAATAAGAAAAAACATTCTTAATATTAAAAATATTGCTCTTTCAGATAAAACTATAAATTTTGAAAATTTTCACGAAAACTGCTTTAATGTAGACATACCTAGAAAGCAAGTTTCTTCTTTCTGGGCTGCTTTCATCCAAATAAATCAAATATGGTGCTAAAAAGTAGCGTTGTAAAACAGAAAGTCTTATCGGATATTAGAATAGTACATTTTTCAGTAGCAATATCTGAATGATGCGCTGTAATATTGTTTATCGTATTACATTTACTTGCAAAATATCGTGCAAATATTACCTTAACTTCTGGCTCATCATTTGGACATTCGTTCCACAAACTAGAGTAAGATTTCATTTTGTAACTTAAAAATTACTCCAATTAATGGCAACATTTTTTAATGCTTTCATCCGATTTTGCAATATATCGCCAATACGCTACACTTTCAGATTTATCAATACGTAATTTACAGCTAGAATTGCCAGATTTCAGAATATATAATTTTAAAATGGGCACTTGTCTGTTTTTCATACCCTACTGAAAATGCTGAATGTGCAATAAATTTTCTTCCTGCTTTTCTTTTTATTTTTCTTGAGTGTTATTATAAACAGATGACGCCAGATTTTGCAACGAATTTGGAATTTGTTATTCAATAGCAGATGGAATTTAAAAAAAAAACCTTAAATGAGAAATAATGGTTTAAAAATCAAGAATGCTAAATTGATGTTTCAATATGCTAACATTGTAGTTAAGGTACGATGTTGAGATATTCAATTCATATTATTAAATTATAAGTGCGCCATAAAACAATGAGAAAAACAAATGCAACGCGTCCAGTATCAAATATAGGTTCGCTTGACTATGTGCGAACGCTGTACCGAATAATCTACGATAAAGCATACCCATTCCTTTCAAAGTAATTATTTAAGTTGCGTCATAATATTAGACACCCCCTCCCCAGTTTCTGAAGAACAAAGGAGTGTTGTATAAAATCCATTGAACCTGAGGCTAAAGAAGTCTCTCCCTACAACATATTAAAATAATCAAAATCTGACTATCAAGGTTCGACCTCTCCTTATTAGTGAATGGACTAAGATAGTCCCCCACCAGGGGCTACTTTGTTTCAAAACTTTAAAGGCGATTTAAAAAAGCCACTTTAAAACCACACTGTTTACTTAATTGTTTCATGTTAATTGTTTACAACCAGTAACGCCAACTTTTCAAAAATATTGGGTTAGCTCAAAGACTTGAGTAAAATGATACGTTAACCCCCCCCCCTTCTCTCAGTGTATATCTGCGTATGGTTTGGGGGGGGGGGGGTGAGTAATGACAATTCAAAATTAAATCTTTTCTTCTAAGCAATTTTTTAATCATTATGATTTAATTACATAAATAAATTTTATTAAATTATATTCGTTAAATTATACATTACGTACATTAATATTCACAAATCGCTAGCTAT
Source organism: Maratus speculifer (assembly GCA_964019185.1). Classification (NCBI taxonomy): domain Eukaryota; kingdom Metazoa; phylum Arthropoda; class Arachnida; order Araneae; family Salticidae; genus Maratus; species Maratus speculifer. The sequence goes on along the minus strand of OZ025299.1, from coordinate 223,531,238 downwards.
TTGAAACGCAAAAATTAAACGTTAAGAAAAGTATGTATTTTGGTCACTTAACATCGAAACTGATGGCAAAATTATGCAGGAAAATTGTTAAAGATAAATTTAATTATGCATCCTGAGAAGGGATTTTCAGTGCTAGTGTAAGCATAATTTGTGTCTTTGCTATTTTCGAAACAAAACCATTTTGAGTACTTTAACAAAACCATATTTCATTTCAGTGATCAAGTAACAAATAAATTGGGAATTGAAGGTGGTGGGCTAATAAGGGCCATTTTTCGCCCATCAGCACCTAGACGTGACATACATTTTTTTCATTAGTATACCTCATAACAAGTAAGAAAATATCTTGAATGAAAGATTAAATCTGTACTTTTTTTTTCATCAATTAAGTAAATATTATGTGTATTTACGAACATAAACTATATTGTTATTATAACAGTAAATTATTCCATTTTTCAATACTGGGCGAAAAAAGTCCGGACCACGATTCGAACCAAGGATGTATTGGCTGAAGCCGCCAATGCTCTACCAACTGAGCTATCCCGGACACTAACACTGGAGGACTATTTCACCCAATTAACCTCAACGATTACAATTGAAAAATGCAATAAATTACTCTTATAATTTACCGATTGAATAATCGTGTTTAAAAAACAATCCAATATATTGTCATTAGTTTTAATCCATATAATCAATAGTAAATACAACAATAAGTGTAAATTTAAGATGAATGGAGCTTACTAAGATTATTATTTCAATATATGAAATATCGGAAATAATCACAGTTTCAGACCTTTTGGACAATGTGCTTAGATTTTCTTTATTGATTGCTTCACCAAAATCACTAATGGACCATCCAGTGGCCGCGTCTTGTATAGTATATGAACATATTCAATATTTGGTTTTTTAATTTTGATTGAGCTATGGCACATCAATTGTATTGTAAGCCAGAAACCATAATATGAAAACATGCACCCAGCACTCTACGACACTTTCGCTTATTTTACATTGACAGTACCATTATGTTATGTTTCGCTGTGTTTTTATCCAAATATAATAATAGGTTTTAGAAATTGTGCGCCAAAAAATTAAATTTTGGTTACGAGAGGTATCCCTTAGCATCCTCTGTGGAAAACTGTTGCTGCTTAATTAAGAATCTTGACATTTCATGTTTAATATTCATTTCGTTCCAAACAATCCCGGTAAAATCAATACTCCCAACATTTTTGGCTTCAGCCACTCTCCGATATGAATATTTTTTTAATGTGCAAGTATGTTAGCGTAATTGTTATTCGATTCCGCGAAGCAAGGAACGAAGACATCCAAAATGTAATTTGATGTAGTGACGAATACCATATGCTTAATGAAAGGTCTTTGTATAGCCACAACGAATGTCTGAAAGTAATAGTTCCCACTCTTTTGGATATAATGTACGTGCTGTCTAAAGCAATCACAGTATCGTTGCCATCATCCGGAATAAATCTTCCTGCTGAAGGCCTATATTTTTCAATAACTTGTGTTCCGGTGATTTGTTCCATTCTATGGTATTTTGGAACAACGTTCTCAATCAAAGCCTGGTTTTCATATTTTACAGAAGATATTTTTCTTATATTGAATAATGAAGACAGAACACCATGATAGAGACCAGTTCTTTGTTTTATAAGCAAGACTGCAAAGAAAGTACGAGATGACCGCTTTTTTGAGGAACGTATTTTGGACTTTACAAGTTTAAAGATATAGTTAAAATCAGACATAAATACACCCATGAGAATAATAAATTTCTGAAAAGTGTTTCAGTGTATCAAAATCGAGACCTTCTTTGCTACATTTCTGATATTGTTTTAAATATTTTCATGCATCGTATTTTATAAATCGACATATTCTCACTTACAGGACTTAAATCTTGCAGAGTCAATTTACCGATAAAGTAATGAGTTTTACAGCATCGTTTTCGCGACCAAATATAGATTCTAGTTTCTATAAAGGCTTGAGTTTTAAAAGCTTTTTTTACAATACTGGCAGTTCTTACCTTTACATATTATACAACAAAAGCTAGAGTTGTGAAAATGAGATATTGATAAATGTATATTAGGTTTCTTATTTGTGGTGTCATCAACATTAATCGTTGACGCATAATCTCTTATTGTTACACCAGAAGAAATAGTATTTAGAGCCTGGAGAGCACGAAATACATACTTACATTTCGAGCACTATTTAGAACCACTCTGTAAATCACAGTTTTTCGAACATCTAAGTATCTATATAACTTTTCTGTTAGAACAGATACGAAAAGTCTTCTGCGAGACTTTACAACAATGACATTGGTATCCAAGCATTATTTATTAGCAATTTCTTTAATAAATACTTACGAAAACAATTTTAGAAAACAGCACTGACGTCTGAACAAGTTAATACTTTTTAAGTACAGCAAAAGAAGTCTGAACGCGCTCCCATAGAAGTGCATTTGATTCTCCCACATGATACATTTTTTTCTTTTACAGATAGAAGCGTACACTGAACCCAAATAAATTAATGCTCATATAAAAGCTTATAAAGAGTAGAATCATTGCATGTCAAAATTGGGTTCATTGAGCGCTTCTTAATAAAAAAAAATAATTCAAAGACACAAACGTGAAAAATGCAGAAAAAAGCCAAAACACTACTTTCGGGCTATAATTTCCATGACTTACTATTTTATTAATCATGTAAAACTTATATTAAACAAAAATACATATCTTTAACTATACAAAGCCACAGAACAATCATCTAAATTCGGAACTTTTTTTCCGGGTATATGATGGGCGAAAAATAGCCCTTATTGACCCACCTCCTTTAAATTGGATGGGGAGAGAATTATTGGGTGGGCACGCATCCTTGGACCCCATATAAGTTGGCACTACTGTTTACAACTAAATTTCGACGGCCAAAAAATCCATGTATATATTTTTTAATAATGGAAATGTTAGTGAAACCATGTCAAAGTGGCCTAAAGTAGACCTGGTTGTCTGTATTGGATTATTCTACCAACACTAAAATTACTCCTATTGTAACAACAAAAAAAATATATAAAATCCGCATCCTAAAATTCAATATAAGTCAATAAAATTGTAATGGGCATACAAAGCAAGATTATTACTAAACAAATAAAGATTATTACTAAACAAAGCAAGGAAGCTCTCTCGGTCCAATCACATCGAAAAAGTTTAGAAATTCTTTCAGGAGTTTCATGGGCATGCGTGTGAATTGGCAAAAAATAAAGATTTTCAAGTAAAATTTAGAATTTTTTTTTAAATTAAACTCGTGTTGAAAGAAAAACCAAATCTTAGTAATTAAAATTTTCCGCACGAAGTCTAAATCTGGGAAGTCTGTAAATCTTACTGAGGAAACACCCAATTTGATAACTATAAATCACTATGATAATCTTAGCTGTATATGGCTAGAACCTGGTGCTGCGTAAAGTGTTGGATCATTCTGTATTAACTTTTTAACAGCTCAAACAAATATTTGTCCTGTAAGGATTGGAAATGCTATAATATAGTATCGTCAACACTTAACCGATACACACTTATTTGGGAAGAAATACTTTAATGAACATTGGATGTGAACTCTTATGAGTAAAATTAACGACTGATGAGAAGTTCTTAAAACTCCAGAAAAGTAATCAATTTCTATATAGATTACTCACAGCTTCTTTTCTTTAGTTTTTGCTAAATTTGATTTATCAATTCAGAATTCTTACTTTATATGCATGTAAGTTCAGGTTGGCTTACCCTAAAATGTATTAGTTTATGACGGTCAATGTACACGTGATTCATGTCCGAGGGAGTGGGGAAAAGGAAGCGTTAATTTCATGGGTTTGGGGGGGGGGAGGTCTTTCTAGAAGAACATAAACTGGATTTATGCAAAGTTCTAAGAAAACAAAGATGAGTCTGACGAGCGCGATTGGTATCGAACCAACCGATTCATGCTTTTTTCGCCGAACGATCATTTAAATCTCCTGCTGTTCGTTGACAGCTATTACGAACGAATAGCTATGATAGGTATGATCGCAAAAAAAGTAGATAAAAATTCAACGCAAATACTGAGCTTGAGAAATCCGACATTATGATTCTTTTTCAGTAAAAGTTTCACCCCTCAGGTGGCCGATAATTACCAACACAGTCACAGATGTTCCCGGTAACCATTTATCTCAAAATGACACTTCTGAAAGACTCTTTCTTAACAGTTCCTGGAAAATTCCATGACATTTTATTTTTTCAGCAAGAAAGAAAGTGTTTCGTTTGCATTTCAAATATGATCATTTTCTTTATGTACTACATATATTATATTTAAATGTTAATGCTTGTATTTTATATGCTTTGTCTGAAATAAAAGTTAGAAATTTGTATAGTTTTGTGACAATTTAAAAGTAATTTATAACAATTTTTGCTTAATTAAGAAATGTCTTTATCACGCATATTTAACACGTGAATGATAATAACAATAATAATAACTATATTAATAATTAATAACTTCATTGATTTCATTATCTTAATTCCATATTACTGATTATGTATTTAATAAAGTTTAATTTCTCAATAATTGGAGAAATTTAAAAAACTTGAGTTGAATAATATTTGTTTTAAGATTTAAGGTTAGCCAATATAAAATTGATTAATTATTGTAATTATTTTTTTTTATAAATTCAGTCAATTTCTGTCTTTTAAACATGTGGATTTCTTTTCTACTTGCAATGATATAATAAAAGTAATGTATTTGGTATTAGTATTATTATTTACGTTATTGCTATTGTTATTAGTAGTAGTAGAATTGTCTACAAATTAAGTAAATATTGAAAAAAAAAATACATTGGTAGTGTTATAGACAAATTTTTACGCTAAGTAGACAACTTTTAAATCGGAGAATTGTTTAATGTGATTCTTAATCATAACGTAAGCCAAGGGCGTTCAGTAAAAAAAAAAAAAAAAAAAAAAAAAAAAAAAAAAGTTAGGTATAAAACTATTTTAATGCGAATTTAAGAATTTTTCCTTGGGGTACACTTTTCAGGCAAGTAAAGTGCAAACAACTTTTTTTTCTCTCTTTTTTTATTGGTTTTTGAAGGTTTTTGTTTCAATTTTTTATTCTAATTTTCATTATTTCAAGACAAGTTTTTTTTTCTTTTTTAATAAAGGTAATTTTTTACATTGATGCGAATTTTTAAAACAGTGCAAAGTATTATTTATATTTCCTCTCTCTTTCTCTCAAAAGTATATTTACACATGACTGATAAAAACAGAATTGAAACTTAAAATGATCAATCGTTAAATATAGCTGAAAATATGGGAAGTTTTGTTTATAAATTGTATTTACATGTGAATATTAAAAAAGCAAGTTAATGTTAAAATTATTAAATTGTTGAGCACGAAACGCATTTAGCAGGAACAATTACATCATAGGTAAAATTCTGAAATATTAAATTCCGTTACATTAAGAATGCCTAAAGCGATTAAATTATCATACATTAAAACTGTTAATGGTTAAAATTTGGTCATAAGTATTTAATTTTTTCAAATACTGATATTCCCAAACACATTTAACTTGAATAATATATTTACACATAAATATTAAGAGTGTGGGGTGTAGGGTAAATAAAAACTGTAATTAAATTTTTGTACTTAAAATGTTTTTAATGGTGAAAATTACATCATACTTTTAGATTTTCATAGTGCAGCAAGCAAATCTGTTTAGCGATTTTATCACTTGATGCAACGAAAAATAGAAGTAAATGCAGGCGCAAAATATTTTTGATTTTTTTAAAAATACAAATTACTATTCGATAAGTGCAGTTAGAAAATGGGATATAGTTATTAATTAAAATAAACAATTTGCAATTTAATTATAACATGGAAATATGCATGATGGTAAATGAAATAAAGAAAAGAATTCATGCATAAGCTATGCTTGATTCCGAAAATACTTAAAATTTTATCAAAAGATGAAATATAAGAGTAAAATTTCAAAACACTGCTTTTCAATACCATGATTCGGAATGTTATTCCTAAGCAGACGGGAGTTTTTAGACTTCGAACCCAAAGGAAGAATGTTATCCATGTGTCGTTAAGAAAGTGTGAGAGGCACCGACATTTTTAACTTAGCCATTTTATTCAAGTTGATTTTCAAATGTGTAATTTATAAGTTATTTTACTTCTCAATCTCAAAAACAGCCATGATCTATCACGACAGCTGGATGAGGCTATGGTAACAAAAATGCTCCATTCAAGCAGAAAAGCATGATGATTACAGAAAGTAACCCCCGTTCGCGATATATATCATTCAATCTTGCATAACCAGACAATATTTTAAAAACAAGACACATTATGGAGTGCATAATCTAAACGCAGGTTGGCGAGCGTAGATTTTTAAAATGATAATTTTAGGCTGTTCTTAACTGCTCTGCTCAACAAGTGCTAAATGTTTTGACACGTTTAGAAATTAAATTTTTAATGGAAAGATATAAAATTGGAAGAACTGTCTATGGAAGAGATTTGGAATCGACCTCAGTTTTTCATTTTATGATAATTCAATTACCTATCAAGTTATAAGCGATTTTGATCACATGATCACGATTTTTTTCTCTCTTCATTGGACTGTTTTTCTGCTTTCGTCAAAAATGCGGTTCAAAATCTCAACTTTGACGGCTTGTTCTGAAAAATCTATTGCATTTGGGAAAAAAAAAAAAAAAAAAAAAAAAAAAAAAAAAAAAAAGAGAACTGAGTGCGATAATTAAGTACGAACAATATTTGCTAGTATAATATATTTCCCGATTAAAATAAATTAAAACTTATGTCAAAATGTTGCCTTTTTGAATTAAGATTTATTGAAACATACATTAAAGTTTGAATTGATACTTTCGTTTACCAGTAAAGAAAGTGAAAGAATGTTGTCCACTGTTTTATCGATAAAACGTTCAGCTCTTACTATTCCCAGGCAGGAAACAAGTGCAAGAAGATAACAATAGTGTTGAATAAATTATGTAACAATAAGCTATAATTTAATACTTTCAAATAGTTAACTATATATATTTTTTTTATTTTATTAAAATAATTTTATTTAATTTATGATATTGATCTTTAATTGACTCCATCTCTCCATCTGAATTAAATGTGCATAGGAAGCAACTAATTTTTGAATTTCCATATCTGTCTATTATTGCAAACACAGAAAAAAAGAAAGAAAACAAAACTAATATTTTAACATTGTCAACTATTTCATAAAGAGGTTGGGGTCGGGCACTGACGTATGATATGAAAAGGAGGGGGAGGGGAAAATCAAAATTAGTAAAATGTTGATAAAGTTATGTATCTACAGCATTACCCACCCACCAAAGAGGCTACTTTCTGGCAATATTGCTCAATTGATTTGTATGTTATTTGAAATAAATTTATTTCATTTGTAATATTGATATTTAATTTACTCCCTCTCTTCATATGAATTGAAACCGTAAAGGACTGAATTCATATCTTAATTGCGATATCTGTATATTATTGCAAACATAGGAAAAAAAAAAAAGAAAGAAGATAAAAATAACATTTTAATGTTAACTGTTTCATCAGGTGGTTGGGGTGGAGCAGTGTTCGACGAATGCTAACGTATGATGTGAAGAGGAGGGAAGGGGGGGGGGAGTTCAAAATTAGTGAAATGTTGATAAAGTTATCTATCTACAGCAACCCTCCCCCCTCCCACGCACACACTAAAATGTCTACGTTCTGGACGATTGGTCAATTGATTTGCAATCTTAAACTGAAGATATCTTCAGGTATTGACATTCATAAATAGTGAAATCGAATAATGGTTTCCAATCTTTGATAAAAAAAAAAATAATAATAATAAAATAAAGGAAATATCATAATATCTGCGAAATTTCGCGATTTGAAACAAATTTTTGCACATTACTGACCAAGAGAGGTGAGTGTATTTGATCACTTATAAATTAAGCAATCATTTATAATTTAAGGGTAATGCATTTATGGAAAAATTAAATATTCCATTCCATTTTTAAACCCTTTTAGTCGTGTTTTCAAATTTACTACTTTTTTTATAATAGCAGAGTCATTTTTTACTCAAAATTAAGAAATTTAAATACTGTTCAATTACTCTTCGAGTAGCTTGAAGTCGATCGATAATTCTGAGATATCAAATTTTTAAAACAATGTGCGCAATAAGGGGGGGGGGACTTTAAAATATTGTTTAAACAGCACTAAATCAAAGTTCGAAATTTTAATTTAGAATTTTTATTTCTAATGAAAATAATAATAAAAATATTCTTACTGAAATGAATTTTCTACCATAAAATGTTAAGAAAAAATTATTTTCGATTTTCGAAGATGACCCTTTGAAGCTTAACGAAATGTTATTATATTACGTAGTTTAAATAGCTATCTATGGATGTGAAGGGCTTAAAAATACATTTCAAAGTGTGTTATTTATTTTCCTTACTGAAATATATTAGATTATATTCTAAGGAATTTTTGTAGAACATAATAAATTCATATTGAAGTCTTCTCTAAAAAAAAGTGGGTATACTGCCGTTTATGAATGGTGATTGGTGTAAATGCGATTTTAGTTATGCTATCAGTATTACAGTTGAAACAAATGTTTAGATATTGAGTAGTAATAATTAAAATACTTTTTTCAACGGAAATAAATCAGACGTTCATTACAAAAATTTGACACAACCTTTTTAAAAGAATATTTCTTCAAGTACACAGTATCAAAAATGCTCTAATTAAATAAGACTTATTTTATTTTCCTTCAGTACTGGTGCCATGAACGTTTCAGGTTGCTAGAATTTCCACAAAAAAGTGTTTCAGCAGAACTATGCTTCAGATGAAAATAAATGCCTATTTAAATATGAATAAGTATATATTCAATGTACTGCATGGGAAACAAAAATGTATTTAAAAGAAATGTGATCATAGATAATTAAAATTTCGGCTTTGATACTAACAAAAATACATGTCTCGTGATATTTATGCACGCGTATCAATATTAAATGAGTGTGCATTGTGAAGTGCCATTCAAATGTGTAAGTTTAGGAATATTCGTTAGTAATTGAAAAAAGTATTCAGCTGTAAATGCACAAAATTTGAAGTCTCTGACTCACGCAGTTTTTGTGTGCGGACTCTGACGGACAGACAAACACTGGACTGAGACAAATTAGATTTCGTCAGATGAAAGAAACCATAAAAATAGTTTCACAGAATAGCAATATTTTGTATTATTTAGCCTTCATGTATTTTTAGGTAGATTTCGTATGGATTCGTATGGATCGCAACAGAATACTATCTATTGCGGTCTAAACTATGCTGGAATTTCTTAAAAATTTCTGCAGATCTACACTGATTATGAACCTTAGACACCAAAACTACCATCAGTAAAAAACTTTATATATGTATATCAATTTTTTATAGATACGATAACTTCTACAATTCTGCTCATTATCTCTTCCAAACTGATACATAAAATCAAGAAACATAAAATCTCGTTTAAGTTTATTAACGGGCAAAATCGGACCAAGGGGTCGAAATAGGGGGGGGGGGGTATGAAAACCGAAAAATCCCCATAACATCTTATTTAAAATAGATATCGAATCAGTTTGAAGTTTGTATTACTTCTAAAAAAATGGATCAAAAATTTATGCTTGACAAATTTTTGATAAAATTAAAAATAGGCTCAAAGGGCGAAAAAAATAGGATTATTAGGAGAAAAAAAATTCATAACTTCGTCAGTTATTATGGTATCAAGTCCAATTAAATTTATTTTACTTAATATTATCTGAAACTTTTGTACTGAAGAGCTTTTGATAAGAGCGACTCTTGTCGCAAAAAAAGGGGGGGGGGGGGAAGAAGAAAAAAAAAATCCATAAATTTGTCAATTCTTATGATATCAAATCCGTTTAAATTTATTGTACATCTTAATAATATCTACAACTTTTATATTGACAAGTTTTTGATAGGATCAATTCTTATAGCACAAACAAATGAAACATAAGTAGAAGTTGAAGAAAAAATCGTATCAAGAGAGTACTCACTTCCAAATTGCTTATATTCCGACTCATTTTTTAAATCATTTTTGCCGTTAAACGCATCCATCTGGCAGGTTCTCTTACTTAGGAACTATATAATGCGCCGTATTGGTCAGTTTTTTGATAATGGCAGAATGTACTTTTAAAAGTGCTGTCAAAGTTGGCCTTTTGAACAGAACTTCTCGAAGCGATCGAGATAGAAGAATTGGGAATATATAAAAATAACAAATTCTGAATCTTCTTACTTATTTTGAATTCATTTTAGCTCGCAAATTCATATGCAATTGACAGTTTCTCTTATTTAGGAGCTATATAGGAGCTGTTTTGTTTAATTTTTTCATAAAGACAATATATTAAAAAATATATATGCTTTCAATGTGGGCATTGTGAAAAGAATTTCCCAAAGCCATCGTGATTGAAGTATTGAGGATATATTCATAACAAACTTCTTATTTTCTAACTCATTTTTAAATTAGTTTTGCTCTCAAACTTTTTAAATTGGTACTTTCTATTACTTAGGAGCTATATAATGTTCCGTTATGGTCAATTTTTTTCGTAATATCAGGATATACTTCAAAAAATGCTGTAAAAATGTGCTTTTTGAACCGAATTTCCCTTAAGTGGATTGTAATAAAACCAATTCTTACAGATAAATGTAGTTAAAAACTCTTCAAAAGCGGCCAAATAAAGTTGTTGAACGAGTTTATCTCTAATCATATTTTACTTTTTGTTGGGGAAATGACAACAACTTCGAAATCCACTTGTGCCTATAGGCCACCACGACAGAAATTTTGTTGAACTTGTATTCATTTATGTTATACATATTCATACTTTTCCAGTACACTACATGACCAATGGTGATCGGTCACTTGCGATTTTAGACGTTTTGTTAATGGAAAAAAATACTTAAGGAATTAGTCAGAAAATCCAGGTATGTAAACAGACAAGTAAAGGTCACGAAGATATTTTTTTTTAATAACCCTCATATAAGAGACCGTCAACAACAGAAAAAGAACGAAAACCTTTAAGATAACACTGCAGAAACTAACGTAGCAAAAGCTTTCAAACTGCAAAAACATGTGTTCATTTATGTGAGGATAGCATTATATTAATAAAGAAATGTTTTTTTTTTATAGAAACAGTCTCAAATTTTGCCAAGCTTTTTGCTTATAATTTGCAGAGTTTTTATTATAAAAATGTGTTCTTTTTAGAAATTATGAAAAAGCATTATTGAACATAATGCCCTGAAATTTGGTACTGGTTTTATAAAAAAACCTTAATTTCTCTACAAGTGTACATGATGCTAGCCTCATAAAAATGAAAAGAGTTTACTTCCAATAAACCTTGTAATCATGCTCTACAGTTTGAATGCTTTTTCTACATTAGTTTTTACAAGGTTATCCAAAAGATATATATATATATATATTCCAATTTGTTGACCGCTAAAATATATAATCTATACTATTCTGTTTGCAAACGTGAAGTTTCAGGATAATTCCTCAAGCATTTCCTTAAACATTTAACAAAACGTTTAAAATCCCAACTGACCGATCATCATTGGACATATAGTGTATATACAGCTATACCACACCCTACATTTTATAGTTTTTTAACTCACAGGCTATCAAAGTCTGGCAGCTTATGTGCCCGTCGGTTCTGTATGTGCGTAACGCGATAACTCATGATAAAAATATCCGATTCACTTAAAATTTTGGATATATGTATATTCTGATAAGGCGCTTCCCTTATTAGTTTTTGGAGTTCATTCGAAATGTATAACAGGGGGAACGGGGGCTAATACCCCTCCCCTAAATTTATATCAATGGGTTTTTCATGCAGAATTATCAGTTTTCATTCAAAATTTAGATGTAGGATCATTCTGATGAGGCACTTTCGTGATTAGTATTAGGTTTTCATTGGATAAGTATAAAGAGGGGGAACGAGGAGCTCATGCCCCTCCCCTTAATTGATATAAATGGGTTTTTCATGCAGAATTATCAGTTTTTGTTCAAATTTTTTATATGATAAATTATATCCCTCAATAGTTTAAGGGGTTCAATGATTAAGTATAAAACGGGGAAATGGAGGGAGCTGCCACCCCCCCCCTTAATTTGTTTTTCGAACGGAATTGACCCTTGAGAATATAAGGCTTAAATATACTATTAGTATGCGTAGCCTGTGAGCTCAATGCCATCAGTTTAACTGGGCAATATTAATTTTATTTCACTTATTATTCTTTCAGGAACTATTTTTTAAAATAATAATACGTATATTTATTGTATAGAACACTCTGAGCGCGAGTAATATTCGCTCTTAAGGGTTTTTCGAAAAAACGCCTCTCCACCTTCAAGAGCTCGAAATTTTCTGATACAATTTCAGACACATTTTTAAAAGTAGAAACATGAAACTTTTCAAAAGGGATTTTTGAAGACATGTATGAGGTGCCGTGTGATTTCCTTTTTAGCTCCATTTATTAGAATTTGATTTAAAAACAATTATCTTCTCAGTATGACCCTTTTTTCGTTCACAGATCTCCCGCTTCGGAAAAATCAGTTCAAAATGCCGTTTTTGATTGCTTTTTTTGAAATATGTTTTGCATACATCAAAGAATCGACAATCACGGCACCTTATGTATTTTCTAAATAAGACAATTTGCCAATTCGATGCATATGAGCGCAAAAATGAATTTAAAAATAAATCGGAAAATATGATTAATTTGAATCGAAATACACCCTTAATCGTTTATTTAGAAAAAAATTCTTTCTTTTTTTTTCTTTTTTTTTTCGCTGTTTCCAATTCTTTGAAAATAATAGATTATTTGTAAAATGCCTTAAATTAAAATTCAAGGTGAAGTAAGTCACTAAAAAAACCCTCTTAAATTTAATTATAAAGCTGCTCACAAATGCATAGTTTCCGCTTTCTAATACAATGAAAAATTTTATGCTTATTTGTAAATTTATGAAATTTGTGCAAAATTCTTATTCGCATTTCAATAAGTCCAATGCATTTTTTTCTTTTGTCTAAAAAGACAAATTACCTTTCATAAAATAGTCTCAAAGTTGATTTTCAATCAATTGTAACTCAATGTGTAATAAATTTATCAATAACTGAAAGATGCCGTTTGATTCCAAATGATTTGTATAATTATGGCTGCAGATTTTACTAAATAAATAATAGACAGTGTCAACGATATTAGAAAATTTTATAATGTTGAGCTTTACTTTTTGAAATCGGCATCCATAATTCAGTATTAAAGGACGTATTGGACAAGTATTCACAAGATGTATATATGTGATAAATATGTATATACACTGTAAAAAAAAAAATATTTAAAAATCTGAACTGTATTTAGTTTTTAAGGGCAATAATTAAAACACTTTCTTCTTTTTTTTTTGATTCGTTATATGCTTTTACTAAAATAAATAAAAAAGCAGTCCGTCAACGATATTAGAAAATTTTATTATATGTATTCATAAATCTGTATATAAATAGTTAAAAAAAATCTGAAGAATATTTTATTTAAAAAACAATAATAAAACCAATTTTTGCTTTTTTTATTCGTCATGTAAATAGTTAAACAAAAATATCTATACTAATAAAATAACAAATCGCTCTGTCTGTGTGTGTGTGTGTCTGCGATGGCTAGCAAAATCTATGGGACGTACGAAGCTCAAAATTTTTATGAGAGTAGCCCAATATCTCTCCTGATGCACCTGAGCTTCAGAATTTCGAAATTCTATTTATTAACCGAGTAATTAATTAAATTCCAAAGATCACTCTCATAAAAAATCGCCTTTTTTCTTCTTTTTTTCCCTTCATTTAGTTATGGTTGGTTGGTTGCATAAAATTTTCGCATAAATAATTAAAAAAGCTGGAACAGACCTTTAAAATTCATAGACTGGCAAACTGTCAGTTTAAATGATGATTTTTTATCACAGCGGTTGTAAACCATGGAGGAAAAAGATAGGTGGTGGTGAAGTAAACCGAAAAAAGGGTTGCAATATTAAACCATTTATCGTTCAAATTTTAATGTCCCAAACAAAAGCATGTGGAAGGGATTTTGTATTAATAAGACGAATTGAAAGAAATGAATTACAGCTGAAGCGTATTTTACGAAGAAATAGTAATTTTTTAAAATGGTCTTTTTTCTATTATATTATTTATTTTTAAAAAATGTTTGCTTTTAAAATAATTGAAATTGATAAATTCGAAATAATTAAATGTTAAAATAAAATAAAATAAAATATTGAAAACATTTGATTTGAACTAAAAATTGTATTAGTAAAAGTTTTCTTTTTTTTTTTCAGAACTTTTTAATACTTTATAACGTAGATGAAAAAAATGTTTTTAATTTAATAACATATTAATAACTCTGTGTCAATATATAAAATATATTTATGAAAACATTCTTTTAAAATCCTGCGCGAAAACTTAAATATTAGTCTAAAATCTAGATTTCAGAGTGCAGACGATTTTAAGACATTAACGAAAGAGAACTTTTCAAGCAAAATCTTAAATGATGCTTCTATATTGATATTTCAAAGTGATGGCTAGGTTACATTTATGTTATATTTAAGTTACGGTAGGGTAATGTTAAGTCGCAGTTAGATTACAGACAGATTATGGTTATGGTACAAAAGTTTACGTTTAGGAATTTGTCCACGGAGTCAACATTACGCATGCTTTGATTAAAAATATACACTTTTGTTAAATGGTCTCTGAAATTATAATACTATATACCAATCTTTTATCATCGCGTATCGATTTCATTCACGGTATAGTCGGATTTAAGAGTGATATAATTAGTTTGAAATTCAAAATATTTCACTTGGGATTTCTATGCGAAAAAAATAATTAGTTACGTGATTTAACAGTGATTTTTACGGGTAAATATCAACACTTTAACACGAAACTAACGCAATCGTTGGATACATGTTCCCTCCCATGTTTCTCATTGCTCATTTTAAGTATTTTTAGAGCTTAATATTAGTTGTTGTTTTTGAAACCGATTTTTCACAAAGTCAGCTGCGACGTATTTCAGACAATGCATTTCTGCATGCTTCCAATTAATGATAAAATCATACAAATATCAAGTTCGTTTAATATTTTTAATACGACCCGGGCAACGCCTGGCGGGTCAGCTAGTTCTTAATAAATCTTTTTAGCTGGGAAAAAAGAGAAACGAGAAGAAGCAGGAAGAAACAGATTAGCGTTTTGTTGACACCCCGCACTTACTGAGTAATATGACTCGTTGAAGACATTCACTAATGGATTTCTAGTTTGGGGTTGCAATTGGAGTAGTTATGTTTGTTTCAAAGAGAAACAAAATGGCCGGCTTGGTAATTTTTTTTTTATCTTAAAGTAAGTAAAAAACGATTTACGTCTTTTTCTAACTGAAATACTTAATTGATAGATACGGATGACAGTGATCGATGAGTTCGGCGAAAGTGGAAAGTACGGAACCAACCGACTCCCATCTACAGCTGTGAGCAGAACCTCTTGGCCACCAATGGAATTCTAAAACCACAGAAATTTAAATTAACCATGAAGAACTCGCTAGTGAGAATTTCTCTCACGGTGCCCAATTGTTTTTCTTTTGCTTTACATTTACTTAATATCAACTTTGTTTGGCTCAGTACTTTTATTCACAAGAGGTAAAGTAATCCAAATCACATTTTGAAATTTTATTAAAATGAAAAATGCTTTAAATAAGAATCTCAAAAAAGGCACGATGGAAAAATAATCTCATGCAGCGAGTTCTCGAGAGTTAAAAATACTTTAATCCATCAAAATCCCGTCATACACCATACTTTCAATATTTCACCAAAACGAAAATCATACCTGTTGACTGAGAATATCTTCCAGAAAATTTCAGTAAAAATTATATACAGAAAAAGAGTAATGGAATTGATAAACAGCTTTTTATAAGCAGTTTTCAGAGGAAAAAGTAATTTTGACTTTAGCTTACTTGTCGCGCAGGAATAAATGAGTTGCTGACTTTGTCGAAACCGAAGATTCTTATACTCGTACATGGTTGTTTGGAACTGGAACTGTCAAGCAATAGCAGCAACTCCCCAACATCAGATCCAGACACATATAACCAATCGTAAATAGTTGGCAATTCAAATTCTTGAAATAGTTCATAGTATTGAAAAATGATTGCTTGATCTGAAAAAGAGTAAACTCAAGTTAATCGTACTACTGAATTAGTGCCACAAAACAGCATGTACATTCATAGAAAAATGTTAAACTACCAACTTTGCAACTAATCATAATAGAAAAATAAAATCAACTTTTAAAGAGTATATAAAATTTGCTTAGGAGGCAAACTACAAATCAAAACCAGAAAACATTTTTCAGTGGCAACACCCAATTTCGGAAAGACTAAAATGTTCGGTTCTACCTATTTCTAGAAATGAAATAAAGTCATTTGATAAGTTTAATTATAAATATACAAAAATTTAGAGCTTCTGTTTTATTTTTATTAATTTCATTTGAAATTGCAACTCTAGTGTGCTATTCTTTTTATTATAATACTAAATGCCTCAAACAAATAAGATTTAAATTATGAAATTAAAATTCGAAACTATAAAATTGAACATACAATTGTTACGATTCATTTATATTGTCCTACTTTATGCAAACAGTTTTGCAAAGTTTTTAAATTGTGTAAAAAGGCTATGACGATTTAAGGGGCTACCTTAGATGTCCAGAAAAGCTTAATTTGAAATGTTTTATTCATTTTAAGGGGAAACAGTACCTTTGAAATCATCTCTTCAATTTTGAATAATATTGTAAATGTGGTGGCACAATTTAATATTAAAAATTAAGCTTAAAATATTGTAGAACAGACTATTTTACTAACATTTAAAAACTTTAACATCCCCACTACTTTTTTTAAATATGAATATTTTTGCTTCAACAACAACTTTTCCACTTTCATTAGAGTATACTACATAAAACTGTGTGGCTTTTTAAAAGTATGGGATTTTATGAATTCAACAAACTCTCAATTTAAATATTTAAGGAAAAAATCAAACTTTAATGTTAATCCAAGCAGAAAAATATTAAATACACCATAGAAAACAAAAAATTCAAACCTCTATAAATTATCAAGGTATTTTTCGAACAAGCAAGATGTAAAAATATTAGCAGGCAGAAAAATTGGTTTAACGTTTTCATTTGCATGAGTAATTGCACTGGACCTGTTAAAAGTTACAAAATCTCGCAATACAACAGTAGTATAAGGTAAAAATGAGGTGTCAAAATATTCACAACTAGCTGACCTGTCCGGCGTTGCCTGTGCCCATGATATTATTTAATTTTCAAATGTGCCATCTGTTTTCCAATTAACCCTTAAATGAAACTAATTTATGATTTTATATCTTTAAGTCCATTTTGTCAGAATTTATAATTTTAAAAAAATAAAAAATCGCGAAAATATTGAATTGAAAGCATATACTTTATATTTTATTTTCTGCATAATTCACTTTTCGAGTCTCTGCGTACCAAATGCGAACGCCGCGACGAAACACGTTTTCACAGATTTCGTAGAAATTCTCACTTTATTTTGTAAAAAAAATCCATCGGAACGTTTCAAAATTTTTGCAAGTTATGGAAATCTGGTTTATTGAAAGCTTTAAAAAAAGATTGTTAAAATACGGACATTTATTTTAGCTTAGAAAAAATAAACTATCATTAACCACGAAGCCATTAGCGTTTGCATGTGTACTTTAAAGGGTTAAATCTAATTTTTTTGTAAAACCGATTTAACCATAGACTTTAACAAGGTTTTAGATTTAAGAATATTTTTTGTTTGTACCTATAAAATTATCCCTGGACGGGCAAAATTGCAATGAAATAATTGTTTTTATTCATTTCGCCCAATTTTCTTCGCATTTTATTTTGTAAAAATATTTCTACCAGTCCGAACGTTTAAAAATTTTTGTAGGGGGTGTAAAAGCTGATCTATTGAGATGCTTTAAAAAGATTGTGTTGAAATGTGTACGTTTAGATAGTTTTAGTAAAAAAATATCCCGTCCATGAATCACAAAGTGACCTTTTGCCATTGTATTTTAAAGGGTTAAAATCCATATTTTAAAACCAATCACATCGATTAAAAGAAAGTCAACTTTAAGATCATATATTTCGTGTGTTTATAAAATTACGCTCTGGAGGAACGTTGACATAACTGAGAAAAATGTGGCATTTTTGTAGCAGTTCTCAAATTTAATCAAAGATATTTTACAGGAAGATAGCTTTTAACTTTTGATAGCGGTATCACAGACCACTGTTTTGTTATATATACAATATTCACAGTTTAACAACTTTCAGTTCAACTACAGGTACTAGGGAAATTTCGTATTTTTGGAGGCTTAGTACTAGAGTTTTCTGAAAATGTTATATTATATATATATACACACACACAGGGTTGTTCTAATTAAAGTTCGCCTATTCAGAAGTACGATTTCACTAGTACGCTGTTGAAGGGATGCGCTCTGCGAAAATAAAAAAATTAGTTAAAATTTATGTCAATAGATGGCGCTGTGCCAATATTTAAGCGCCATTACCATGCGATTTTTGTTTGTGGGGATTTTTAGGAGTTTCTGTATCTAAAGACATGTCAGACAATCTCTGATCTGAGACAGTATTAGACTTCGCATTCGCTCAATCTCATAGGACAGTTTCCGAAATGCTATAGAAAGCACAATTCTAAGAATGGAATGAGATATTGAAAATGATGGAGGATTCATTGAGCATGCGCAATGCTATTCTTCGTTATTTCCTCGCTGCCGAGCGACATGTTTTGTTTTCGTTGATACAGATTAGATAACATAAAATGATATCCATTTTTTTGTATTGGAGTCATAGGTCAGGCTCTAGAGCTGTCTGATTAGGTGAACTTTAATTATAAAAATTCGCAGTTCGAAGTTTGTTGAAACTTCGAAATTTGTGCGCTTTGTCTGGGTTGACAGAAATTGATATAATGAATCTGCAAACATCGCCTTAAATCTAGCCGCAGCGCACCTATTGACACAAATTTTAACTAATTTTTTTTTTTCGATTTTCGTAGAGCGCATCTCTTTAATTACGTACTAGTGAAATTTCGTTTCGTTTGGAGCCATAGAACCGGCTCTACAGCCTTCTGAATAGGCGCACTTTAATTATAACAACCCTGTATATAATATATATATATATATAAAACACTATCCTATGAGTTAATCCGCCAGTACACTCATTGTAATAAAAATTACCCTAATTACATTGTAAAGATAATCGGCAACTGTAGGGGCGTGTGCTTACGGGTTAATAAAGCCTTTTATTAATCTTTTGATCAAGTGGTTTCCAAAGACCACTCGCAGCATCTATAAAACAATTTCTGCGATAGTAGTTATACCCTTAAATTCAATTGAGTGGGTTAACTTTCGATAGTTGTAAAAATTCCTCACGAAATAGGCAGTTTTATAAACAATCTTTATGCGAAACTAAATTTTATTCCAAAAGCAAAATTTCTGTGAAATGCTTAATTTAAAGTTACTCACTTCTAAAAGGATCTTCCATGTGTGACACCACACCTTCAATTTCTTCCAAACCGTTTTCCAGAAGGCTTGTGCTGAAGTTAGCATCCAGTTTCCTTTTAAGCTGTACAATATCTATTCCAGAAATTGTAGGCGCTTCCAGAGAATGAATTGTTAGTGGTTGTTTGAAGTGTTTCAGACCAGTAATATTACTAGAGCGATCTCTTAAAACTGCTTTATTCACCAGTTCTTTTATATCTACTAAATTGATTAAGCCATTAACCATCAGAGAACCACCAATGTCAACATCGCCAGATACTACCTTGCGTCCGGTAACAACTTGGTCGCCATACACCATTAGAAGACTTTCTTCAGATATCTTCAAACCATCAAGCATGCCATCAATCCTATGTTAGAAGTGTAAAAATGAGATATACAATAGAAGTTCTTTTATTTATTTATCTCTAACTAAATACTTACTTCACATCATTTAAAACGAGCTTATTAAAGGTTTTTTGCCCGTTTATTGTGAACTTCCCTTCTACCAGAACAGCTTTAGCAAACCACTCTGATACATCAACTCCTTGTATCGTTTTACCGCTTTCAATCTCTAGATTTCCAAGAATAACAAGAGGCTGCTCAAATATCTTCGGACTTTCGATGTAATTGGTATGATTATGTCTCATCACACCACTTGGTAGCTCTATTCCATTTACTCTTCCAGCTACGTACACGTCATCTAAAAACAATTTTAAGAACTTCAAAAATCCAAGCAATATCATTAATTAAAAGAAAGAAATTCCCAGGAAACAACAGTTTTTAAGCTTTAATTAAAATAAGCAATTTACATGTGAAGAGACTAAAAAAATTACTTTTATTCTTCAATTAGGACCAACTAGTTGAGTAACTAACAAGATATATACTTTTGCACAAATTTCATCTTTACGTCTATACCTAAACATTTTTTTTTCAAATTTGATAAAATACTTAACCTACTTTGTATATTAAAAGAAAATAAAACTAAAAAGTCTAATTCCGGAATAAATTTTCGGAAATTTCGCACGAATTCGAAATCTGGAAACCTGAAAATGCAAGACTAAGCAAATAATATGCGGATGAATATACACTGGTTGGTCAAATTAGTTGCACTACAATTCTTGAAGGGAATCTAATGTTTTTGTGCTGATAACACTTACAGTTGAAATTTGACAGGTGTCATAACCGGTAAAGGACTCGTAGTGCTCAACATGCCTCAGGGATGATATGTGAACACTGATTTAAATGTTTTCAACTGCTTATGATTAAAATCTGCGAAAAGTATCAAAACACGGACTAAAGAAATTTGATAATAGCCCAAATTATGGTCTGGCATCATAACGAGTGTAAAATGAAAGCGTAAAAGAAACTTATAGCAGTTCAAGAGGAGCACAATCCGTAAATGAAAGTTCGACGAAATATGGAGGAATGTTTTTAACACTTGTGTTGATTTTTTTCCACAATAAATTTCTACTTTAAGGGCGAAAGTTTGTTTTTATGTGTAAAATCCTACGTATTTATTCTATGTATACCAAAAGTAGTTTAGCAATCCACTTGTAAACAACAAAACAAAGCTTCGTATTCTTAGCAATGTAAAGTTTAGGCAAGAGCCGAACTTTACATTGTTAACCAAAATTTGACTAATAATTTGGCCAACCACTGTACAATAAAATATATACAAATATGGCCCTAAATATGCTATATAAACTAAACATTTTAGGAAACATTACTGTAATATTTTCCGAAGGCAATATTTTATGAGAACCATATACAAATATAAACAGGCCTAAATATGCTATATAAAAATTTTAGAAAATATTACTAATATTTTACGAAAATACAGTATTTTATGGAGGCCTATATACAAAAATTAGGAAATCCAAATATTTTTGGTCAAAAGTTTCAAATTTTGCAATACCTATTGAGGCTCTCATTAGCATTGACTAAAAAGATTCATTTTCGCTTTATATTAATTTTATATTATTTTATATTAACAGTTTCATTTGCATTGTTGTAGCAATACGTAGAATTTTGTGAATATTCTTCATTAACGTAGCTAATTCATTAGCTAACATGGACATTATGGTAAGCAATTAGTCTTATTAATGTCAATCAAAAGATCGGTTATGCTTTTACTTCAGATGGTATTATTGCTAATTTAATTCTTCTGTAGTTAGCCACCGACAATGATAGAAGTCCCGTTTCCAATTAGATGCAAATGAGTGTAAATATGCATGTAAATATTTTGGCAACTATTTAAACTCTTCGCATCAATTTATAAATAATTTAATTTCTCCTCATCCATGCGTCATCGCAATTATAATAAGACTTCACAAAATTGCTTTCCTGGATTACCCTACTTTACAATAATGCTTAATTTTAATGAATTTATTAACCCTTTATCTACCGACGGTACTTATAAGTACTATTAAAATTATTATAAAATCCTTTTAATATGTCAATTAGATGTAATACGGTTTAGAAGGAGTTAGATACATTATTTTGTTCCAAAAACATTATTGGTTACGCAACAAAAATATTTTTCAAAAGGACGATTTCTTTTGCCTTTTTATCTTTTCAGCTTTCTTGCCGCTGAGGGAGGGGGATGAGAATTTTTCAATTCCGAAATATTTCTATATTGTAAGAACATTTGTACAAGAAAACAATTTAAAATAAAAGATTTGAGTGGGGTTATAAATATTGCACCACATCCCTTCAAATTTAAATTCAATCCTTCAAAAATTTATGTAAATCTTTAAACAATTTGTGTAAAATGCTTTAGAATGCAAAATTTTCATGAATTCATAATGCGGTAGATAAAGGGTTAAAAGAATAAGTAATTTTTATGGTACTTCTAAGTAACGTCGGTAGATAAAGGGTTATGTCATATGACAAGCCTGGTGTACAAGCATGACATGAAAGAAAAACTTTAGCAGGTATTTATGAACGTGGACCAAAAATATAGCACCAAATGATCAGCTTTTGTCTGTAGAAAATATGCTCGCACTATTTTTATAAATTATGAAAGAACAGTTCAAAAATGGTAAGCTTAATTGCTTTGATAAATGTATATTTGCTTAATTTTAAATATTTTGTAAAATTTTTGATTGCAAAAGGTATAAAAGTTTACAATCATTTAGTTATAATGCTGGCATGTAAAAATCTTACAAGGAAGGTCTCCATACGGGCATACCCCCAAAAATCTGAAAAATTACAGAATGTTCTTCTCGTGTGGATATATACCTTTATATAAAAAAAAAATCCGGCGGAACCTTCATTCAGTAACCGTAAAAAAAAAAAAAAAAATGAAAATTTCGTTATTTGGCGATTTATCGCCGGTTGGCAATGGAATGCAATTTCAAAAATACTGTGTGTCAAATACACTTCAAGGAAAAAAAAAAAGTTTCATGTTGAACTTGTTTTGATAAGTTTAATTTAAATAACTTTAGTTTAAGTTTTAGTTTTAGTTTGTTTTAAGTATAATTTTGTGATATCGAAATTTATATGCATTTAGTATATTCTAATTTAATGAAAATTTGAGATTTAAAACGAAATGCATAATTTAAATTAAGTTTGTTTCAAGCTCGAAGTCCAATTGAGAATTGTCGATTAGATTTTGTTGCTATGGAAACATGACGTTTATTTTTTTAATACGCTTAAATGTATGAAGATAATTTTTCTCAATATGATTTTTTTTTAGCTATGAAAACATTTTTTCCAACGATTAATTATACTACTTTAACGAGCAATATACGTATATGTAATACAATATGCATATAGATGTATATCTATACTAATAAAATCCGTGCACCTCTGTCTGCTTGAAGCCGATTAAACTTCGAAACGCGGGCGAGTTGGAAGTCGCGAGAGGTGTCTTTCGATTGGAAAAATTCCGGGAAAGTCATTTCGGGCATTTTCGAGAACGTGGGACCAAAATTAAAAAAGTTATGAATTAAAAACCGGTCGGGAATCGGAACGGAAAACGTTTAATTTCCGAAACGGAGCTCAAACGGTTCTCTGAGGCAGAACACTGCGCAACCTTGCGGTGAAGAACTGAACTTTTCCCCTTCGGCTAAAAGAAGCAGTCGAAAACCGCTTTTTCTCCCGGGAAAACGACATTTTCTTACGTTTCGGTTCTTTGAAAAATAACTAATTGGTAAAAAAATGTTAAACACGGTTTATTTTCATACTTTTTCTTTTTGGTAGCATACACGAATATTGTGTAACCTAAGATTTACGCGATTAATACTAATTTTTGTTAGTACAAACGGAAAACGAGGTGCCAAAATTATTTGTTATGTTGTTTGTGATATTAATGAAATTACTTATTTTTTAGCACTTTGCAACAAAGTTGAAAAGTGCTTATGCATTCGGTTTGTCTGTCCGTCTGGCCGCGCTCTAACTTCCGTAAATATACTCGATTGCTATGAAATTTTTATACGTTATTGAGGTTTACCCTAGCACGAACCCTATTGAAAATGAAGTATCTACCATGATTAGTTTATCTACAGAGAGAATCAAAAGTTTCCCATTACAGTACGGCCTATGGGGAAAAATCGTTAATATACGCGGATTGCCATGAAATTTTAGGACGTTATTGAGGTTTACCCTAGCACGAACCCTACTGAAAATGAAGTTTCTACCATGATTAGTTTGTCTACAGGGCCAATCAAAAGTTTTCCATTGCATTATGGCCTATGGGGAAAAATCGTTAATATACTCGGATTACCATGAAATTTTAGGACGTTAACGTTTACCCTAGCACAAGTCTTATCGAAAATGAAGTTTCAACCATGATTAGTTTATCTACAGGGCGAATCAAAAGTTTCCTATTACATTACGGCCTATGGAAAAAAATCGTTTCAAAGGAATTTTAAAGATGTTATACCCTGTCAAACATATTAAAATATGCATTCTATAAAATATAAGGTGAAAATGTAGCTATTATTCATTTACAGGGCCACACAAAAGAATTCCATTAGATAATGGTAAAAGGGGGAATTGTGCGACATATTTTAAAGATTTTAAGCTTTTTCATGCATAATAAAATTGATATATGTCACTGAAGCTTAATATAAGTTATACGCTACTGTCTTGCATAATATGAAGTACATAGCATTTACAGGGCCATACAAAAGATTTCAAATAGTATATTCTTTCCGAAGTACCGTATATGTGTCTGATGATGGCTGATGGAGGGATGAAATGCATTTTAATTATTATATTCGCGTTTATATTTCGTTAAATATATGCACATTATATGGTGTGTATAAATGTTATAGCTGATATACAGGGCTACCCAAAAGAGCTAACCAACGTTACTGAATATGAGCGTAAATTATTTAAACGTGGTTCTTAAATAAGCTATGCATTTTTACGCTGAGCTGCATTCAATTTACTGAAAAATGTTTGCAGAATATAGATAAAAGGATATACAGGGCCACGCAAAGTATTCAGTACATGGACGCCTATGAATGATGATTTATGAGACTGATTTCAGTTGTTTTAGAAGTGCTTTAGTTTACAATACATTTTAGCCTAATGCTGACTTGTAATAAAGGTACAATGTAAACTACAGGGCTGAACAAAGGTATTCAAGTATGTTTCCATCTAATAGTATGAATTGCTGAAAAAGAAATTTCAAGCTACTGGGTATTTTCTTGCTAAGCTAAATTTTCCCATTATATGAACTGACATATGAAATACAGGGCTGTTCTAATGTACTGGAATACATATTTGGGTATATTTGGCTATACACTATTATTTCCCTAAATAACAAAGTTTTGTTAAAAATTTCCTTAAGTGTTGGAAAGTTCTTCATAATCTATGCTTAACGCATGATTTTTCTTACTTGTTTTTTAATAGCAGTCTTTTGCAGTTTTTAATACCGAAACTTTTTTTGCGCGTTTTTTCTTAAACCATCATACAGACAGTTTTAAAAGTAGATAAAACTGATTACATATTCAGAATCTGCGTAAAAGTCTGCTTCTGATGAACCAAAAAATACGAGAAAAAGTTTTATGGGCGCGCAGCGCCAACCGTGCAAAACCAAATATTTTTAATGGGACGATGCCTTTGCACGGTGGGCGCGTAGCGCCCACTGTGCGAAATCGCATATTTTTAACGGGATAATGGGCGCATAACAACCATAGCTCTTTAATTTACTTTTTTTGTGCTTGAGGGTTCGAACTCCAAGACTTGCTTATTAAATGAATTTTTTTGCTTATTATATACTGCTTAATATCGAGGTTCGTTTGGAAAAAGTGGCCCAGCTAGCGGGCGTAGCTCGCTAGTAATATATTAAAGTCTCATTGTTTATGTTTAAATTCATTAAATACCATTTACACGCAAACTAAATATCCAACAGTTTTGAGTTTCATTATAATCGTTTGCTTTTGGCGAGGAAAAGACTTTAGTCTTTTCACGCTAAATATTCGAAATTTTTTTTTTTTTTTTTTAACACAATATCTAATGAGATTCCGCCGCTAATTTTGACTGATCCTTTATTACATAAGTACTTTAATTAGTATTTTTTTCATAAAATTCTGGGTATGCCCAGTATGGAAACCTTCCTTGTTAGTGGGGCACATGACCCCTAAGTGGTACTCAATGACAAAAAAAGTTAGGATTAAAGAGAATCAAATGTTTAAAATTACCAATAAAACAATTCGCCAATCTTTTAAAAACCAGCAGTAGATCGCTAATCTGAAGGCGAAGAACTGAATGAAGCCAAAAACCTGAAATTTTGCTGCAATGCACCACTTTTAATAATTTATGCTAAATCGGTCCACACTTCCCTTCTTTTCAAATTTCAAAATTAAACAATTTAAAGTAGGTCGCGCAAAATGAAGACAGTTTTAAAAACAATCCTAATACTATATTTACCGATATTAACATTGAAAAGAAAAAAAAAAAAGATTAAGACATTCATAGATTCTAGATTTCGTGTACTTTAAAAGAACGGAGCAGCAATTTACTCGTCTAATAGTAAATCATTAAAGCTTATTTCCCTTTATCTGCAAGGTTATAACCGAGTATAATTCGATATACTCCGTTTCCCCCCCTTCTCTGAAATTCTTTTAATTACCGAATATACTTTGTTTGACCAGTATATCAAATAAATTGCACTAGCATACAGTCTCTTTCCTTTATGAAATTATAGCTATTTCTCATAAAAGTTATTTTCTACTTACTTTGGAAATAAACATCGTCTATGTAGTAAGAAGCAATCACATTCTGAGTTTGTGTAGTCTTCAATAACCTGTCATTTAGTTCTCGCAAATTTATGTTGTTGACTTCTTCATTAGCTGTATCCAGACGCGTTACCGAGAGAACATCTGTTGAAATAAAGAGTTTTAGTAAAAGTAGATGTCACTCTTTAACCACAAAGCCAAAACAAAAATGGAAAGTACCTTCAAATTTAACATCATTGAACTCCATTCTACCAGATATTCTTTGCTCCTTCGATAAACTCATGTAATTCTGTGCAAGATCATTTATATCAACCGACCCAAATTTTCCTTTGACCGTAACAGGCTGTAAAAGACATTTTGAATTTAAAGTATTTTATTAATTATTAAGCATTATTTAAGTATCAAGCTAAATCTACTCTAAAAAAGTTGGGTATTTAATGACAAACTTATTTCCATATACATGCAATTATTAAATATTTATAATGAAATATTAAATTTCATTTTGCCTACCAACGTTACTTTTTCTATGAATATCTAGAGATTTTAATCTACTTTATTTTCCACAAACTAAGAAATTAGACCTAGGCATTCTTATGGGGCCTCCATTCAAAAAGCTCAAAATTGGCCCCGAAGACAATTGAAAACTGAGTTTGTAACACTTTCTTTAAAACCTTTTTCTGGTCGTAGTTCTTAAAGGTTTTATGAAAGTTTTTTCCCGCATGCAGAGCCAATTTCTGCATTTTATCATAGTAAAATTAAGCAAATTTTCTTTTGCTTCTGCTTTGAAATTAACTTTTGTCGAGATGCGTCGAGATGACGGGGTTCTTGCGGGTGAGCGATATATAAATAAGCTTTTAGATGCTTATAGCCCAAGAGCCAGTGAATGGCGGACCTTCGTTATTTTATAAAAGCAAACTTTCTCAACGCAGTCTTCCAACACAGATAGGAACGATGGGTAATTATGAAGTTTGGATCATTGTGGCTTGGGCAGTGACCAGGGAGCGAAGGTGTAAAAAATACCAACTTACTTTCGTCATTTTATAAAGCGTAATTTTATATTTCCTTTGGAATGATATTAGAAATCACGTCCTCCATTGGCAGACACTTCCTATGGTTCCAACCCCCGGCCGACAGACATATACGGCGGCTTCTCAATACACTGAAGTGTCTGTATAGCCCGGCCCGAAACACACATTTTCCCCCTTGGGTCTGAAATTAGCACACAGTTTTTTGAGGTTGTTGCATGCAATTCTACGGTTGTTAACATTTTGAAAAAAGACCACAATGAAAGAAAACAAAATGCAATTTAACAAATTAGAACGACTATTTGGAAAATGATATTTTCAAAGACTAAAATTTGAAAGACTTAAAAGGAATTCTATACTTAAACTAATAATAAGCATCATTTTTAGGATTATCATAACGAGTCATTACGTACGCCATACATTAAACTTCAATATTCCTAAACCATAGATTTAAAAAATAAAAAAAGTTTATGGAATTAATCAGGCTGACTGCCTCCTATTACATATGATATGGATTAAACAATTTTCCTGGACCCATCATGTAAAAATTTTAAATGAAATTTCAGTTTTACAATTTTTTGAACTGCAAATTTTTAAACTTCTAAACATTACACAGTTCAAATTTTTACACCGTTGCATAGAGAAAAAAATGCACTTTTAAATGAAATTAGTTTGAAATTTTTATGACTTGTTTTCAAATTATTATTATAATTTAAAGTTTTTATTACTTTTTTGTCATTGTGGCAACAGAAATACAGTAAAACCCCGATAATTCGGATTAATTGGGACCGGACCCAATCCGGATTATCCGGAGAATTACAAAAAAAAAAAAAAAATGAAATAAAATATACTAACAGAAAATCATCTTTATGTTAAACTTATTGAATATTTGAAAACAGTAATAATGTTTACTTTGCTTAATTATTCCGAAAACATGTAAGAAAAAGTTTTTATTTAGAATACGACGATGAAATAAGTTAATGTTATGGAAATTAGCCAATCGCTTCTCAAACTTAAAAAAAAAAAAAAGTGACCAAACCGATCCGAATAATCCGGAGATACGGATTATCGGGGTCCGAATTAGCGGGGTTCTACCGTATTCTATTTTTAGACATTAAACATGGACCAACCAGAAAACGAATAAAATGCGGAATTCAACCAATAAAAACATTCAGATATACTTCGGATTTTTCAATTCTCTACCAAGGATAACTATTTTTTAAATAACTAAAAATCAGTTATTTGCGAGTATTAATGAACGTTAGCTTAGAATTCTCTCCAAGCTTGGAAACGCTTATCGCCAAATATGGAAAAATATCGCAAAATTTGACGACAAAAATTAAGAAATCAAATATTGCCGATTTGGCTAAATATAGTTTACTAATTTGGCGCAATTCTTATTCAAATTCAGCATTTGCGAAATTTCCTTTTATAGGGTTCGTAGCTTTTTATCTTAAAATTTCAGTAAAATATTAATAAGATAAAAATCAAACAAAGAATTTTTATGAACTCATCTAATAGAGTCGTAAAAGATATATTTAACAAAAACAACGAATATGAAAGCTACTTCCTCCCCCTTTATATGCCAAGCAAATGAAAAAATAAGTAGGGGGAGAAAATGTCCGTTTGCATGTATTTTTTTTTTGGGGGGGGGGGATTTTA
Source organism: Maratus speculifer (assembly GCA_964019185.1). Lineage (NCBI taxonomy): Eukaryota > Metazoa > Arthropoda > Arachnida > Araneae > Salticidae > Maratus > Maratus speculifer. The sequence goes on along the minus strand of OZ025299.1, from coordinate 223,501,744 downwards.
GAAGTCCGTTTTTATTTAGACTAGGATGCAGCAAATCATGTTTTACAGTGCCAAAATTAACATGGGAAATACTATAAAAAGCAAAATGCAGATGTAGATAGTTTTAACTAAAAATATCTGCACATATATTTTTTTAAATAGTGAAATCATGAAGATAGATACAGTAGTTACTATTATTCTATCTTCATGGTGAAACGTATGGGATTTTCCTTCTTCGCTTTCTCTTCAATGCAGCAACCTTAAATAACTGTCGCCAATTTCAGAGCCAAGGGGAAAAGGGGAGAAATGCATGTTTCGAGCCGGGCTATACAAAGACTAGTGTATTGAGAAGCCGCCGTAACTATCGGCCGGGGGTTGGAACCATAGGAAGTGTCTGCCAATGGAGGACGGTATTTCTAATATCATTCCAAAGCAAATATAAAAAAAAATTACGCTTTATAAAATGACGAAAGTAAGTTTGTATTTTTTACACCTTTGCTCCCTGGTCACTGCCAAAGCCACCATGACCCAAATTTCATAATTACCCATCGTTCCTATCTGTGTTGGAAGACTGCGCTGAGAAAGTTTCAGCTTTTATAAAAAAAATCCCTGTCGGCTGGGCCTATAGGCGGAGGTAGATTTCGAAGAGTGTCATTTCAACAAAATCATTTCAACAAACGAACATATTGGTCTAAACTTATACAATGAATAAATGTTAGATTAGAACTTTAGGCGCGTACTACTATCAACCGGAAATCTGACAAATCATTACTACGTGAGAAATTTCAATTTAAAAAAATTACTCTGCGTTTTTTTTTTTTTTTTTTTAAGATACCCAATGCGTATTTTGTTATATTACAGTTGGGAAGAAAGTTTTTCCCTCTTAGGTAATATTTGAGACTATGTAGCTAATTTAAGGGGTGTGTTATGCAAAATATAAGATACTTACTCCTTCAAAAGTAAGACTTTTGAAATTCTTCAATCCGCTGAATTTTATAGTCGAGCCATCATCTCGAACTGCTGCATTTTTCAGAATCTGCAATTCAACTCCAGCTAGATTTCCTTCTATAGTTCCTTCTTCAATGATGACATCTCCTTTTATGATTAAACGAGTAACATTAATATCCTCATTTTTAACAAAAGCCTTACGGCAAAAGTCTTCTATGTCTATATTGTTAATTAGACCATCAACAGTCAAAGGGCCTTCGATAATTACATCTTGAGAAAAAGTCTTTTCTCCAGATACGGACAAAACGTCACCTTTCAAAATTGCCTCCTCGGACAATTTAATACCTTGTACTTTACCAGTTACACCAACATTTCCTGTCGATAAGATCGATTTCTTAAATATCACCGTGCCAGTTATTTCAGAAGCCTCATTCACTTTAACTATATTAGACTCGAGGAATTTTAAATCTAAATTGTTTACGGTATCAAGCGTTAGGTCTTTTACTTTAAAACCATTTCTAAACACGGAACTACCTTCAACAACTTGAGGCTCATCTTTTAACATCCAGTTTTTTATTTCCCAATCGGAAACTCCATCAATCGTACCATCGAAAGAAAGATCGTCAAAAACAACATTATCTTGAAATACCACGGTGCCGTTTATTTTCTGCTCCACATCAACAAGTACTGCATCAGCCCATAATGCGCTCAAATCTACTCCATTCAAGTCATTCGTTCGTAGGTTAGTATTATTTAACAGATGAATGGTACCAAGCACATTCTTTGTTCCAGTCACTTCTTGAGAATCTTAAAATTAAAAAAAATATTTAAATATTTTTCAAAACATAGAAAGGTTATTCATTTTCAAATGAAAATCTAAAATTTGTTAATTATAGTAGTTATTTTAAATACAAAAAATTAAATTTTCTCCAACTTCTGGAAAACGCAAATTTAAACTGGTCACACAACTAAATGGAGCAAGAAAATTTCTCATTGAATGTAGTGAAATATTAATTCTACTAAAAATGAAATCTAAAAAGATTCCTCAAAAGGGTTGGACGTGACTAACTAAATAGCATTTTAAGCGTTTAAAAAGGGTAAATTTCATTGTTCTTTAATTCATAGTCAAAGTTTTCGAAAATGCAAGCTCATTTAACCCGGGAGGACGCGCGCAGGGCCTAAAAAGACCCGGCGTGCGTAGGGTTTTTACAATTGCAACTACTAATTTTTTAAAGTAATCTTCAACTTATTTTATCGCAAAGTTAGTAAGAATTGTCTCAGTCAAAATAAAGCGATTGTTATAATTTGATTATATTGGTGACAAAGTTAAAACCATTTGTACCCTGGGTAAGCGCGCATTCTCCCAGGTTAAGCGAATTAATTTAGCTAGTTACGTTTTATAAATATACACTCTTGCTTATGTACAAGGTGACCGAAAAGTCGCGCAACTTAACACTTAAACGCCGGTAAACTTAAAAATTTTACAAAAAAATTTCAAAATATTTTTTTAGTCATTTAAAATCTACTTGATCTCATTCATTAAATCTCTGGTTCGAAGTAAGGTTTATATATATATTTAAATGTGTAAGTTGACAAGTATCTGTAGTAATGCTTCGATATTTTCTGCAGATATTTTTATTTCTGATATTGCGATTAATTTGACAACATTTTATACTTTGAATTTTTTCATTCCAATCAAAACTAACATTTCTTAAATGAAAAAAATATTCTTTTAAATGTTTTAAGTGATCAAAATCATATCATCAAGTGTCTCATAGAAAAGCCAGACTAAAATAACTACGTTATTCGATTTTAATGTAACATTAATTAAAAATTATCACTATAAAAAAATTAACGTAAAATTACTTAGAGATAACCCCATAAAAAACTTCTGCTCTACGTAAATAGATGCTTCACCGCTAAAAATTTAATTTACTGGATTTAACAGTTTAGCAACTATAAAATTGCTGCAGATAAGGCATCTGAATTTACAATTTATTCACTATTCAGAAAATTAGAGCTTAGAGAAAAATTGCGCAATTTTTTATAGCTTTTTTTTAACGATATTTTCTAATTTATTTTTTGCAAATCTAAAAATTGCTTTATTTGAAAAATAGTTGCGTCACTCTAGAAATAAGTGCGGTATTTAAGTTGGCCCTATCAAGTATAGTGTTATTTTAAAACTTACCATAATAAGTCATTGTATCGGCGACCATTGCACCTATGTCAATGCCATTAACTTTTCCTGTAACTTCAACATTCTTAGCATCGATTATGGAAAAAGTATTGCTCTCCAGAGTTCTTGAACCGAAGATCTTTCCACCGTTCAGTGACACAATGTCAGCCACAGGTATATTGTTAATGGTATCTTCTACAGTCAAATGATTTACGATGACATTTCTGTTGAAAGTTTTAGATTTTATATGCTGATTACCAATAACCAACAACACGTCATTTAAGAAACTCATATTTATATTATTTACAAGTCCTAAAATTAAAGAACTTTCTTCCAATATCATTTCAGTGAAGTGTTTCTTCCCACTTATTATCTGTGGTTTATTCACCAGCACGAAGTCCTTTTCTATGTCGATGTCATTTATGCTATGACTCTCGAGCTCTTCTATCTGAAAAGGAATTTAAAAAGGTTAATGAAAAATTTTCACGGTCTTAATAGGATTTTAAAAATTTACAATTTGTATTTCAATAAAATCGACGCACTAGCGCGTTCAACCGGCACTTTTTTGCATGACAGAGATCCCACACACTCAGAAATGAAAACAGATTTCACGAAATTCTTAGTTTTTGACGAAACCGTTTTCTGGGAAATGCTCCGAGCAAATATATCAAATTTATGAAATTGCTTTCCTCATTAGTTTGACGATACCAGTTTCAAAAATTTCGTCAAAAAGGACCCGTGCTGCCAACTATCGAATTTTTTAAAAGCTCCCGTATTCACTGACAGAAGAAAAAAATATGTCATAGGGGAGGTTCGAACTCGCAACCTACAGTGTGGGAGTCCAATGCTCTAGTTTCACGCCAAAAGCTGCTCAGATAGATCTGATTATAAAAGCATATACTGTATTAAAGTGTGTGTTTAAATTTTTATAACGTGATTGTAATTTTTTCGATTCTGCTATAAATCTTTGCAAGTTTTAATTAGACGAATTTATTAAGATTTTCTTATGGTTAATGAATAATTATAATAAGGCTTGATTAAATAAGAAATTTTATTTGCTCAAGGAATGATTAAATTATGGACTGGTTAATTTGTTGCTCAGAAATAACGAATTAAGTGCCTATTGGGAGAGATTTTACTACTTTAAGTAGGTGGATAAGATTTTAACAATTTGCTGTTTATAGAGGGGAGAGGAAACAATTATGTATATTTTTAATTTGAGCGCAAAAAGAATATACTGGATATAAAATAGATCCTGGAATTTTAAAATTTTATTGATCAAATTTACCTTTTGAATGGTTTTGTAGAACGAAATAACTTCATTCTTTTCGAATTAAGTCATAACGAAATACAACATACAAATAAATAAAAATAGTAATAAACATCCCTAAAAACTTAAACTAATGCAGAAAGAATAACTGCATATATTTCATTATTTTCTGAAAAGCGCTGAAAAGTGCCTTTTAAAATAAATTATCAGAGGACTAACATAAACACGCAAATACCTACTTGCAGAAATCGCAAAATTTGAGGAGGTATAATAGCGGGTCCTTTTATAAGCAACTACCGTGACAGTTTTCTTAAAATTCATCAAGTCTGGCCATCATTAAGGAAGCACTTTAGTCAAATATTTCAGAGTTCAAGTTTCGTTAAAAAAGTCACGTGATTGATTCGAAATGATCGCCAAAAAATGACGAAATAAGGCTCAAGGATTTCTGAATCGTCAAAAATTAATTTCTTAAAGTATAGAGCATCACTTAAGGGGCACAACAAAATCCTTCATTATTTTTACCAATTATGTTTTTTAGTTGTAAAATTTTCCATACTCAATCACGGTATTTTCGCGATTCAATTACAGAAAATTTTTCTGTTTTTAAAAAAACGGTGGTAGAAAATTGAACATTCAGCAAGAGGTTCTCGTTGTGATGTTAAAACACTTTTGTAATTCGGCTTCTGAGGATGGAAATACTTCCAGCGGCAGAGAATGTGAAATGAAGTCATATTTCCCCAGTTATTCTTGTTAAAAGTTTCTGCAATTTGCAATATTTTTTGCACGAGAAATTTCAATCCTAGATCACTAATCCCTCGTAATTTTTTCAGTGCTATATTTGAATAACAATATAATCCGCGAAAAACAACTTTTCTTTTTTGTAGCTGATAAATTTTAATTTTTTAATACATAAAAAAGGATGACTGGAACATTATTGGAAATATAAAATTGACGTTACAAATTTGGCAAATCGTCAAATTTTCGAGGAGGTATTAAGCGAATATGCCATTCGAAAAAATTTAATGATTCAGCGTTGTCTTAAAAGTTCTCTGCAGTAATTTAAATACAATTAATATAGCTGACAGTGAATTAATTTGTATAAAAATGCCTTTTTCCCAAACCGAAAAATAAAATCATGCGAAAAGGAACGAAGACTCTTTCCCACAAGTGCGATTCCACTGTAAGGTAGTTTAAAAACCGTGAAAACCTATTTTGTAGCATTCAATAGAAATTTCGAGCGTGATTGACACTGAACTTTACATTTGGACGTTAACATTTGTCTGCGACCGCTGTAGCATTTATCATGTTTAAAAACATTTCTAAAAATGTTAATACTGTTTTGTGTTAACTGAAACCAATAATCATCCGAAAGCCAATTTCGACGGAATCTCGTGGATTAGACTGAAAAACAGAACAGGCTTTTCGCTTAATGTTTTAAATTCATCCATTTCTTCACAGTACGTTACATTAATGGCATTTATGTAAATAATGTTTAATAAATAATAGTTCTCTGAAAAGGTTTCGTTGATTCCACCAATTAGGTGACCGATAGTATCCAAAGAAAACTTTACGGCCGCCGCCAATGAGCGGCAGTTTAACATTGAAAGTGTTAAACATTCCATATTTGCCAAATTTTCCGATTTTAGCTGGAGACCATTCAAGTAAGCGTTTTAACTAAGAATTTTATGAAATTCAGTAAAATTTTTAGTAGCCACCCCATAGAAACAAAATATTCAAAATTTTATGGTTCAAAGTATTTAAATATAGAAGGTTTGCTTAACAGTGTTTGAAAAATTCAAAAGCGAATAACAATTTTGAAACCCTTATCTAAGGTATTATGGAAAATTTAGAGGTGACAAGCTATTCTTAGGGGAAGATCAGGGGAAGTTTAATCACTTTCATTTTTTTTTTTTAAATCAACTAGTAAGTGAGATCAATATATAATAACTAAGTTTTCAAAAAAAAAAATTATTAAATAGCTATTCAGGACAAACTATGAACATTTTTAAAAGTTAAAAATTGTTCAAATATCCCTCGTGTGTTTGACAGATTTAAACCAGCCGATTGGAAAAATAGGGAAAGAAAACTGGCAAAAATCAATAAATGAAATAAAATACTTTGGAATATACACTTAAAAATGTGCAGCGAACTTTCCAGCAATTTGATCACTTAAAAAAAAAACTGCTACATAGCCATAATTTAACTTTATTCTGATTATAATATTCTCAAACAGTCAGCTATGCTCAATAATATGGTCAAGTAACAGTTCTCTTTTCATTTTGTCGAATTATTGGACAGTTCGCTTCAGATTTAGTACAGTAAAATAAAAGCAAGATATATAAAATTACTGATAAGCCATAAAAACAACTAAGTTAGAAATTTGAAATACATTTATCGAACAAATATGATGCGAAAATAATTTATTTTGAACATATCGAATTATAATTTAGTTTATATATACGGAAAAGCTGAACACAGTTTTGCATCTAGGTCAATCGAATAGGATTTAGTTAAAAGTTACATCACCATTGTAACAAATTATCTTACTGTACGGATTAAATTATGAGGCATTTCATATGGTAAAGCTACATTACCAAGATCCTAATTTAGGGCCGAAACTTCTAAAAATTTCAATTCTGTCTCTCACCACTTTCTCAAAACAAATTTTTTTTGACACAGGCATGTGCGAGAGAAATATACAACAAAATTTGTTTTGAAATAGTTGTGTGAATAAAAAATTTTGCCAGTGGCAGTAATTAGTCTTAAAGATACGTTATAGTTAATTTTTAATTCAAGTGATACCTATATTTAAAACTCAAAACTGTACTGTTGAGGCAGATTTCTGCTAATGTGGGCGTGCGCAATAAGCACTTTGGGGCGCTTTCATGTCACTAAACCGCATGGAAAACCAATTTGAAATTTTCTTTCAGATGGCGCAGACTAAGGCTCCAAAAGAGGAATATTAGATCTCTAAAGACGACACCAGTTCGAATCCCACTCCTGACATAAGATGCCTATAAGATACTACTAACGTTCCGACTAATACCTCAGATCAATAAATTATATTTCATTTCGAAAGCAATGAAAAATATATTTAGGAAAATTAACCATTCAGTTAAATTTTATATTTTAAATTAAAAGCCTTGGGCAAATCATTAGGCAATTCATTTCATTGGGCGATTCATGCAATTTATTAGATAAATTAAAAATAACCTAAACTTTTTGCCATATTTTTTACTGCAATTTATCAATAAGGTATATACAAGGAAAAATATTTTCCGCAAGAAATCAGAGGGGGTAAAATAGTTTATTGCTATCGATATTTTAACGCAGTTAGAAATTTATAAAGCTTATGAAATTAATGTCAATTTTTAATCAAAATTTCTGGTAAATGTCTTGTCTGTATCAATATAAAATGTTAATATGCAGCCGGTCACCAGCCTGGATGTAAAAAAGTTTTTTTTTTATTTCTTTCAACTTCTAAAATATTCTGCGAAAAACGATATTTTAATTATCTTTGTGAACCTTTAGATTGTTTACAGTCAAGTTTTACTAGGTACTACCTAGTTCAAAAATTTAAAAAGGTTAAGTTTCTTCAAGAGTTTAGTACCGCTTGTTAAATACTTCAAAATATATGCTACCAAGAAGGAAGTAAATTTACAAACTTTCAGATCCATTTTCTCCAAATTTAATTCCAGTTTCATAACATCTTCCACTGAGCTCTTCATTTGTTTATTACATACACTGTCAGAAAAATTCGTCAATATACACCAAGTTATCGTTATTTTTTCACAAATAACTTCTGTTCTCCCAGAAAACGTTATTTGTTCTGCGAGTTCATTCAGAACGTCGAAAAATGAGGAAAAGATTCCGTTTATATCTAGCACGCATGCGCATTGGGTCTGTTAGTAATAAATTCGAATTTATTTTTAAAATGAAAAACAAAAATATTCTATTGATTAAAACGTCTAATTTAGTTTTAAAAGACAAAAATGTTTTCGAATTTAAAAGAAATAACAATTACTTTCTTTATTCGTTCAAAAATTCTCACAATGTTATTCAAAGTTGGATAAGTTGAATAAAGTTCAATATACTAAGTTATTTCTATGATAAATATTCGCATATAAAATATACTTTAAGTGAACACATTTAAAAAATATTTTAATTAAAAAATAAAATGCAAAAAAAAAAAAAAAAAATTAAAAAAATCTTATCGAATAAAAATAGAACATCCATGTTTTTTCTCCAACAATCTACGTAATATTTAAAATTTACATTTTTATACTATATTAATACTAAACGTAAAAAAACAGCCACAGTTTCATTAAAGATGATATCTTTCCGAGATTAGCTGCAAAATTAAAAGCTTTAACGAAATGCACCAAACCACACCCATATGAAATTAACGCTTCTATTTTAAAGCCCAATCTTCATGAGCAATCGTGACGTTCATAAGCGCTGGCCTTGTAATGCTGCGGTCGCAAGTTCGATCCCCGCCTCTTCCGCATTGATTTTTTCCAAACTTTTTTTCAAGTGACTGATATTTTTCCTCTTTTGACGGAGAAAAAAAATAAACTGAAAATCGTCAATCTACAAACAATTTCTGGCAGCAGTTCTGCCAGTACTTTTTCTGTGAAAAGACTGAAGTTTTTTTGAGAGAGTGGAGTATTTAAAAGGAACGACTGTTGACGATAAAGTAAAGTCGCTTCACTACAGCTTCAAAATTGCTTTCTAGATATGTTTTTGCAGAATATTCAGATAAGAGTAATAGCGTAAAATTATAAATGTTATCCCGCTTTCTCTTCCTTTCAGATTCCAATTTATTTAAAGCATGACTTCTTTTAAAATTTATTTATTCGCATAACTTTTTTGTCGGCAAATAAGTGAGTGGTCGTTTGCTTGGCAGTATTAGTCTGCCAAAGTAATCTTAGGTTTATGAGTTTGAAGCTCTGTTGAGGTTACTGAGAAATTTAATGCCACTTTAAACCAATTTTAAAAATTTTAAAATCTAAGAATCAATAAAAGTATTTGTATACTTACTTCAATGTTTGTGTTAAATACCATATCTGGGATAACAGGGTCATTCAATTTGAGAGCTCTTTCATAGACGTCCCGTAGATCCACATTATTTATCTTACCTTCAACAGTGAGGGGACCTTTAATGCTCAGTTTGTCGAAAACCCAAGTACCTGAAAAGAGAAAAACATGCGTCGATCAACTGTATTAGTAGTAATTTATTCCAATATTAGGTGTACAAAGTAAGTTTTAAATCGTTTTAGTATGGATTTTCAATAATGTATGTTGAAATGAATGCTAAAACACTAAAACTCATTTACACATCCAACATTTAAACAATATTGTCCCTGCATCGCGTCTGAAAAGAATATTCCTGTCCAGTCGGTTAAAATATTCTATTCCTGCCCAAATCACTGAGAAAAATATGGAAGCTTAAGTAATCTTACACTTAATATCTAGACTTCCGAATAAAAAAAATAAAATTTGATAAATAACCACTTCACAATTTTAAAAACGTTTTGAACGCAAAATGAGAATTCATTATTAAAAGTGACCTATTTATTTTTAAGAGAATAACGCCACGAATCGTTTAACACTTGTCTTTAAATGAAATCAGCTGTTATAAATGCAGAAACGAAATTTTGCCCGAAAATAGCAACGCATTCGATAAAGGGCTTTGTTTGAAAAAATAAAGCAGTTACGAGAGATTTAAATTTTTAATAAAATTATGAATCGAACAATTTTTTTTTTCTCTTTTCTTAATCAGCCGAATGTTGAGACAACTTTAACGTATGTGCAACATTGTCGGATATTTTATCGATTTATGTGCTGAGTTTTTATTTCAGCATGGCATACGTTTAGTAAAAACCTTGTACTTTAAAAAAAAAAAAAAGTTGTTACAGAAAGCAGTTAAACAATTTTACGGGAAAATCAAACTGACACCCCGAACTCTTAAGACATCTGATTAATACTTCTTAAGGGCAGTTAAATTTTTTTTTCAAGTCTTTTCTTTTTAATCAATACAAATGAAATTTATGTATTCATGAATTTAATTTAAAGCATTAATCTCTGTAGAAATTATAGTCTGGGCATCAGAACTTTCTAAAATGAGGAAAATTAGGCAGACCAATTAAAGCCTTATAATTTCATCAGTATGATAGTTTTATCTGAAATATTGAGTGAGCATATTTGAGCGCATTTCAAAGTTCTATAAAATAAAACTATTGCACTAGCCTTTTTAATATTTTATTTTCAAGCATATTTCAAACCGTTTTATTTTACACATTTAGGAAGTTTTGCATGAATTCTTAGTGTGGCACGTAAATATAGTCTGCACGTTGCGAAGCATCTCAGCTGTTATTCTTCCAATAACCTCAGTTATTCATCGTTTTAGTTCATCAATATGGCGAAAATTAGTTGCGTACACCGGGTCTTTGACAAGCCCCTTGGGGAAAAAAAAAAGTTATGTCGGATCTCTGTGGAGGCCAAGGATTTTGTCCATCTCTATCAATCCATCGTCTGGAAAATGTTTTATATAGTCTTTAACAATGGAACCCCAATGTGGTTGTGCACCATCTTTCTGGAAATAAGTTTGCGGCTGTAAAACAAACTGCTTAAATTCACTTTCGCATTTGAACAATAGTAGCTCTTGTTACGTTCATTTGTTTTATAGAACTTCGAAATGCGCTCAATTTATGCTCACCCTGTAAATAAACATTAAAAACGCTTAAGTTTTCAATACAGCTTCAAATTAAGGTAAAGATATGTTCGATTTTTTTTCTCTATATATAGCTTTTCAGTTTGACTATATCAATGATGAAAATAGAAGAAATATTTATGCATAATTTAAGATGACCATAATTGATGACGTCACATTGGTTTTTATTTTTACATTGAAAACTTAAAATTTTTTCGGAATGCGTTGCAAAATTTTAGATTTAAATGTATCTACACGTCACTATTCTATTTCTTTTTTAATTTGATGTTTTATAAAACAAAAACTCTAGAAATTGTTTCTTAAAAATCATTTGTTTTATTGCTAATTAACTCGCCTGTATTCTAATGACTAATTATTCACCTGTATTCAATCTTAGACCGAAAATAAACTTTTACACTAAAAGTTAAACTTAAGCATTTACATCCAATAAGATATGCTGGTGGCAACTTTAAAGCACAAGACAATAGTCGCCATGAAATATAGATTCGCTTCCAATATAGTCTGGTGATTATTTCAAAACATCTTCAGATTAGACCGTTCAATTCTGAATTTTACGAGAGACTTATCCTAGGGCATCAGAAATTTGATATGTGATCTTCAGATTTAATTCTATGACACACTGAAAACGCAAATACAGTGGCGGTCAAAAGTTTCCGGCCAGCAAAAATTTCAGTTAATTTGTAAATATACCCATATGAAGAGGAATCTCAAAGCGATACTTATAATTTTTATTGACATATTAGTTAGGAACTCTTAGAAGAACGTGTAAATATCAATAAATTTAATTGACAAAATTGAGTATAAAAGAAAACGCATGTTCTCGAAAGTTTCCGGCCACTTATTCTTTAGTTTTTTTCTATCCGTGAAGTGTTTTTTGGTTATGTTTATGAATGAATCAACGTGTATAGCATAGTTTGAATTCAAATTTGAAAAGTTCAACAATTCTTGTCCATAAATGAGCGATTGTCGCTAAAAGGCCAATCTTCCTGAGATATTGCGGCTAAGTTATTGATCGGTAAAATCGACTGTAAACTATATTTAAAAATTCTATAAAGATGGCCATGGCTTTCAGGAGGTCCGGGAGACCCCGGAAAATTACTATTCCTGTGGACAGAATTATCAGGAGAAAAACCATTGATAATCCGCATGAAAATTCCGTTGCAATATACTGCGGTTTACGGAATGAAAATATTGCTGGAATAAGTTTGTCTACCGTGTTATGATGCTGACGTGATACAGAACTTTATGAAAGAGTCTGTGTTAAAAATTTTTTAGAGGTAAAAATAAAATACAGACGTACCCTACTTTCATTTTCCCAAGGATCACAAAGTCTGGTCAGGTGAAAACTGGATAAAAATCTATTTTTCTATTTATCGATTTCAAAACATTTTTGGAAGTGGTGGCAGACACAACGTCCGATGACCTAACAACAAAAGATATCATTCGACCTATCTTATTCCTACAATGAAGCATAGCGGGGGACACGTTATGCCGTGTGGAGTATTTTCTTTTGAAAGTGTGTCCGTCATTTGAAATCCACAGCCAAGTGAATGATACAATGTATATCTAGCAAGACCAATTTCTGCCTTAAAGAAAAAAAATTTGGTCGCAACTATTTTTCTTAACATGTTAACGACATAAGTAATGTATGCAAGCCTCGATAAGCAATGGTTTTCACACAAATTTCTATTTTGAAATGGTCAGCCCAAACGCCCAACATGAATCCAATAGAAAATCTTTGGAAAGAAGTTGAAATATTTATAGTTTCGCAGACTTTCGCCAACTCAGTCGAAATTTCTTCAAAATTGCAAGAAATGTGGAAAAAACGTACCATAGACTATCTTTAACGGTTGATTGTATGAATGTCACGTTGCTGTGCCGTAGTAACTAAAGCTAATAAAATAGTAATACGATAAAGTACTAATTGTAATTGTCGTTTATCACTAATTTTCTATTACAATACCACTTTTTTACAAACTTGTGAAGGTGGCCGGAAACTTTTGAGAACATGCGTTTTCCTTTATACTTAATTTTTTCAATTAAATTTATTGATACTTACACGTTCTTCTATAAGTAAGTTCCTAACTATTATGTCAATAAAATGTATAAGTATCACTTTGAGATTCCTCTTCATATGGGTATACTTACAAATAAATTGAAAAATTTTTTGCTGGCCGGAAACTTTTGACCGCCACTGTACATTAAATTAAGCATGTCTAAATTTACACGCGAGTATAGACATCTAGGAAAGCATATCTAAGTTAAACGAAGTATATATTTGTTAAGTTGGGGCGCAACTTCCTTAAAATGATAGTGAATTTTGACCAGGTTGAACAGGTTTTTAAGCAGAAAATATTTTAGATTTATCAGTTATTTAATTTCCAGTTTTCACGTAGAACCTGTTCGATAGCATTTCTTTAAAAAAAAAAATTTGGTTGGAAACATTCTGGCTTCATTTAACGCAAGTTATATCCGAAGTTTCCAAGTATGGAAATATATTCTAGAAGCACGCAGAATAAAATACAAGATAAATCAAGAACTGGGCTAAAGTGCGGAAGGAGATCTATATTAAATTTTGGAAAGTTGTGTTCTTTGTTGGAAAATTGCATTCATTATTTCCCATTGCAAAAAAAAGATTTCTTAATATACAAGTTTGACATTTTTAGTTCGTTTTATTATTCTTTACTTTCCCACCTAACTAGCTTTTATTACTCGTAATTTCTCAGTTTGAAGACAAAATTGAAGGGCAACTAAGATCGGAAGAACAGCCTATGTTACTCTAGGTGTTCAGGACATCTCTTAATGACATTCCCCCTCCCCCAATTTGCAATCAACTCCATTTTTCGAAACATCCATCCATCCATGTTATAGAAAAGTCAAATAAGAAAGATAATTGAAAAAATATTGTTGCCAATTTATTTTTTTAACTTCAATCCACGTCCGAATAATCTCAATCTGTCATATATGACTATAATTTGAATATTACTATTGGAAAATAGTGGTAAATAGCTAAAAAAAAATATTAGCTAAACAGAATTGCGTAGTGTTTTATTTTAAGCCTTTCTTAGAGTATTTACTAAAACAAAAAATAATGTCTATAGAAGATTAAGTTGAGACTCACCATCTGTAACTACTGAACTGTTTTTGCGAAGCACGGTTTCTTGAAGTTCTGAAAGATCGACACCATCAACATACCCTTTGACATCGCTATTTTCATCCAGGTGAATAGTATGGAATATCTTGGACCCTAGAAATATACCAATATGTATCATGGTCATAATATATTTCGAGAATCACGAACATGTAAAGCACTTACCCGTAATTACTTGATTTCCAGTCTTTAAAAATATGTCGAGCTGCGAAGAGCCGTCTAAAAAGTAAGTAGTACATTTAATATACTGAAGCCCATAACATACAGACTACTTTGAAAAAATGCATACCTGTATCAGTTAATACCGATATTCCATTCAAAGACTTCAAAACTTTAAGACTTCTCATGTACGTAGAATTAAAGAATGTTTGAGGCGCTTCAAACTTTATTGGCTCTGTTATGTCTATAATTCTTGGTCCTGGAATTTTAACACCATTTATGCCACGACTGACATTTAAATTCTTTTCTAAAACAACATCTGAAAATGTCATGTCAGCTGTAAAAAGAAAATTATTCACCACAATCAGAAATATACAGTTTGAAGTCAAAACTGGAAAGTCAAAATTCCAATATTAAGTCTTTATAAATTTAAAATTAATGTAATACTTATTACTCACCTTTTACTTCTTGTACTTTATCTATCCAAAGAGCATTTGACCATAGGTCTACAAGATCAACTCCATTAATTGTTGAATGCGGGTTCATAGTTAACTGATCAACTGCGACATCTTTGAAAGTTTTTATTCCTGTTATTTCGTACGATCTTCCTTTCAGAACCATATCTTTATAGAATTCACTCAAATCCCTACCATTAACAATATCAGCTTTCAGCCACGTTGTATTCAGGTTTCCAAAGTGCTTAGCACCATTAATAACCTGGTGACCAGTTGATAGCAAAATTGTGTTTGGTGATATTACTACACCATCAACTGTGCCAGCGACATTCACATCTTCAACAGTAACAGTGTTATTGAAAAATTTGTAACCGGTTATATTATGGGATCCAGATTTGGTGACTAAATTTTCATTCTTTACACCATCTATTGACCCTAATACATGCATATCTGTGGCATGTATCTCTCTTGCCATTAACGTGCCATTGATATTTTGTTCCGTGTCTGTAAAAACCATCCTATTTGTCCAATCGGCAATCCGTTCTCCGTTCAAAAATTCAGTATTAATGTTACCGAAGTGACATGATTGGCCCTTACAAATAAAAGAAGCATCTTGAAATTCCAAGTTACCTGTTTAGAAAGAAAAAAAGGCTCCGTTAATAGTTTCATAACATTTTATTTTTAATGGGTAAATTAAAAACTGCTTACTTAAGATTGTTTGATGGCCATCAACCTTCATAGATTTGTTAAGAATTTCCGACAACCCTTCCAAACGATGTTTTATGTCGTCCAACCTCTTTTGCAATAATGCCAATTTGTTTATAAGGTTATAATCAAATACTTCTTCAGTAGATATATCTGTAAACTGAAAACAAAATTCAAGAATTACATTTATTTATCAATGGATAATATTGATCTTACTAATATTCTTACAGTTATGAACTCAACCATAAGATGACCATATTCAATTTACCTACGAAGTTGAGAATAATAATCAATTACCTTTCCTGGATGTTTTGTTTCCCGCGAAAATAACCTTTTTCACACAACTGTCTATCGTAAACCATTCGCTGTATCTTTGCCCCCCCCATCGCTTCTCATTTCATCCCCCTTATCAGAAATTAGCTGTCTTTAACACTTATGTACACCGGGCCTTAAATATTTGCTCCTCTGATAGTTTACTTAAAGCAGAATTGAACCATCAAATCCATTGCCATTGACCGGGGTTTCCCCAATTAAAATCGTTGATTCCATTCATAACAAATTAAGAAAACGTACTCCTTCGAACTTCAACTCAGACCGCAATGTTAATTTAATTATTCGTCCATATTTTCCAAAAATCAGTCAAATTTCCAAAATTTGATTTTAAAATAATCTTTACTCCTTTCAATAAAATTAAATTCTCTAATCTCAAGGATCCAATAGATGATTTTTCGGTAGGCGGAAAAAAGCGCACCGGAAAAAAGCGCCCCGGAAAAAAGCGTCCCTGGAAAAAAGCGCACCGGAAAAAAGCGTCCCTTTTTACAAATCACATATTTAAATAAGTCTGATAATAGTACACATGGTTACTTAGAATATAAACACTAGATTGAGACGGTTTTATGAAATTTGAGTATCCTTGCTCTCTCGGGACTGAGATGGGCAAAGGTGGGGGGTGGGGGCTTTAAAAGTTCTCAAAACCTGTTATTGCCTCAATGAAAAAAAAAAAATTGTAGGATACAAAAAATAAGATAGTAAACACTAGGTACTTAAATGATTTTTTTAAATTCAGTCTCCCTTGTTCTTCTGTGGTGGTGGTTGGGGGGAGGGGGAGAGGGGGAGGGGGCGATTGTCTACAAACTCTGAATTTACTCAAACTCTTACATTATTTTTTTATATTATTTATAATTTGATTATTTATAATTTAAATTATACATAATTTATATATTATATGAATATTTTTTTTATTATTATCAAATTACATATTAATATTTTATTACATTTTATATTATATATTTATACTTATATAATACATATTAATTATTAATATATTAATATAATATATTAATTGTAAATAATTAATAATACAATTAATAGATTAATAATAACAATAATAATTAATAAATTTTTAATAAATAAATAATACATAATTATAAATTAAATATAAAATTAAATAAAAAAAATAAAATGTACAAATAAATATTATTAAATATTATACTCATTAACAAAAATTTATTTAAAAATGATATTTTATTAATTCATAGTAATATCAACTCATATATATTTTTCATTCAGCCACCCTTGTTCTTCTGTGGGGGCGGGGGGGGGGGGGGGGTGAGCCTACAAACTCCAAATCTATCACTGCTTTAGACGATGACATTTTTTCGGAATGTTTTTTAGAATTTAGGGAAAAAAGTGACTGGAAAAACAAGAGCGCAAAAAGTGATCAGAAAAAAGTGACAAGGAATTTATAATATTGAACTTGTGGATAAATAAATGATAAAAACTAAAGTGGCAACAAATGTCTCATTTATATCATTCTCGTAGGACAGCGGTTCCCAAACTTTGATACGCGTACCCTTGGGGATACGTAGCGAGATTGCTGGAGGTATATGACAGTAGTACCAGTAATGGCGGGTGATAAAATATCATTTTTTAAATGAATTCTTGTTAATGTGTAGATTTTTTAATATTTAATTTTATATATTTATACACTTATTTTTATTATGTCCTATAAGTTAATAAAATATTATTTTTAAAATTAATTCTTGTTGATGAAACTAGATTTTTAATATTTAATTTTATTTATTAATACATTTATTTTTATTGATTTACTATGAGTTAATAAAATATCATTTTTAAATAAACTTTTGTTAATAAGTATAATTTTTAATATTTAATTACATTTATTTTTAATTTTATATTTAATTTATATTTATGTATTATTAATTTATTACTTATTTATTATAAATTTTTTATTCTGTATTATTATATTATATTAATATATTTATTATATATTATGTTATATATTATATAAATATATAAATGTAATATAAAATATAAAATATTGATATGTAATTTTATAATAAAAATAATCAAATTATAAATATTATTAAAAAAATAAATATAAGAGATATATTTCAAAGTTTGTAGATACCCTCTCCCCTCCCCACTCCACAGGAGAACAAGAGAAACTGAATTAAAAAAAAATCATTTAAATACCTAAAGTTTATTATTATCTAGTTCTTCGTACCTTACAATTTTTTTTTCATTAAAGCAATGACAGGTTTTGAGATAACTTTTAAAGCCCTCCCCCCCCCGCCCATCTGAGTCCCGATAGAGCAAAGACTTAAATTTCATAAAACCGTCTCATTCTAGTGTTTATATTCTAAGATTAACCATGTGTACTATTATCAGACTTATTTAAATATGTGATTTGTAAAAAGGGACGCTTTTTTCTGGGGACGCTTTTTTCCGTGATTCGATTTTTCACATTGGGGTATTTATAAGATTTCTTGCGAATGCAATAAAATGTACACCGGTCAGACGAAGCGTACCTTAAAAAACCGTGTGGGAGAGCATAGTGCTAACGTTAAAAAGTGTGAAATAAAACGTTCCGCTATCGCCAGCCATTGCTGGTCCAATAGTCATAACTTTAAATTTTCCGAAGCCTCAATAATACAATATTGTTCATCTGTTTACGATTTAGACTTTTAGGAAGCTTATATATGGAAAAACTAATAGTTTAGTTAATGACATGTCCAGTACTCCAAAATTTTCTGACGTCTGGTTTCCATAATTTCACTCCCCCTCCTGTTCTCTTTGGTTTGGACTCGTCCAGTGAATTGTGACATATGATTGGTCTCCTCTGGATGCGCGTGCCGGCTTATTTTTACTGTTGCTTTGCGACGTTTCTTAATCAGTTCGCCTTAGCGGCGAGCTCAGTTACACGGCTTATTTTATTTTACGATGTGACTTTTTTTACGTTTTACACTTTTTAGCACTGATGGGACTTAAGTCCCGAAACATGTATGCTTTTAACACCTTTTATTTTATAATATTTGTGCTCTTTAACGTTTATTTATTTAGTTATATGTCAGGTACCCTAGATTACGTCATTGTTAGTCCTCAGAACACGGACTTCGGATGTCAATTTCAGATGCCATGTCTTTAAGTGGCTTTGAAAAAATAAGGAAATACATTTTATAGATAATACAAACATTTGTGATGAAAATACAGATGTTGAGGCCTGTATACCATTTATCTTTCATTAAAATTAAATTTTTCCAAATTAGAACTACCTCTCTATTTTTTCTAAATTAAAACATATGCCCCCACATTATTTTTTTTCTTCTCTTTACTATGTATTTGCCCAGCCTCTGTTTTCGACTCTGTGGATAATAAAAACATTCCCCGGAGTGTTCCCACACTTTAAAGTTATAAAAGAGGACGAACCCCTGTCCCAATAAATAAATGAATGCATGATGCTTGCAAGTGACATTGTAAAGATGCAACTAATGTCCGCCTCATGAAAGACCACCCACTTTCGAGTTGCAATCCTGCCTTGTTAAATTTATTAGGGCAATTTTACTGCCCGAAAAAAAATGTTAACAATACTTTTTTTAAGAAAAGAGTGCAGCTAATGTTGAAATACCCCTGAATATAGGTTTTACTTTGAATAAGGACCACCAGCGGTAGTGAAAGTTTTATTACCGTCATAAAAATACGAAAGCGAAAATGTTTCTCTCCCCCTTGTTTTCCGTGGGAACCGCTGGCTGTACAATTTTGACACCTGCTCCCGTCAGGGTGGGGATTTGCGTCACGTGGGTAGTGTTGTCCTGTTATGCCCTTATTTGGTAATAGGAAAGTGTGAAGTTAACTTTTAGCCAATGATAGCCCATCCCGGTATGCACGAGGTGAGGCAGGAACCCTTGCTGCTAGTTAGGAAACCCCGAGGTTAAGTTTATTCCAGTGAAGTGGGATAAATTTTTTAGTATTAGGAGAGGCCGGTCTAGAGTCAAGATGTAAAATTCTGTGGCTGCTGAGTGCCCCGCCCCTTTTTTCCTGGGGAGAGGGGGAGAATTATGAAATTAGGTCGTTAGAAAAACCTTTTTTTACAGATCTTTGTCTGGTCTGGCAGTTGTGAAGAGAGCCAAGACCTCGCCTGCCGCTTTTTCCAAACTTCTGTGTTCCAGTAACATTTGTTCATAGCGGAGCAAGACAGTTATATAGGAATGTAAAGCTGCTCATCGGACCAATATTTTGATCAATACAACAGCAACATTTGTTCAGTTGTCGGAATCAGATGTGCCTAGAATACCTCTAGTTAAAAGAAAAAGAAAAGGGGATGGTTGCCCCTGTAGACTTGTGTTTGCTGAAAAAAGTTTGAAAAGCGAGGGCTGAAGTGACAGAAACTCTGAAATACTACTCCCGTTGACTAGATAGGACAGTCATGTCCTCCTTTCCGACAAGTGTGACTCTTGAATGATGTCGAGAAAATAGTCTTCGCTGATGTCCGCCTTTCCAGCTAAAATAACTTTGGAGAAATGGCGAGAAAGTAGAAGTCTAGCTAGAAACTTTCATTGATTCTATCCTCATAATTTACAAAGGTTCGAGTTGTTGTAAAATAGTAATATTCCATGCCATCCAATGGTAAGCTTATTTTATTATTATTCTTGATCTATGGAATTATGTGTATTTTTTTTATAACTAAATAGTTTACCATAAGTCAAAAAAAGGAAGGAATATTATAAATGGGTTTTTCTTATTTGAATGTTGATGTTAGTCTGTAAAAGTATAATTCTTTTTTATATGTATAAATAGTTTATTACAAGTCAAGGAATATTATAGATTGGTTTATTTCTTATTTGAATGTTAATGGAGGAGATGTCATTGGTTGCTTTCATTATATATATATAATAAATTAAGTGTGTAAATAAAATGTATATGTATTTACTGAAGTTTTACTCTAATCTTTCTTCATCCAAATAATAAGGAAGTTTAATTAACTTCAGCTCAGAGGAAGAAATTTCTTATTTTGGTTAGCGAGTAGAATTTATCTAGATATAACTCTAACTTATTCTAAGATGAAAAATGAAGTAATTTTATTCCAATAATGTAATTGAAATTTAATACTTAAATGATATAACTCCTTAACCTTCTTAGAAATTTTTTAATGAGTTTAAATAAACTTACTTTATGTTCACTTTACAAAATTCTTTTCTTAATTCTAATTAAAATGAAAATATTTAATTAATTTTCCCCAGAAGTTAATAATTATTATAACAACACCCTAGAGTTTTGTATTTAATTCTCATACTAATGCATTTTAAGGATTTCAAAGGAAATAAAATGAGTTGATGATTCACAACGCAATAATAAGAATAATAAAAAGGAAATATAAATGTACTATTACTATCATATCAAGGTCATATACCATTACTTGTGTTGTGGGATGATTGTTCTAATATTGATATATTAATCTGTTTTAAGAAAATTATGTCTTTCTTAGCTCTCTGAATATCTGAGAGATTTCAGCCCTTCTTACTCTCTTTCTAAAAGTTAACTAATCTGTAATTGTGATTCTTTCTTAAGCATTGATATGTATTTTTCATCCTACAAAACAGTAATGGTAAAGTTGGGATCATTGCTACTAACTTACAGTGGGTTAGAGATCTGAATATGTTGAGAATTTTGTTGCATTTATGTCAAGTGGTCTCTTAGATATTTTTATGTATTCAAAAATTTGGGATGTTTTCATTAATTAACAAATTAGTTTATTTGGTCGTGTAACTGTAAGTTACTTTTCCAATTCCCTTTTCAAAATAATTATGAGGTTTAACTCAAATTTAATTATTTTATAGCAACAAGATTCAGGTAGGTGGAAACTTAATTCAGATCTCAATTGATTTAGTAGTGTAATAGAAGAAATGACTTATCTGTTGAATCCATAATACTTGTAGATGATTATTATTTAATAGATACTCCAGCTAATTATTCAGAAGTGGATTTATGAATAAAATTTCAAAGTATATTTACTAAAAAGTTGTAGCAAAAGTCCCAACAATAGAATGGTCTATTGTTGGGACTTTTGCTACAACTTTTTAGTAAATATACTTTGAAATTTTATTCATAAATCCACTTCTGAATAATTAGCTGGAGTATCTATTAAATAATAATCATCTACAAGTATTATGGATTCAACAGATAAGTCATTTCTTCTATTACACTACTAAATCAATTGAGATCTGAATTAAGTTTCCACCTACCTGAATCTTGTTGCTATAAAATAATTAAATTTGAGTTAAACCTCATAATTATTTTGAAAAGGGAAAAGGGAATTGGAAAAGTAACTTACAGTTACACGACCAAATAAACTAATTTGTTAATGAAAACATCCCAAATTTTTGAATACATAAAAATATCTAAGAGACCACTTGACATAAATGCAACAAAATTCTCAACATATTCAGATCTCTAACCCACTGTAAGTTAGTAGCAATGATCCCAACTTTACCATTACTGTTTTGTAGGATGAAAAATACATATCAATGCTTAAGAAAGAATCACAATTACAGATTAGTTAACTTTTAGAAAGAGAGTAAGAAGGGCTGAAATCTCTCAGATATTCAGAGAGCTAAGAAAGACATAATTTTCTTAAAACAGATTAATATATCAATATTAGAACAATCATCCCACAACACAAGTAATGGTATATGACCTTGATATGATAGTAATAGTACATTTATATTTCCTTTTTATTATTCTTATTATTGCGTTGTGAATCATCAACTCATTTTATTTCCTTTGAAATCCTTAAAATGCATTAGTATGAGAATTAAATACAAAACTCTAGGGTGTTGTTATAATAATTATTAACTTCTGGGGAAAATTAATTAAATATTTTCATTTTAATTAGAATTAAGAAAAGAATTTTGTAAAGTGAACATAAAGTAAGTTTATTTAAACTCATTAAAAAATTTCTAAGAAGGTTAAGGAGTTATATCATTTAAGTATTAAATTTCAATTACATTATTGGAATAAAATTACTTCATTTTTCATCTTAGAATAAGTTAGAGTTATATCTAGATAAATTCTACTCGCTAACCAAAATAAGAAATTTCTTCCTCTGAGCTGAAGTTAATTAAACTTCCTTATTATTTGGATGAAGAAAGATTAGAGTAAAACTTCAGTAAATACATATACATTTTATTTACACACTTAATTTATTATATATATATAATGAAAGCAACCAATGACATCTCCTCCATTAACATTCAAATAAGAAATAAACCAATCTATAATATTCCTTGACTTGTAATAAACTATTTATACATATAAAAAAGAATTATACTTTTACAGACTAACATCAACATTCAAATAAGAAAAACCCATTTATAATATTCCTTCCTTTTTTTGACTTATGGTAAACTATTTAGTTATAAAAAAAATACACATAATTCCATAGATCAAGAATAATAATAAAATAAGCTTACCATTGGATGGCATGGAATATTACTATTTTACAACAACTCGAACCTTTGTAAATTATGAGGATAGAATCAATGAAAGTTTCTAGCTAGACTTCTACTTTCTCGCCATTTCTCCAAAGTTATTTTAGCTGGAAAGGCGGACATCAGCGAAGACTATTTTCTCGACATCATTCAAGAGTCACACTTGTCGGAAAGGAGGACATGACTGTCCTATCTAGTCAACGGGAGTAGTATTTCAGAGTTTCTGTCACTTCAGCCCTCGCTTTTCAAACTTTTCAGCAAACACAAGTCTACAGGGGCAACCATCCCCTTTTCTTTTTCTTTTAACTAGAGGTATTCTAGGCACATCTGATTCCGACAACTGAACAAATGTTGCTGTTGTATTGATCAAAATATTGGTCCGATGAGCAGCTTTACATTCCTATATAACTGTCTTGCTCCGCTATGAACAAATGTTACTGGAACACAGAAGTTTGGAAAAAGCGGCAGGCGAGGTCTTGGCTCTCTTCACAACTGCCAGACCAGACAAAGATCTCTAAAAAAGGTTTTTCTAACGACCTAATTTCATAATTCTCCCCCTCTCCCCAGGAAAAAAGGGGGGGGGCACTCAGCAGCCACAGAATTTTACATCTTGACTCTAGACCGGCCTCTCCTAATACTAAAAAATTTATCCCACTTCACTGGAATAAACTTAACCTCGGGGTTTCCTAACTAGCAGCAAGGGTTCCCGCCTCACCTCGTGCATACCGGGATGGGCTATCATTGGCTAAAAGTTAACTTCACACTTTCCTATTACCAAATAAGGGCATAACAGGACAACACTACCCACGTGACGCAAATCCCCACCCTGACGGGAGCAGGTGTCAAAATTGTACAGCCAGCGGTTCCCACGGAAAACAAGGGGGAGAGAAACATTTTCGCTTTCGTATTTTTATGACGGTAATAAAACTTTCACTACCGCTGGTGGTCCTTATTCAAAGTAAAACCTATATTCAGGGGTATTTCAACATTAGCTGCACTCTTTTCTTAAAAAAAGTATTGTTAACATTTTTTTTCGGGCAGTAAAATTGCCCTAATAAATTTAACAAGGCAGGATTGCAACTCGAAAGTGGGTGGTCTTTCATGAGGCGGACATTAGTTGCATCTTTACAATGTCACTTGCAAGCATCATGCATTCATTTATTTATTGGGACAGGGGTTCGTCCTCTTTTATAACTTTAAAGTGTGGGAACACTCCGGGGAATGTTTTTATTATCCACAGAGTCGAAAACAGAGGCTGGGCAAATACATAGTAAAGAGAAGAAAAAAAAATAATGTGGGGGCATATGTTTTAATTTAGAAAAAATAGAGAGGTAGTTCTAATTTGGAAAAATTTAATTTTAATGTAAGATAAATGGTATACAGGCCTCAACACAGATAAAGCTATAAAAATTCCACAGATTAATAAAATTGCATGAGACATTTCACGAAGCTGTCGATAATGAGGAATATCAAAGTGTGGATGAGATGATTCCATTCAAAAATAAATCTATAAAAAACAGTACTTAAGAAGCCGTACAAATGAGGATAAAATGTGGTGTCGTGCTGGTGTATCTGGATATATTTATTGTATTGAATTTTTTCAAGGTGTAACTTGTAACCACGGAATGACATCCGATTGTGGTGCATCAGGTGATGTCATACTTCGTTTGACTCATGATTTGCAAACTGCAAAATATATGCAGACTTTTCCAGTATACCGTTGGCTTTAAAACTAAAGCCCTAGTAATTTGGTATGTTGTGCTCCAAGAATTAACAGGCTGGTAGGTGCAGAAAAGCAGCTAAAACCAATAAAACAATTGAAGAATGAAGGAAGGAGTAGTTAGATTGTTTCATCTTCGGATAATATAAGTATCACCCGATGGATCTATAATACACCAGTTCATATAATCGCTTCTTACTGTGGAAAGGAACCTGAAGGCCAAGTAACACAATTCAGTAGGAAGGAAAAAAGCTATTTCTATCAAGCGTCCACATTATATCTCTGAGTATAATAAGCATAGGGGTGGGACTTATGGACTCTCTCGTAGCCCTCTATTATGTCAGAAATAAGAGGTGGTACATGCGTATTTTTATTACCTTATAAATTTCACCTTTGTTAATGCTTGATTTTATGGAAATAAGAAAACACAAAAAGCTTAGACCTGCTGAATTTAAAAGTTTAGTTTAAACCGGTTTGATATACAAGGGTAAGCTGCTCTAAATAAAAAGAGGAAGACCCTTTGTAAGAGAACCAG
The DNA here is from genome assembly GCA_964019185.1 of Maratus speculifer. Lineage (NCBI taxonomy): Eukaryota > Metazoa > Arthropoda > Arachnida > Araneae > Salticidae > Maratus > Maratus speculifer. The sequence goes on along the minus strand of OZ025299.1, from coordinate 223,476,126 downwards.
CAATAAAATGTAGGAATACACACTTTGTGTTTAGATGGGCGCGAGCATTATCCGAAGAAAACGGAAGCAAAGTTTTTCAATCGCTGTAGAGATAAAAATTGCAAAAGCAAAACACGATATATATGTGTGTGTGGAACTTGCTCTGTACCAGTTTTTTCAGAATGTATAGAATCATTTCATACCGAATAAATCGTAAAACTTATGCAGATATGTGAAAATTTAATCATTCTCCCCATATTTGAGGACAGTACGAATGTACCCCTTGATGCACAATGTACTCAAATGGGGACGTATCAATATATTAATAAAGAATGTATAAAAATTTCTAATAAAATTATTTTCATGATACTGTTCTCATTTTCACAAAAAAAATTTTTTTTTTTACTGTGTAGAAAATAATTCATGCATGAAAGGGTTAATAAAATACCATTTACACGCATTTTAAAATTTATATATAACTTTCAACTACATTAAAATCTTTTACTTTTGGTGAGGAAATATACTCGCCAAATTGAGTGACGTCTTTTCACGCCAAATATTTGAAAGACCCCCCCCCCCTCCCTTCACACACATTCTATTGTAATTCCGCCGCTAAATTTGACCGATTATTACGCGCATAAGTAGTTTAATTAGTAATTTTTTCAAAAAATTCTGAGTATGCCCAGTATGGAGACCTTCCTTGTTAGTTGCTCTTATTTATGCAGCGCGTACTTTTGCGGATACCACTTTACTTCAACATGTGCAGCCTGTTAAATACATGCATACTTCGATATGCGCGGTGGATATTTTGAAAATCTTCCTACATAAACAAGTACCGATGCTCATTTTTCAATATTTTTTTTTTTTTTTTTTTTTTTTTTTTTGGTTTGATCGGATATGACGTCGCATTTTTCTTTAAAACTAAGAATCAGGTTTCTTTAGCTTTAATATTTTTTATGTACTCCAAGCGGGGAAACTGGCTGCGTAGAGTTAATGCGATCTTAATGGAATACCTTGTACACTATAATGGTTACCATCTTAAATATTTGGCAGCATCTCTGTGGTGTTAAAGTGTTTATTCAAAATAGCTTTCCTTTACTAGTAATCTTAGCTTTATTTAATCTCAGGATGGCTCGATAAATAAAGCTAAGATTGTTGATCTGAAATTGTTGCAGATATTTAAAAAAGAAATCCTCGCACTGCTGCCACATCATCCAACATTTCATCACTGCATTCAAAGTTAATACAAATGTATTTGTGTGAAGTGTATATTTTATTTCAAGCATTAGCTGAAATAAACATAGGGAAAATGCCAAAGGCTTCGCGAGCCACAAACCTTATAGGTTAATAAATTGTGTTTGGTATACTGCCTTAAGCAATTGTGCTTAGACCTCAAACTAAGAATTTCACTAGTGTCCTGTTAAACTGGAAATTGCAAGTTAAACTGAAAAATGGAGTTGAAGGACAACACAAAGAATTTTACAGGTTGAATGGCTTTTGTAAGTAACTGAAAATAAAATATCTTTTTAAAATTGAGAAAGTTTCTAATCAGCAGATCCATAAATAAGCATTCCAGAGTAAAGTTTTTCATATAATCCGAAAATAGATGAAAGTAGAAAGTGTCTTTGTGCGTGCGCGCTTGAATATCCGATCACGAAGTTAAAAATATATCGCGTTAAAGTATTTTTATAGATATTTGTACCAAAGTGAGTTTAATAATAAATATGAGAAGACACGAATCGGGTGATGTTATGCAAAGTGTTGATATATCAATAAAAGAGCCTGAACATAATCGTTTAGTTTTAAGTTTAGCAATTATTACAGATAGATTATTTTTTTTAAGCTTCGGTGCGTTGTTTTTCGTTCTGCAACATGAAATGTTAAAGACTCCAAGAATAAAAGTAATATTGTAAGGTGAACATGAAGGAAATACTGTATGTGCATATGCATATTGTAATCTGGACAATCTCATTTCCTACCTAAAAAATTCAAACATGTTAGAATATTCCAAGAAAAAATTATTCACCTCTCCATCGCAGAAAAGAGAAATGTCCAAGTTTGACGCCGACTCTGAAAGCGACTACTACTACCAGTGCTTAATTTACGCCAGACCTCAACTGCGGCAATTCTTTAGTAAATATTTAAATATTAAGCTTTACCAAAGCTCAAATACTGCGTTTCGGAGCTCTGAGAAAGTATCCGAAAAACTGAAATTTTGTTTATTTCTTTTCTTCTCGAATACTTTGCCTTTATTGCTAAGAAGCGCTTACGTGTGTGACGTGCTGTGTAGTCGCTAATGTAGCAGCATACACCTATTTAGCCTTAAAGTATAGAATACATGTTTCACGGCGAAGATTATGCGAAGATCAATAATGCCAGAATTATGCGCAACTTTATCTGCCATTTTTACCAACTGCTTTTTGTCCATGCTAATGTCTTATAAACATTCTAGCACCACACTGTGCTTAATTTGCACCAAAGTTCACAAGTACGCAAACTATAGTACTTATTTTTAGTGAATATTTAAATATTAGTATGAACCTATCCGAGCTTATTAGTACTGCTCACCGAACCCCGATTGATACAAAGAAATCCTTGGCAAATAAGTTCTGAAAATTTCTCACTTCTTATTTTAATCTTTATTCTATTTTGTTTTTATGTATAAATGCATTACAGCGAGTCAAGACAAAAGTTATTGAAAACTTTTCAAATAAATTACGTACGAATTATAAATATGCGAGTACAGGTTATGCACTATAACTAAAATACTGGTGCTGTGGTACGTTTTTGCTAGAAATTAAGCCCCCAATATGCAAGGTCATTGGGTCTAAATGTTATGAATCCTAAGTACGACAATATTCTTTTACTTAAAATCTTGATGCAAGAATAGTAAATGTTATAAGGAAGCATCCGATCTTAAAGAACAAAACCAGAAACATCTCTTTAGATTTTTAACGTTTTCTTCAAGTTTTTCATTAAAAACACACATCGTTCATTATACAAACGGCAACATCTTTATTAAATGCAGTAAAATTCCTGAAAATGGCATGCAGCTTTTCTTGTTTAACTTTTGGAGATCCAATAGCCTCATAAAACGTCGAAAAACTAAAATGTCAGTTTTATTTACCTGAGGTGCAAGTTTAAGAATAGGCGACCAGTTTTCAAATTAAAAAGGTAAAATGTACAATGCATTTTGACGGCTTGTGGACTTCAGATATTTAATTGCTTCGAAGCAAATGTTGTAAATGCGGACAAGGATGTTTGCAAAGTAAGGTCGTATAGTAATATTTTTCATATTTTGTATTAAAATGTTTTAAAAAACTGTTGAAACCGCATTGAATTGTTAAATTATGAATTCCGGCATAATCCTCAAATAATACTTTTAACTCGTTACTTATTTTTCTCTTTCGAGGATTTTTAAAACACATGCAAGTCTAAAATTTTAATTTAAAAGAAATGGCATAAAAATAGGTGTGTTGAGACTGGGAATACAGCAATGGAAAAAAGTTTAGGAACACCAATAAAAACAGTAAAGCTTTTACTTTAATGAAAAAATATGTCATTGCAAAATTATACACCTTAAGTTATACGAATTTCGATGTTTTAAATTGCAATATTACGATTTAAAAAAATCATTTATAGATAAAAATTTGGCGGGGTAAAAAGTTAAGGACCAGTATATTTAAATTCTAAATTGAAACGATCTGCACATTAATTTGTAGTACTGTCTCCCATTTAACATGACTTCCAGAAAGACTAAAAAAAAAAAAAAAAAAAAAAAAAAAGTCAGTTTTTTTTTTAATTTATGGAAATGAGTAATTGTTTCCATGTTTTCAAAATTACTGCTTTCAGTTTAAGAATCAAACTGCATTCTTTTGGCATAAACTTTACGAATCAAGATTCTCCACCTGTTTACTACAGGATTTACACCAGGGCTTTTGGATGGAATGTAAAATTTTGATGTTTGAAAATAGCCAATCTAAAGTTGACAGACTTGCTAAGAACTTGCTTGAAGCTATATCCAATTCTAATGCATAAGTTCATTGTTAACTAGCACTAACTTACCAAGAATACTACCACGAGTCAAAGAAATTAATGTTTGTTTCGGTGAAATAATGTTTTTATGTACCATGATTTTTCCTTTTAGATTAAAGCCTACTCAAATCAAGACACAGCCACCACCTTATGTTTTGAAAGCAGGTATGTCACTTCGTAAAATCATACCAATGATATGTTTAATCATCCACAATCGAGTGAAATATCCCCCCCCCCCTATTAAAAAATCAATTTGCGCCATAGATTAAATTTTAAGACAAAAATGCAGATTTTAGTCTTGCGTCATGGGATGCTTTTCATAATCGACTTTGCTTTTAACTTAGCGTAATTAAAGCATTCGGCACTTAATATTTTTAACAATTCATGACGTTACTCCGAGTTCTACAATAGATTTTATAGCAAAAGAATAAGCAAAATCTTTAACCACTATTCTAATAATGTTTCGCTTACATCGCGCTAATAGTTGATAGCCATACTTTTATTTTTTTCTAACATAATTCATTGGATCATACAAAAAATATTTCATAAAGAATTTTAAAATTTACTTTTAGATCAATTTGCTTTTCAGTAAGCGCCTAATCCGAAAAGATCCTTATTTTATTATTTTCAATGAATGGTTTTCCCGTGAATAGCGTTCAAAACAGCAGTTTCATATAGATCTTCGAATCTAACGACTACTAACCTATAAACTGTCACACATAAAATACTACAATCATGACGTCATCATTATGCTAGATTTAAAAATATACTAGTCCTAAACGTTTTTCCATTTGTTAATATTACAAAAGTTTAACACTTGACAATAGTACTTCTTAATTTTTAAGAATTAAATTTACATATAATTTGTCTAAATTCAGGATACAACCCTTTGCGGAATTTTATTGTAAACAAAAATAGCATGTGGTATTAAACTTTTTTTCTAGCACTGTCAGACGTGGTTACAAAACATTCATTAGCAGTGCTTTTTATATGAAAAAAACTTATTTATTGAAAACATTTAAGTTATGTGCATTCTTAAGCAATTAAGTAAGCTTATTTCAAACATTATAATATTTGCGAACTTAAACGCTGAATCCAAGTACAGTATGATGCAGCTAATGTCCCGAATTTTTGTTCGCACATTTCTTGAATCTTATCACCTTTTAATCATAAAAATATATATTTTTCTACTTTTAGATTAGAAAGACCAAAAAAAACTTTACCTGAATGAGTATTTATATATCCATACACCATGTGTTCTAAACGATAGAAATCAATATGTGAAATAAGAAAAAGAGGCGGGAAGAAGGCAATAGAATCGTAACCTAAGCTAATTTTTGTTTAATAATGCCCCTTTAAATAGAATTAGAAACATCGCACTGTTTTAAATGTTTTTAGATCAAATGTTTGTGAAACTTCATAACTAAGTTATGTATCAAATATTCTTATTAATACTTAAGTCTTCAAATTCTTTTTTAACCCGTTAACTCCACACTACAGCGGATTCGCACAAACCGAAATTTAAGATGTCAATGTTATTTAAAACAGTTTAATAAATCTATTCTTCATTAATAAAATAAGATTTAATAAAATTCAGTATGCAAGATTCTTTATTAAATTTTATGCGATATAGTTTGTTTCATTATGACTATATTGCCGACAAAATCTCTGCTAGCGATCTTGCTGATCGCTGCTTCTTTTCATAGCTTAACTTGCAATTTCCAGTTTAATTATAGTTACTGCTAAAATATTTTTTCGTATGGAATCTAGTACTATTATTAGAAATATTTGAAAGGTTAATATTTCATTATAAAGTTAAAGCTATATAAAGAGTTGAATGTATAAATACACTCTCAGAAATATAACTCATTTTTGACGATTCAGAAATCCTTGAACCTTAATTCGTCGTTTTTGACGATCATTTCGTATCAAAATCACGCGACTTTTAACGAAACGTGAACTCTGAAATATTTGACGAAAGTGCTTCCTTAATCATGGCCAGACTTGATTTTAAGGAAACTGTCGAGTTAGCTGTTTATAGGTATTATACCCGTTATATACAGCTATAATAGCCATATTTACCCGCTATTATACCGCCTCAAATGTTGCGATTTTAGCAAGGATTTATTTGCTTGTTTAAAACAGTACTTTATAGCGCCCTTCAAAAAATAATGAAATATAGGCAATTATTCTTTCTGCATTAGTTTTTTTAAAAGTTTTTAGGGATGTTTATTACTATTTTTATTTATTTATTTTTAAGTTGTATTTTCGTTATGATTTAATTAAAAAAAAATGCATCGTTCTACAAAAACGTTCAAAAGTTAAATTTGATCAATAAAATTTTTAAATTCCAGGATCCATTTTATATCCAGTATATTCTTTTTCACTCAAATTAAAAATATACATAATTGTTTCCTCTCCCCTCTATAAACAGCAAATTGTTAAAATCTTATCCACCTACTTAAAGTAGTAAAATCTCTCCCAATAGGCACTTCATAATTCGTTATTTCTGAGCAACAAATTAACCAGTCCATATTTAAATCATTCATTGAGCAAACAAAATTTCTTTAACTGTTATTTAATTAAGCCATATTATTCATTAACCATAAGAAAATCCTAATAATAAATTCGTCTTATTTCAAACTTGCAAGATTTATAACTGAATCGATAAAATTACAATCACGTTATAAAAATTTAAACACACACTTATTCATTAAATGTCTTTATAATCACAACTGTGAGAAACCTGTGGTTCGAAGGTAGAGCATCGGACTGGCACACTGAACGTTGTGCGTTCGAACCTCACCTATGGCATGTCCTTTTTTGCTTCTGTCAATGAATACAGGAGCTTCTAAAAAAATCGATAGATGGCAGCACTAGCCCTCTTTTGACGAAATTTTTACTATTTGGTATCGTCAAACTAGTGAAGAAAGTAATTTAATCAATTTGACTAAATATTTGTTCGGAGCATTTCCCAGGAAACGGTTTCGTCAACGAGGAAATTTTCCTGAAATCCGAGTATTCATGTCTGAATGTGTAGTATTCTTAGAATCAATTTCTTTTTTACTCATTCGAGACCTTGTAAGATCGTTAGAAATATTCTAATAGATTAAATTAGAAGTAATCCTGTACAAAAAATTTTAGAGCAGAAACTGTATTTTGAGAGTTATTCTCACCTTTTATTCATTTTTTGATTGAGTGGTCCGACTGATTATAGTTATGCGACAATTTCTGTCAGAGTAATGATTGGTTAAATGAATATTTAGATAAGTTTGCATGTATAAAACGCACTGTCGCACTCAGGAGACCACACTAGTTACCCAAAAAGACCGTATGACAATGTTTAGTCTGTAGGCGGTATTTTCAAATATCTCACTCAAATTTTAATATTTTTACATTTATTTTTTTTTTTTTTTCGCATAGGATAGCTAAGGACGATCGACAACCGGGCTAGTCTACTTTTTCGATTTTGGTTTCAGATTTCCCCTTAAAATTTACTTGAAAATTTCGGAACTAGTTTGAACCGGCTCTAAAATTGAAACTATCAATATAAAAATCAATCAAAATCTAAAAAGGTAAAAACTAGCCCGGTTGTTAACCCATGCAAGAAAAAATCGTGTAAAAGTATTAAAATGTGAGCGATATATCTAAAATAACACCCCCACAGATTTAACGTTAACATCCGGGTCTTTAAATGACGCTTGGCATTTTAACCCATTAATGCCTGAATTACACGGTGCTCATATAAAAACTTTGCCGGTATATGGAGCTCTAGCGGCCAGTCCGATCAACCGATCGAGGTGAAATTTCAGATATACCTATTTAGAGGTGCAGCTAGAGATTCTGTGAACGGAAACAAAATGACGCTCACGGTCATAGTTACAGAAACTCTAAATTTTCCAATGGCAACACCCATTTTTTTCAGCGCATGCGAAAACCCTGAAGAGCGTTGGAACCGCATGTGTATGGCAAAATACTTCTGCGAATCTCCCCCCCCCCCATAAAAAAAAAATCGCGATTGGGGCGCAAGGAGTAAATTTGCATATGACAGAGTCAGTACACTAATCTCCGATTACTGAGGAAATCTGAGGAAACTTATTTTGATTACACATTTTCCACATGGGTGCCATCACAGGCGATTACACATTGCATGGTGGCGACTGTGGACAATACAGCCGTACGTTACATCGCATGAGGGATGTTTGCAATCTCACGTTTGATGGACTCTCAAATCCGGCAAAGTTTGCGGATTGCACATGTACATTCTAGATATCCCCAGAACCCGAAATCCATAGGAGTGGGGTCGGGTGATCGTGGAGGCCATTGACGTTACCAGTTAAGGTGAAATGTGCTTTGTCCGTTCATAATATGCGAAGAGGTCGATCGTTATCTCCATCATATTGGATAAGAAATTCATTAACAAAGTCTATGTTGTTGATGGTCTCTCACTTCCAACATCTGGGCGCGCTGGTACTGGTAAAGAAACATGCGGATTACAGAGCGCAGTAACTTTAAAACCATTGATTTTTGCAAATCAAGTACACGAGATGCACCTTTTGTAGTTTGCGTGCCTCCTCTGGTCACTGATGCACTTCCATAACAGTATCCTCAGGAACAGTTGGTCGTCCGGATCGCAGACTATTACAGGTGCAGCCAATTTCTTCGAATTTCATTACTAAATCATGAAGAGCTTGTGAAATGCATAGACCACGTATTTGGCGATGGTTTCGATGGTAAACGTGCCAGGTTTTCGCAGCATTCATCTCATTTTGATAATAGTTTTAACAATTCGCCACGAACGAAGTCATTTTGTTGGCATCTGCGAGCTCCGACTGAAGAACTAAGATTCCCACCCTACTTTTTATCAGTTTTATACGCTGACTATCTGGCAAACTGTTCCGTGATTGGTATTTTGTGTGTGTCATTAAAATTTTCTTCGTGCGCCTTGGTCATGTTTTTTGGGGCCGTTCGTAGAGCTGATTTTGTGCAAGCATAACGCGTCCGCTTATTGCAATAATCATACCGTTCCAACACTCTTTAGGGTTTTCGCATGCGCTGAGCATTTTGCGATGAAAGAAATGGGAGTTTCTATAAATATAACCTTAACCATGGGCGCTATTTTGTTGCCGTTCACAGAATCTCGAGCTCATACCTCTGAATAGCTGTATCTGAACTTTCACCTCCATCGGTTCAACGGACTGGCCGCTAGAGCTCCATATATCGGCAAAGTCTTTTTTATGACCACCCGATATTTTCTCCGTTAAAATTAAAATTTTGTACTTCCAACCACTTTTTAAACAAGACTAAACTTTTAATTTATCGAGAAATTTGTCTCGAGAAAGAAAGTGTTTATTCTCATTTTTAGTGGTGTGAAAAGTGTTAAAACTGTCCCAAAAGTGGGACGCTAGGCACTAATGGGTTACGTTTTTACTGCCATAAATGCGACATTATATTCTGGGTATAAACTTCATTCACAGAATATTTACACAAAAAATTTTTAAACTTTAAGTACGACATTAAATAACTGCGTGCTTAAAAGTATTTAATAAAATGCTTATTTTACCCTAAATGCGGCGAACTATGAAATCTCATCTCATTTAGGCACAATGACTTTGTACTCTAAAATGAAGCAACTGAAATCGGCGTAACATGTTAAAATTTTTATGGAAATATTTGTACATTAGCAATTTAAACAAATTCACTTTATACAATCTTTAAGCGTTGATATGGATTTTTTTTTTTTTTGGGGGGGGGGAGGTCATGATATATCAAACGTTTACGAGGCAGAACAATTCTTACCTTTGAAGTACGCAGGGAATCTGTTACAAATCCTTTCTCAAATACCACATCTCCATTAATTGTAATGGAAGGTTGATCAGTAAAGATTACATCTTTGAAACCCACAACTTCATCCAAATCTGATGATTCCAATTTCTCCAACATGTTAAGACACCAGTCTGTACTTTGACTGTACCACTCCTTTAGTGGATTTTCATGAACGAAACCAACTTCAAATACAGACTGGTAATAAGGGTGCCGAGGATTAGCAACACCTAAGCGGAAAAACCTAGTTAGACATTAACAGCATTTAATTATAATCATTAATAAAGCTTAACAAATTTTTAAGTGTACCATTCATGCGCAATGCCACAAAAATGTATACCACCCCTCTGCAATTGACAATAGTTTGCCGGAAAAAAAAGGGAGTCGATTGATTGGAATTTTTTTTCATATTTAAAAAGAATTAATGAAAATTTTTTAACAGTAACCCTGGAATTCGGCCAAAAATCCATCTTCCAGACGTCTTACAAATTTACACTTTCTACCATTAGTTCGAGGTCTTTGCTCTTGAAGAAGATATTAGTGGCTCTACAGTGCTATCAAAACAAATCTTGATATTTAAGTTACAATCTCCGTATTTAAGATGTTTTATTTTATTTTCCGGTTTTTAAAAAAATAGAAGCGTGCGAGAGTTCATGATGCGATGGTCACGTGGAGCGATAGCCCTTGCAACTGAACATGATTTACAGTACACCCCCCCCCCTTTTTTTTTAAAGTTCTGGTTTTGAATCCTTGAAAACTGGGTATTTCTTTTCCGTTCAATAAATTTAAAATAACGGATTCAGACCACTATTTCTTAAATAAAATATTCGTAAAATTTAATCTAAACATTTCCGCCTTTAAAATAGTATGAAATTATTTTTAAAAAAATTGTGTCAAAAAGCTTTAAATGATGAATTAAGCAAATCTGTCTTGCCCAAACGGCGTACGGCCAAATCAGTTAAGGGGATAATTATTTTCTCACCAAAAGGGACTCTTCTGGTGAACATAATCTACGTAAAAAGGTTAACAATTGTTGAACAACCTTTTGCTTTGGTTTCATTATTAGAAAAACATGTTTCTGTAAGTCGTAAAGCTTTAGATTTGTAAGCATCGGGCCAAACTGTCCAAGAAAGGCAAAGGCAGATTTACCACATGGTTGTACACCAAAATGAAGAATCTGTTCAAAATGACAGAAAAACTTCAGCCAGGTCTGATAATTTAGAAACGTTACGCAAGTTTAATATTAACAATAAATGCAGAAATAAAGAAACAATAAGGATTTTAGCAGTAAGCATCATCCGTCAAACTTCACATTTTTCCCAATGAGTGTCAAGGTGAATTTTGCTGGCACTATATAAGTTAAAATCCACACTTATACCAAGTTTACGAGCAGGGTATACTTTAAGTTATCCCTTAAATTCATACCATAATTGTTTTTAAAGAAATTCGGGAGACAATAATGGGAAGTATTTATGAATACTTTCAGCTCTTAAAATTAAATTATAACCAATAAAATTGTAATGTTAAAATTCATGACGTTCAAATATTAATTTAATGATTTATATCACATAACCACAGAAATTATGAAAATAGAATATTTTACTTAAGATTTTAGCGGTAATTTTTTTAAAAGACAACTACAAGATACAGGATGTTATCAGATTTTGAAATTAGCTTTGATGAAAGGGGAAAAAGGAAAGGTCACTCCAGACATGGTGCTTTGGTATCAGACGCCAAGAAAACTATTTTAAATTTCTTGTTTTTAAGTACTAAACACTACGTTACTCTCCATATTTTTTTGGTACGCATTTGAGAGTAATTTGATTAATATTGGATTCATGTGGAAATAAACTTTTCTTCAGTTTCGGCGATTGTTTCTGAACGGATTATCGACGAAAACCGAGGTATCACTATTGCAAATATGAAAATCAACATTAAACGTTCGAAACTTTGCAATTCCGAACTTTAAAATCATTTAAAATGTGTTACCTGAATATGGATTTCAACGTAAGATTAAAAACATTGTTAAATTAGACTTACTATTGAAATTTTAATAGCTCTAACTTCGGTATGCAAACGATCTCCAGCTAAAACTTAATTCATGGTTATTAGTTTATATTGGACATTCCCTATCAATTACCTTTCTTTTCTCTCTACCGTAAACTGCCAAAGAAAAGAAAAAAAACATGGGGCGAGTATTCTTCCACCCGACTTTATAATTTTACTTACTCAGAATAAGAACTTCCTCTCTATTCCTCATAACTTTGTGAAATTTTAAATGCACGGAGCCGTCTGCCATGGCTCCTCCAGTCTGTTGCACTCCACTTTTAACAAACCTCCAGCCATCATACTGATAAATATGAACGGCGTCATTTTCATTGGCAACAGCCAATATGAATAAATTATCCCTTGAGAAGGTAGCAAAAGATGTAGCTCTTGTAGTAGGCAGGCATTGAAATGGAACGAATTTGTCATCCACGAATTTGTAGATCATAGATTTAGCATTAGAGTCTCCTTTAAAAAGAAAAAAAACATTAAAATTCAATGTCAGTTTTAAGAGCATCAATAAGACGCAATTGCAATATATTTTAGGAATGAGCGAGGTACTTCGATTTCTGTGGAATTCACGTACACTTTAACGAACGGAAATTTAAGATTAAACACAAGCAGATTTTCTTTGGCAGCGTTGAAGGAAATTTTTTTCAGTGGAGTAGTACGTGTATATCACTCTAGGACCATTCATCGTCAAGAAAACATGGCTGAGCACTGTCATAATGAATAGAGCCACAGGTTTATATTTTTTTAAATACTCGTTATATCTTATTTGCCAGGATAAAAACGAATGAGGACAGATTACGTTAAAATTATAGGTAGATAAAATTTATTCGCTATTTCTTTTTCTAAATTTATTCGTTAAAAAATTATTCTCTTTAATGTCCAAGTTCTTAGTTTTATTAACACATTATATGGCATGTTACATTATTACATGCCAAAAAGATAAATATTAATTCTGTCTTAATAACCAAAAATAGATGCAATTCCAAAAGAAGAAACGCAGTATTAAAAAGATTAAATAGCCATAAGTAAATAGACATGTGCTTCCAACCATGTAAAAAATATATTTTCAAACAAATCTTAATTTAAAAAATCATAACATCATATGATGCATTGTTAAACGCAGCAGCTGTGTTGCTGAGATTCAAATTGTTGCACACAACACATTTTGCACAGAAACAAAAACTATGATAATGCAAGTAAATTTTTTTTCCTGAAGTTAAATAGTATCCGTGTTTGCTACAGATTTGTGCTGCGTTATATTTTTCAAGATGCAGTGCGCTACACATTAAATTTCCGAAAACAGTAGCGACTATTGTTTCGCTACAAGTAGCGCACTTTTTGACCGATGGTCTTGCCAAATTTGAAACATTTTACACTGCAGTCCAAGCAACCACCAATTTGGACAATATAACCCAAAGTTAAGACTGTGCACAATGTTATTAACTTGATAACATTTTAGAACCCCCCCCCCCCTCCTCCTCCTCACGACATACGTTGTCATTTTATAATTTTTTTAAGTATACAGAATTGCAGATGTGGTTATAAGTTTATTCTTCGCATACTTTATAAGTTTAATTCAAGAGAAAAAAGCGATTACATATAAAAATAACACTTTAAAGAAATTTTTACAACTAAAAAGTACTTCGTAATAAATTTATTAGATAATGCATTCAACAATAATCTTTCATTAGCTCTCTGCGCGAGGATAAGCAGAACTTACAAAAAAACTGGTGTAGAACATTCTTCCCCCATTTTGTACTAGTAAATATATTTTGAATGAGGTTTCTCTAAGAACGAATTAAATGTACAGTAGGCAGAAGAATAATGGCAAATTCCATATTTTTGAATGAAATTTTATAATCATTTAAAACTTTATTTTCATTAGAAGGACTAGTTTTCTTTGGCTAGATAAAAAATGACATCAAAATATGACCACTATCCCACATGAGATATCAAGTATCCTAACCTGCCTGCTAAAGTGATAGTTATACATGCATAGCTCCTTACAATACAGAAGTAGACTCAAGACCCTACACTTATAAACCAATTGTAACTAGATTGCAGCATTCTTTTCAAATAACTCGTTTGCATTTTCATTAAGATTTTTTGTTTTCTATTAGATTTCTAAGATCGACGTATAACAATGTATTTTCGTTTTTATTGGTTGCAGTTTTCCGAAAGCACTTTCGCTACCTAAAACTGTTTCAGAACTATCCCCCAGAAAAAAACCAAAAATGATCTAACAAATACATAAGTACCCAGCTAAACAGATTTCTGATATCCTATGCAAAAAGAGATCATTTAAAAACATTGAAATGCTAACAAGTTAAGCAGTCATTGGCGTAACATTAACTTGCGTCACTGTGCCGAGTTTAAATAGGCAAAATGTGTTATAAGGATGTTCCTAACAAATTTTTCAAAGTACACGACTCATTCTATACCAACTAACACTAAAGCATACATGCCAACCTCCAGCTTTTTTTTAAAAAAAAAAAATCAAAACAATCATGTTTCCAACCAGAAATTTATTATTTCATTAAAAAAATTAAGTAAATTTCAAAAGACAAATCTCATTTTATGTTAAACATTTAATCGAACAAATTTTGTGGTTCAAATTATGTTTTCTTAATTATAAAAAGCCGGAGGTTGGTAACTCTGCTAAAGTATATTTCTCAGATTATGAAAATTTGATGTCTTACCTATTGACAGTTTTATGCAATTTATCACATAATTTGTGTGGTAGGCGTTTTCCCAACGATTTACACAGAATCATTTTCTTTACAAACTTTTGAAACTTACACCATATGGGATAAAGGTTTTTTTTTTCTCCACCATAAGGAAGAGAAGATTAAAAATTACAATACACTTTAAAATTTTAATCTGACATTTAGACTATTCTTGAAATTTTAAATGAAGTAAATTTCAATCTATAACAATTTATTCGAAAGAATTTGTGCAAAATTTTAACGGTTCACCTTATGTTCGAGATCCATGAGTCCCATGGGTTTTATGATCTTGAATTTTTAATAAGCAGCTTTAAATAAACTTAGTTCATAAAAATTTACATAAATTGCAAATACCATCTCCTTTGTTAGCAACAGCCAAGAAAAATTCTTGTCCAAGGCTTGTGCCAAGGGAAAAGAACTCCCAGTCCATAGCTCCGTAAGTAGATATCTTCTGGTAAGACACCCATTTTTTTGTATCTAAATCGAAGCGGAATATCTCCGAGTCAACTCGAGGCAAGTTCTTTCCTCGCTTGAAATTTGCAATAGCTAAATATGCTGTTCCATAGATGTGGAAAGGTTCTATATCTCTCACATCATATGCTATAAGCGATGCATTTTGGTCGAAATATGTACCTATAAAAATAAAAATTAAGCAGAATAAGTTCCAATTTCTACATATTCAACACAGAATTTGATGACTAACTATGAAAAACGCATCACAAGTAGTCACAATGTGAAGTGCATCTGGACTTAAAATATAGTAATGGTTCAAGTATCTTCACTGTCGGTGAAAATGTGCCAGATTGTTTATTCGCTGTCATCAACAGCATCATACATACAAAAGTTCTGCACATTTCCGTGGAATATATTGGAAAGAGGTCATGTCCTGCAATATTTTGTTTCTTTGGAGTTTATTTCACACATTGCACTTCCCCTCCCCCAACTATCAGATTTCTTTAGGTTTTTTTTTTTTCTCTTTCAGAATTTTATCACTTCATTTCTCAATTTATAGGATAACATTTTTGTACACTTTCAAAAATATTACGGGGGGGGGGGGAGGGCAAGAAGATATTGACCACACTGCAATTTAATACTTTCAGAATAAACAATTTTAACATTAATTCGTATTTAAAAAATGGGCACGAATTAACCTTTATATTTAACCCTTTCTGGCACGGGCAAAATCTGTTGTAAAATGAGAAATTATCGATTGACACCGGAATTCACCAACGAATTTTTTAGATACTTTGAATTCCTTAATTTAAGCCTTTATTGTAAAAGCAAAATTTTACTAAAACTTTATTGGTGCCGTTTCCAAGTTTGGAATTAAAATTAGGTATCCCAGACCGAGCACAGTGTGCCGGAAAGGGTTAAAATAAGTAGCATGGCCTTGTATAAGGGTCACCCAAATGAAAATGACATTGCTGTAATAACTCCATTTGAAGAGAAAGACAACTGCATGCTCCTATAGAGAGCTTAGAGTGCTGGGAATGCATGGATATCGTTAGATCCCGCCAGAGCACGTTAATAGGCATCAGCATCGTGGAGGCCTCCAAACTGTGTCAACACGCGGTCGCGCAATTATTAAACATCGGGAAACGTGGGTGCTAGTGAAATCTATTGCCGAATGCCAAATGTTTACGGCACGGAGAATATGTCGCGCAGATTGGTATTCAGATTGTGTAGGGATTTTTGTAGAGCAAGAAGACCATATGCGCTTGACCAGGTCGTGCCCTGCAATCAATACTGCTCTTCCACTACGAAATTCCTTACACAATCTGAATACCGATCTGCGTAATGTAACTACCATATACATTTTGCATTGGACTATAGCTTTCATTAGCACTTGCATTTTTCACTGCTAAGAATTTCACGACCGTGCATTGACATCCTTTGGAGGCATACATGTTGCGCATGATGACTTACATGATGTACTCTCACTATCACACGTACCTGAGGAAATCGCATACATTTCCAACATCAAATGGCGGAGTTATTACAACAATGCCACTTTCATTTGATCGATACATATAAATATTTTAGTGGAATTTTGTTTCCTATTTGAAAGAAATTGTTAAGCTAAAATATGAAGATATAAAAAGTGTGGCCGTAAAAAATAACCAAATTTCCGAACAGGGAAATTTAAAAATAGCCATGTTACCGATTATTTTATACGACAGTTGAGCATGTAATATTGAGGTAATTTCCTATTCTGTCAGTTCATTTGCGAAACAATTCTAAGAAAACATTTCAAAAGACATTGCCATCGGGTTCTGTGGAAACAGGAGTTTGACAATACTAGACATAAAATTGGAAATTTCATTGTTATAAACGAGATGTAAAAATACCGATTCGTATTTTGTTATTAATGTGTCCATTTAACAATTCTTTTCTATTTCTTTTCGGTTTTCATTTGAAAAGATGAGGAAACTTATGGTTATTTACGGAATTTATCTGAAATCGATAAGGATGTCAAAGTCTGTTTAATTTACACTCTAAAGAGCGGCATCAAACAATAAAGTAATTTAATAAATCTGAATGGACTTTCTAATAATCGTAGATTACCTACATTATTCCATGCAGTAATTTGAATACGGAGCAAAAACACCTTTCATGCAGATCAAAATTTTAGTACATTGCAATTGCCACTTCGTCTTTAATACTGAAATATACTACTACTTAAACTTAATGACAGTGTATAGCAGTTTCCGTAACTACAAAATTACAAGCAAAAAAAAAAAAAATTACAGGATCATTCTAACATGAAAAAAGCTTACGGATGCTTTGTAAAAGCTACGAATGATAATTACTAGTAAAACTGCAATCAGAATGTACTGAAATATGCAAAGTCTACATACATTTGATTGGCTGTTAAGAAAATTTGGGTATGAACTTTCACTAGGCCCTGATGTTCAGTTACGCTGATCTTCTCCCAAGATAGTCGAGTGTTTAATTGTATGTAAACTATTTGTGTATATAGTGAAAAGGCAAGTCAGGGAAAAGAAACGTACTTTTAACTCTAATATGGTAGTAAAACTAAAAAATCAATCTTATTAATCCGTGCAACTATGTTTAGAAATAATTTACGCGGAAATGGGCTCAACAAATCTCTGTAGTCGTGCAAAGTAATTTAAAAGATCGTGACCCAAGAAGAAAAGTAAAGTAAAATCCGAAAATTAGTGCCCCACAATTAAACAAGCATATTGCGATGGAAAGTGGTAAAGTGCATCCAGAATCTGTTCGTGGAATTCTTCGATCGGCAGGCAGGGTTCTCAAATCTCATTTCACATGCAAACAGTAAAAAGGTTAAACGTATTGACAAGTGCTTTGACTTTTGGAAAAGAGTATTACTTACTGATCAGAGTAAGTTTAATATTTTGGCTATAATAGGCATGGAAAAATTTGGTAAAGAAACCCCCACAGAAATGAACCAAGAAAATTTGACATCAACTGTTGAACAAAGAGGGGAGTAATGGTTTGACGCTCAATGGCGACGTCCGGGATAGGTAGGTAGGTAGGTGTGTGTTTATGATGGCCAATTATCTAGACTTGGGATATAGGCCCTAAAAGAGGGGCGAATTCTGTTGGGGGGGGGGGGTCTTTCTAAGAGAACCTAACCCGTATTCACGCAAGGAAATCCAAGGTTCGAAGAAAACTCAGAACGGTTAGGCCGACGGCCGCGATCGGGCTCAAACCCAGCACCTGCCGTCTACCAGCTTCGGAGGAAAAACCTCGCAGCCACTGGTGGAGCACGTCCGGGATAAGTAATTCTGTGTTTATTGTCGGTACAACTGATTCGGATATTTAAGAATACTGTAGAGCAATTTTACACTCATCCGCTCAGAATTTAGAACTGGTAAACAACTATGTCTTCCATCAAGGTAATCACTCGAAGCATGGCGCTAAGATCGTTAAAGAATGGCTCCTTTATAAAGTACCCAAGTAACTGTATTCGCCATCACAGTTACAAGACAAACCTCATTCGGAACCTTTGGGATGAACTTGATCAAATTATAACACACAATTACAAGTAAATAGACCTTGAAAAATCTTAATACAGTACGCATAATAGACATTACTCCAGATACGACGAAAAATTTTGTTTTGCCAATGCTAAAAAGAATGCAAACAGATTCCGAGGGAGGTCCTAAGAAGTATTCAATTTTAACTTTGAACCCTTAGTTAAGCATAAATGTAGTATAACATTTGTATTTAGACTTTAATGACTATACAGCCTCTTGAATAATTTCGAGAAATTTTAATGAGTATTTTTTCAATTTTCTTTAATGGGCATCATTTAATGTTTGAAATGTTTATTAAAAGTTCTCTTCCCCCCCCCCCCAAAAAAAAAAAATAGCGTTAGATTGTTGTAATTTTATGAGTATGTAGACTTATGACTGAATTTACAATGCAAAAAAATCTAAATATAAACGAAATCTGAGAATAACCTTTCCATAAGTTTAGCTTGCGAGTATCTTCGCCTGCAAGGACAGGGGTCTTAAATGAAACCCCAAACAATACAACACTGTAAATAATTTTTAGCTCAATTCAACATTTAAATTGTCACTAAATCTTCTCATTTTTCAGTCCTATTAAAATTTGCCGAATTATCACGATCTTCCTGAAGAGGATTTCAATCTATCATTTAATGAAAATCCCTTATTTTGGAATTAGATTACAATGTGTCTTTCTCTTTTGCCGTCTCATTAAAAATAAATCTTAAACACTTCCCGAAATGGTGTAATAATTAAAAGACCTGTGAATCGTGTTCCTTAACTAAAAAGGAAACCTTTATTACAATAAAACATTTGCCCCCCCCCCCCCCCAAGAAAGTTGCGTTTATATTCATAAACAATTCCTTCGTTTTATTAGGCTTTAAAATATACTGTATGTGGGAAAGCTTTACTACAAAATTCAACATTTTGAACTATTGTTTAAAAAAACATTTTTGCGGTTCGTGCGTAGTTCATTCCTCTTTCCATCCTTTAAAGTTTTCTTTAAAAATTTAGAGCAAGCACATCGAAGTGCAATCCCTCCCCCTAAACTTCTCCACCCTGTCTACGATCACTAAATTCAATTCAAAGCTGCATTCTGCCTAATCTAGTTTGTACCGGTTTGTGTCAAAGAAATTTCGTCAGCGGACTAAATTCGAGGATGATTATATTTTAACTTTATCCCTGCAAATTTATTGAATATCCAAGCTTTTACTTACTTTGATAAATCTTTTAGCTCGTTTATATTGAGTTTAGGTATTTAATTTGGTTTACTTTAGTTTGAAAAGAAATTTTATATCAAAACTAATCGTGAACATGTGGATAATGTCTTTAATAGCAGGTGTTATAGTACTTACCCGTCCATTCGTAAATAAATACTTCGGATTTCAGGTCTGCAGCATCTTTATAGCCATTAGAGTTTGCTATAGCCAGATTTATCTTACCATTATTTTTCCTGTAAAGAAAAATATAACATTTATTTATAACTATCTTGCATTCCAATTCCCATGTCAAAAATAGCTCACTTCAGTATGGTTCAATTAAGGAGGGTGTGTCACCATTAATTTTAGCCTTATTCTCAGAACTTAGGAGAAAGCGAAACAGTTCAATAACACTCGTCCATTAGGGGATCAATTGGACAACACTAGTTGACTCAAAAACAATCATATCGAGATTTCAAACAATGTTCAAGATTACTAGTATAACATAGGGTTTGTGCGTATAACTATAGACGCATGGGGCAAAATCATGCACCGATTGATTTAACCCTTTGCGGCGCAGGGCAAATTCATTGCTTAAAATGTTGAAATTAATGACTGATACCTGAATTTGAAAACTATTTGTAAATAAGAAAAAGCTGTATTTCGCGCTTTCAATAAACCGTAATTTTTTTTTAACCAAAATTCCGGTCTCAACGTGGCGCTTTGAAATTAAGTGGTTTCATAGATATACCACCGCGCCGTAAGGGGTTAAGATGAAGCAGAATTTTTCCACCGTGATCGCTAGGTGGCAGTTTGGTTCCATGTGCAATAGAAATGTGGTCAGACCTTGTGAAAAAAAAGTAACACTCCGTGCAAAGAAAATGAGGCAAGTTTCAATTTTTGACGATACTTTAAATTTGCACAAATCTAAAAATTCAGTGGTGAAGGGAAGTTCTTTAGGAGATTTTCAATTCCCTGGCGCTTAACTTTATCTCATTTGTTTAAACTTGAAAATAACCAGTAAAGCAAAATTGTGGAACAGGTAAAAACACATCTGTCTAGGGACAAAGATTAGCACAAGTTTAAGATGCGGTGCTTTAACCCATCCCTTTAATTAGATCTAAAATCTTTCCACAGTTATGTCGTAGAAAGCAATGTATTTTTTCCTTCCAAGGATTGTATGCCTAAACATGATCTACTTAGGTACTTTCTTTTCTAGTTAAATTTTTAAATACAGAACATGGTTACCTACCTACTTTTAGTAATCTATGTTTTTGTTTTATGAAACTTGTTTCAGGTCTTAAGAGCCATTATTTTGAAAATCAGACCAAGTGTGATAGTTTTATGTTTTGATTTGCTTATTTTTTTTTTATGTGTAAGTAGATCATATTTAATAAATAATGTGCAATTTTGAAGCCGTGAAAAAAAAAAAAAAAAAAACCCTCTTTTCTATAGAAAATGTCAAAAGTTCAAGTTTGTGAAGGCCATTTTTCATGGAAAGTGAAATGCTGGTATATTCGGAGCTCTATATCTCTCGCAAGCAACAATATCCTAAAACTCTTTTGGCATAAACTGTTAGTATAACTACCTGCTTATTAAAGTGTATTTGTTTCCATAGAGCATTGTTACATTACATTGCTATGTTACCACAAAATATAGTCGAAATGATGTTTTTGTCCATTTTACGCACTTAATATCTTATTTAAGCAATAGTACCCCAACCTTTTTCTTATAGAATATGAAAGTACACTACTAGGACAAACTAAATAATATAGTACTGCACGGAGATATTGTAGCTGTAAGTAGATATCGGTTAAATATCTAAATTTTTCAAAATATGCAACATTTCAATTAGCATTATCTAAAAAAAAGGCGCCACGTTTGAATAAAATTCTCACACAATAGTTGAACATATGTGCAAAATCATGGAAAAGTTGGGAGGGGGGGGGGGGCCTCGTGATATTTTTAGGCAAAAAAATGACAAAATGTTCAAATAATGTCGATAATTTTTTTCCCCTGTCAGAAAATGAACAATCGGTTCTCTTTCCTCTATGTTTTTTCCCTATGAGAAAGTGAAATATCCCTTTTTTGCCGCAACTTAGGGGGGAAATGCCATTGCTTTTCATCTAATTTGTCATTTTTTGCCTGAAAACATCGCGAGGCCCCACTTTTTCTTTTCCATGCTTTTGTACATGTTTAACTATTGTGTGAGATATTGTTTTATTCAAAAGTGGCTCTTTTTTTTAGATAATGCCAATTTAAATGTCGAAGATTTTGCATATTTAACAGATTATATCTACTAACAGCAACAATATCTCCACGCAGTACTATATTATTTAGTTTGTCCTAGTAGCGTACTTTCATATTCTATAAGAAAAAGTTTGGGGTACTATTTCTTAAATAAGATATTAAGTGCGGAAAATGGAAAAAACGTCATTTTGACTGTACTTTGTGGCAACATAAAAATGTAAAGTAATAATGTAACGTAAGAAATAGATTTTAATAAGCAGGTAGAGTTAAACTAACAGTTTATGCCAAAAGAATTAGGATGCTGCTTGCGAGAGATATAGTACTCCAAATATACCAGCATTTCACTTTTCATGAAAAATGGCCTTCACAACCTTTGACATTTTCTATAGAAAACGAAATTTTTTCAGGGCTTCAAAATTCAAGATTATTCATTAAATACGATTTAATTTAACATAAAAAAACATCAAGGCAATTAAAAATACAACTATCAAAAACATCACTTTTGTCTGAATTTCAAAATAAGGGCTCTCATTTTCCATGACAGAATAAGTTATAAAAATTACGTTAATTAAGAGAATCTGAATTTGCACCAAAAAATTCCAATGACTATTTTAGCTTTGTTTAAATACAGAATCTGTTAAGTAAAGTAGATATTGCAATTTTTGTTTTCTGTGGGAATTTGGAATATACGAATTTAATCTACTAAATTAGAAAAGTTTGCATTCATTCAAAGCTGAGCAGTAAAGGGTTAAACCTTAAATCTACTTGGTCTCACAGACCGCTGCTATATTCCGTTTTGACGTTAATTTGTTTAACCCTATAATGCATAGTGTTGCCAATCGGCAATACATTAAATTTTCTGTCCTTATCGTTTATTTAAGGTGTTCTCTTACAATAACTTTATACTTTACATATTCATTTTGACTCTATATTTAGGTTCAGTTTAATAAAAATAACATGGGTGATACATTTAATCTTTTGTTGCAAAATAAATGAAACAGCCTTCCACTTTTCTAGCCATAAATTTATTTCTAACAAAAATATTTAAAATTCAAAATTTCATTTAAAAAATATCTTTTCCAAAAGAATTTTTTAAAAGTTATTTTAAAATAATTTTCAGCAAGGTTTTTTGCAACAAATATTGTACACATGCGATTAGTACATGGTGTTGCAATTTTTCAATCATTTAAGAAATTCTAACGACCGAAAAATATAAAGTGATAATTTTCAGCATTTCCTTTTATGTACTCCATCAAAGAATCAAATATATACACATTTTTAACGGGGAAAAAATCATGCACTAGAATGTAACTATTGATTTTAGTGAAATTAGATACATTCGGAAACTTAGTATCAATAAATACTTCCGCGAAAGAAAATTTATAATAGAACCTTTACATAAAGCATGGGAAATATACGATGCTGGAGCCGATACTTATACTCATTATACGATCAAGCGGTCTCTGAAATTGCCCGCAGCATTTATGCAACTATCTGTCTCAACAGTTAAGGATTAACTGCTATTTGGGGGGGGGGGGGGTCTCTCAGACCGCTATTTCCCCCAGCCTCCTCCGCCTTTTTTTCACGTTTTAACTTTTAATTTTTAGTTTAACTTTAGATCGTGAAATTTACCAATGCTTTTACGCGACTCATTCGTATTAGTGGAAATGGTGTAAAAACTCGCAAAAATACGCACTGCCTATTTTTGCCCCGACAAATGGGGCAAAGTAATTTCTTTTAAATTTCTCGCGAAATTATGAGGGAATGTCTGCTGTTCTAATATCGCATTTTAATCAGTCGTCACATAAGTTTAGACCAATTAAAAATCAAAATTTATGGAAAGCGAGTATCTTTAAACCCCACCAACCCTAATATTTTCGTTCCCACTTTCACCAAGATTTATGTTCCATTAAAATATATTAATAAATTTAGTTAATACTTAAAATCACATTCGAAAAAAGAAATTTTCTAGAAAGACTTTGCAAATCCATTTAACCTTTAACTTATGAGACAGAAATTGTCATAACTACTGTAGTCTGTCAGATCGCTCCATCGAAAGATTAATAAAATGAAAGATTAACTCGCAGGATAGTTTTTGTACTTTTTCTATAGGACTCTTAAATTTCATCTGTTCAAAAGTAACTGGTGTGTTGACAGTATTAAAGTTCGAAATGGAACAAAATTTTTGATGTTGTGTAGTTTTCTAAAAGCTAAATTGAATTAAAAACGTTCAAAAGATCCTTAAAAGTTTAGAAATTAAGTTAAATATTTATCAGATAGCGAGGGAGAATTAATATTCGAAGAACCAGTGTTTTTGCATTGAGGCTAAAATTTTAAATACTGGAACATCCACTGTGACGTATTCTGGGAGGAGTAGTTTTTACATTTATAACCACTGTTTTATTTAAGTAATGTACACCTTATTTTATCACAGAAGTTATAACAGATTTAAAAAAGTCTACGATTGTTATTTCAATTTGTAAAATAAAAACAATGTAACCCTTTAATTTGTAAAATAAAAACAATGTAACCCTAAGTATTTTATAGCTGCGTGTATGTTCCCGGGTAAAAATAGAATGGTGAATTTACTTACATTTTCCATACTGCAATACTTGTTCCATAGTGACCTTGAACATCGTGATCTACAATACGATAGTAGTTTCTCAAATCTATCTTCACCAATTCCGATCCTGAATCTAGAAGAAACTTCATTTTAGGAAACCATTCTCTCATATTTTGGATTTTATAAAAAAAATTGTCACATTTGAACTGTTAGAAATTATTAGTCTAATATCTACCATTGAGACTGAAAATATCGCTTTCTTGCTTCAAAAATGCCATAAACACATGCAACTTCGTTTTTCAGAAAATGCGAAAGACTAGGCTGTGTAGGTAAATTTTAATTTATCTAATTATGTCATTAAGAACTATGCATATGATTGTCATTCTTGCAGAATTTTCAAATTTAACTAAAAAAAAATCTTTTGTTCAGACTTGTCGCCCAACAGAAACTAATGAGTAAGTCACCGACTTACGACACTTATTTGTTTTCCAGACATAAAACTTTTGGTAGAAGAGACAAAAATTTTTCTTAAATAATGAAGTCAATTTGATAATTAGTTGCCGAAATATTTGTAATAGTGTTTTCTACACTGATTTTTCACGACTTTCATTCGAATTTTAATTCAAAAGATTATTTTAATTGGAAATGAGATGCCCGACGCTGGGGTTATAAAAAGATTTTTTTTTTTTTACGCAATTCAGAACTAATTTATTATCCCGTCGATCAAAAAAGTATTGCTAAACTACAAAATTAAATTATGCTTATTGTAGATGTCAGATTCACTTCACATTAAACATGTCACATATGCTTGTTACGTCATCAAATGATTTTTAATTTGACGTTTTACTTTATTCATCTCTTACAAGAAATTTTAGTTACTTAAAATAAAAATTCTACGAATTTGTAATTTACGATTAGTCTGACGACTTATATAATTGGCTGAAATTAGTAGACGTGATAACCAAGTGGTACCAGCAATTCCGTAATAGATTATTATATATTAAATACGTTTAAATTTTATTTTGGAATTGGAATGCATTTTATAAATAGTATACATGTATTTTATTTACATATTTTATATTATGCATTTCCATGATGGACATGTATTACAGTGGTCCCCAACGACTATTTTTTGTATCATTATCTGTATTATTATTTTGTATTATTATCTGTAATGCGAATTTAAGGTTCTTTGCAATCTGCTTCTCAGTGACACTGCACATCCCCACGTTCCGAGAACGTCCGTGTACTGGAAATTGGCGAGTTACACTTCAAATTACGAAGCATTTTTATTACGTATGCATAAGTAACTATCAAATACGCTTTTATTTTTGTTCCCACAATAATTGTCGGAATACAATTACTTCAAACTTCAGTGTTTTATGATGTTTCCACCAGCGATTTCAAGTAATCTCATTACACCACTTTTGATTACCCTATGTTTAACTTCTGTTTCTTTCCAGAAGAAACATTCCTTGCGCACATTCTTTGCACTCATATCGGTTACGGTGAATTTATAAACACTTCATTTTCCTTTTGTAGCAAAATGAGAACCTCTGCACTGGCATCACTGATTGCGTATAACGTTACTCAGATTCTCATTTCTTTAAGATCAGAGACATTTTTCACTAACTTCAGCATTCTTTAATACTTAATAGTTTAATTTTTTTCAATACATAAAAATTAAATGCTAATACTTGTTTCTAGAGAGTGTTTAGTACCACTTATTAAAATATTGAACATGTGCAACAAGGACGAACAGAAAAAAATTAAAAATAAAACCCTTTTACTTCAGTTTTCAAATTTTGTCACATGTTTTTCTATTAAATTAACTTGTAGATAATTAGGTAATTTTGCAGAGAATCTTTGAACAAGCATTTGAAAATCTACAATCAATAACTGAATTTGACTATTTTCTTTAACTTACTCTTTTCTGTGTCAGCAGCAAGGACATAAAGGTAATCTTTGAACGCAAAAGCTGCAGCATCAACTACATTTCCAACGTACCATGACTGAACTGGAAACCACGTGTGATCCTTAAAAAAAAAAAAAAAAAAAAATTAAACTTAAGAAAGAAAAAAAGGTACAAGTAGGTAAGGGGTTGATACAGGAGCGCCATTTCAAAACTTTCCTTATGCGAGAGAAATGTTTACTATCTTATGCTTGCGAAGACATATCTAAAATGACTTTTCAAAGACCCTTTAGACTCTTTTGCTGATTTTTCTTCAAGAGTACCAATTTCAAGAGTTCCTTGAGGATTCGGGGGAGGGTGAAGAATAATTTTGAGAGAAAGGATTCAAAACCAGTGTGCGGAATCATGCACCAAATCTGAAAATCTGGTTCGATAAAAACATTTTGCCCTCGTAATTTCTGTCACAGACACGAGATTCTTTTGAAAACATTTACACGGAAGATTTTTTTAAAAATTGGTGGAATTTTACAAACTCAATTTGTCGAGCAGTCTCAGAAAAAAGAAATTTGATTTGTAAAAAACGACCGTATAAAAAATGTCGCAAATTTCATCAAAGACCGCGGAAACGAACGGTAATTTCCGGCAATCTGTCGCGGAAAAGAATTAGTTAAAAGCTTTTAAAAACACATTTGAACAAAACTAGAATTTAGTCAAACGTACAAAAAGAGTTCTCAAACGATCACGCGAAAAAAACTCAAATTTTGCGGTTGTTGAGACAAAAAAAGGAACCAATTTCAACAAAGGATTGTAGAAAAGAATCGTTGATTTCATAAAAAAATCCCTGTCGGCTGGGCCTATAGGCGGAGGTAGATTTCGAAGATTGCTCATTTCAACAACAACAAAAAATTTATATGATTAGAGATAAACCCAGTTTAATAACTTCATTTGGCCGTTTATGAAAAATTTTTAATTTCATTTTTCTGAAAAAACTGGTTTTATCAGAATCATCTTGAGAAAAATTCAGCTCAAATGCCCATTTTGACAACATATTTTGAAATAGATTCTGAATTTATTTAAAAAAATCGACCAAAACAGTACATTATACAGCTCCTAAATAACAAAAAACTCAGTTGAATGCATTTGAGAAAAAAATTGAATTTAAAAATGAGTCATAAAATAACCGATTTGTTGTTTGAATACATCCTTAATTCTATAATCATTATTGCTTCGGAAAATTTTGTGCGAAATACTCATTTTGACAGCATTTTAAAAAATATATTCTATCTTTATCAAAAAACTGGCCAATACGTCACAGTATATAGTTCCTAAATAAGAGGATCTGTAAATTGGATGCGTTTAAGAGCGAAAATGGATTTTAAAACGAGTCAAAAAACGCAATTTGTTATGTGAAAACTTCCTTAAATTTTCAAATCACAAGGACTTCGGGAAATTCTGTTCAAAATACCCTTTTTGGTAGCCTTTTTCAAAACATGTTCTGTCTTTATAAAAAACCGATCAATGCATCACATTATATAGTTCCTAAATAAGAGGATCTGTAAATTGGATGCATTTGACAGCAAAAATGGATTTAAAAACGAGTCAGAAAAAAACGCAATTTCTTATTTGAACAAGACCTTCAATTTTCAGTACCGATGACTTTCGGAAATTCTGTTCAAAATACCCTTTTTGGTAGCCTTTTGAAATATATTCTGTCTTTATCAGAAAATTGACCAACGCATCACTTTATACAGTTTCTAAATAAGAGGATCTACCATTTGGATGCGTTTAAAATCAAAAATGAATTTAAAAATGAGTCAGAATATAAGCAGTTTGGATTTGAGGTTTTTTCTCCAACTCCTATTTTTGTTTAATTTGTTTTTGCTATACGAATTGGTCCTATGAAAAACTTGTCGTCAATATAAAAGTTGTAGATATTTTTGAGAAGATGTAAAATAAATTTAATCAGATTTGATATCTTAAAAATTGACGGAGTTATGGATTTTTCTCTTTTTTCAGCGCCCTTTTTCTTTTCGTTTTTAATTTTTTTCATCGGTAAAAGTTGGTCCTATCAAAACTTGCAAATACAAAAGTTTTAGATAATTTTAAGAACATTTACAAAAAATTTAGTTGGACTTTATATCTTGAAATTTGACGAAGTTATGAATTTTCTCTGAAAATCCCTGTTTTTTTCGCCCCTTGAGCCCACTTCTAAATTTATCAAAAATCTGTCATGCATATACTTTTGGCCCATTTTTAAGAAGTAATATAAACTTTAAACCGATTCGATATCTACTTTAAGAAGTTATGGCGTTTTTTCGGTTTTCACAAAAACGCCCCCTATTCCGCCCCCCTTGGTCCGATTTTGCCCATTAACGAACTTAGCCAAGATTTTATACCCTTTGATTTTATGTACAAGTTTGGTGGAGATTGGTGAAGAATTATAGAAGTTATCGTGTCCATAAAAATGTGAGATATATATATACACATATATAAACTGGTGCGATTGCAATAGGTAGTATTTCTTACGAAATCTACCTAAAAATATCGCAGAAACAAATAGTCAATTCAGTTAAACGATCGCGGAAAAACTAATTCTTCCAAATGGTCGCGGAAGGAAAATTTCGCCCATCAGTCGCAGAAAAAAGTTAATTTCTGAAAATCAAGCGGGGAAAAGTCGTGAAAACTCCAAAAGATCACAAGGTAATCAGCACATGACAAATAGCTCACGGAATTAGCAAACTGTAAGCCATTGGGATTTACCTAATCCAGGATCGGAATGGGTTTACGCTATTTTTCATTCGTGACGGGTTGATTGTAGGCTTTAATTTTCTCGGATTGTGCTTTGTCATTTCCAGATCGGGCAATCCAATTTTTCACAATGTTCTGAATATTTTACAAAGGGGGGGGGGAATATTTGAACATTAATGGGTGTATGTTCATTTCTGTACATAAACGATAAAATTGTAAACATTTTTATAAATATATTAAAATGAGAGTTCATTTTCTTTCAGTTCAGCACCGGGTCTGAATGTCAGTTTTATAGGGTCTCGAGTGGAGCTTTTTTAGTCGGGTTTGCTGATCACCCCAGTTTCAGGCTATGGAAACAGTACTGTATATAGCATGCTTTATTAAAAGCAACTTATTTCATAAGATTGTAATCATTGCAATAAATGTGACACTAATGATTAAAAAAAGACAAAGAATTCCCGACCCCCACCTCTCTATAGAAAAATCGTACTAAATTTTGTATTAACAAAAAGGTAGAATTTCTTTAGATCAAGTTGTATATACACAACTGAGAAGCAATTGATAGCCATTTTTCTCGCACATAATTTAAACATGAATCTAAATATTCAATGATATGTCTTACTGAGAACATTTGAAAAGCGAAGCTTTATTTTAAAAAAAGTGCTTAAAATGTTTAATACTTACGTTTCTATCAATGATATTTGACAAGTTTTTAAAATTTTGCGCAATTTGATATTTTAGTTTATTCACAAAAAAATATCAATAAGTGAGACAAATTCCTTCAGAGATACTACCCCATTAACTTTCCAAAATGCCACTTCTGAGTTAATACCATGTAGGGTAGATGTGGCAGTAATGGGCCACCTTCCAGTAATGGGCCACCTCGCACTTTTTGGTTTATAAAAAAATAATAAATAGTTAAGCTTTTATTATTTTTTTCTGAACTCTACCTTGCATGCTTTATAAGCTGGATTAATTTTTTACACTTTTCGTCAAAACAATTAGGAAGCAGAAAATAAAGTTTCACAGTTTTTCTGTTTTTCACTGAAAATCTTAATGAACATACTAAGAGCAGACTTTACTTATTTAGTTTTATATCTTTTTTATTTTTCCGTAAAAATTGAATGTTTTTGTTTGGTTAGCAATATAAAACATTGAATTTAATATACCAATGGCCATTTACAAAATTTTATTTATTTTTAAGATTTTAGGAGGGGTGGTCCATTACTGGATTGCTTATTTCGCGATTTGCCAGTAATGGGCCACCCAAGTGACCAATACTAAAAGTGTAATTTCAGTAGTGATAAAATATTTTGATTTAACTGAAAACTAAATAAACAAATTTAATACTTAAATTTTACTTACTAGAATTTAATAAAGACAATTTCTTTATAAATACAGTCAAGTCTCTCTATAACGAAACTCCATACATCGAATTTCTCTATATAACGAATTTTTAGTAGGAATGTTCCCCTTTTCCCATGATTACATTAAAAACAGTCTATATAGCGAAATATCTATCTCCATATAACCAATATTTTCATAAAATGTTCTTTATTCAGTTGTAAAAAAATACTTCGGAATCACATGAAATCAAATTTCCATCTCTTATTCCTAACTTATCGTTCAGTGCTGAGTTTTTTTTATATTACTCCTCTGCTTGAATTTTCTTGTTCCTTAAGTCCAACAAATTCATCAACCCCCTCCCTTTCACACACCTTTCAACATCCTTCTCAAAACAGTGTTAATTGAATAGTTATACATATAAGAACGGGATCAATGGAGGTAATTGAAGAAAAGACAATTTACAATTGGTTCAAAAAGGCCGAATTTTGTATACAAGAGGATAATGTGGATTCTGAGGAAGAAGATGAGACTTACGCAGACATAAAAAGAACAAGTTGGAAATTGCACGTGAACGTAGCAAATGAGGTGCATTCGTACGATAACGAAGTTTTAAAAACATTCAGATCTTGGTTTTATAGTAAATAGTGCTTCGGATACAGTATATTGGTTGAAATTCTGTAAATATACAGGAATAGTAATTCTTATTACACCTCAGCAACGTATATCTTATTCATAAAATGTGAAATAGTTGAATATAATTAAAACACGTACCAAACCATGTTTCCCCGTATAGCATTATATAGTGGAATACTTTTGTGTAGCCCTGTAATTTAATAATAAAAATTCTTTGCGTCACAGATTGTACAGAATGCATATTTTAGTATATATTTCATAGATTCATGCCAATTCTATTATGTTCGAATGAGTGTAACATCATTAAAATGCATTTGAAACTTCTTCCCCATTGACCGTAATGTAACGGAATCCTTTTGATTGTCCCTGTAATTGATCTATGCATCCGATTTTCATAACATTTGAAATGACTCGACAAAATTACGCAATAATTATATGTTTTAAATTTCAAACGATTAAAATGCATTTAAAACTTTTTTCCCTATTGACCGCAATGTAACGGAATCCTTTTGAATATCCCTGTAATTGATCTATCCATCCGATTTTCATAAAATTTTAAATGACTCGACAAAATTATGTAATAATTATGTATTTTAAATTTCAAACGATTCGGTTGGATAGTTTTCCGTTGTTATATGCGGACAGACAAACGGACAGATAGACAGACTGTCAGACAAACGGACAGATAGATGGAAAGACAGACGGACTGAACGACAATTATAGGTGCTACCTATTTACATAATTACGAACGCACCTAAAAATAATTATCTGTTATTTTTTGTAGGGTGGCCCATTACTGGAACATAGGCGGTCCATTACTGGAACATAGGTGGCCCATTACTGGGCATTTGGGTGTTTAGACATATTTCTATTATTTAAAATGAAATTTTTATTTCTATTGGGAAATGTAACTGTGGGATTAGTTAAATATTGTTGAAAGATTAATCTAATATGAAAAAAATTGGAATACAATAATTATAACTATTAATAAAAAATTATTTTTTAGAGAAATTCCTTAAGGTGGCCCATTACTGGCACATCTACCCTAGTAGAGATCTCCACGGGCCGGGCCTCAGACCGAAGCTCGAGCTGGGGGCTGCGTTCGGGTAGATTTTCATTAGCGGCATTAGACCTGAGCCGGTCTCGGGCTTTACTTTCTTCTGAAGACTTGGGCCGGGCCTAGTAACCAATCTTTTTGGGTCCAGTTTAAGTTAATAATCTGTACAAAGATGATTTCATTCTTCGTAAACTTCAAGGACAAAAATATTCAGTCTACGTTGAACCATCTTGTATGAAAATCATTTTCTTGACGTGTCCAAGTCTGTTCAAATATCCATAAAATCTAGCTTGTTCTAAAATTTTTTTGCAAAAATAACATACTTTTAAGTCGCCATTATTCTACAATTAAACATTAAAACTTATTCCTTTTAAAAAATCTTAGATTTAGGCTTATTAAAACAGAGTTAAACACATGAAAAAAGAACCTGTCTATCACAGAATTTTTTAAACTGAAAATTTCTTGTTAACTTTTTAACTGTTCATCCATGCAAAACCAATACAATAAGAGAGAAAAAAATATATATACTTTTGCACCTTCTAAGGAGGGAACTTGTCTATAACGTATGATATCTTATTCTTTCAAATGAGATTCCGTCTTAGATTTTACCACAGACCATTTTAGATTTTTTTTTATGTTGCCATAACAATGAACATGGATTAATATTAATGATAAACATTTACATAAAACAAACATAGGTTCATTAAACAAACATATCGCAGCATACGGCACTTCTGCATAAAGAAAAATTATAAAACATGGGGGGGAAAAAAAGACCAAGATGAGTTTTTCTGGTTAAAACTGCCGTAAGAATAAAAATGTTCTGTAAAATTCACTCGAAGTCGAAATTTTAATTATTTTCTGCACCGGGATCGGGCCGTGTCTTTAGCTATTATATCGAGAAGGGCTAGACTTCTCTATGGGTAGGTAAGGGGCACGGGCCGAAATTTTAATTTTTATAGCGGGCTGAGCGGAATTTTTCTTCTTTGGATCGGGATTTCGGCCCATGCAGATCTCTACCATATAGTATTTGAACTCTAAAGTTGATATTTGGAAAGTCAAAAATTCTTCGGATCATAAAACTTGCGTTGAAAGTTTCCATCTGCTATCAGTATTGTACTGAGCGATAGTAAAAATGACATTGGAATGCAAGTGTTATCGTAAACACACTTGTAATTTCATTAAATGTAACAAACTAACCCACATCGTTGCAAAAGGCAGTGAGATCCCAGCTGTCTTTGATAAAAGGTAGCCCAAAACAGAAACAAAAGTTATCTTGTCTTTTGGCTATAGAAACTCGTTTCTAGTTCGAGAGTACTTAGATATACCTTCAAAAAAGTTATCCCGTTTCCAAAAAAAAAAATCCATCGCCTTTATTTAAAATATTTGACAAAGAAAATTTCATTTGTTCTTTTTATGATTGGCTAATGTTTGCTTCATACAAGGATTTAAATTAAGATTAGTCTGATAAAACTGTTCTGAGGTATCGCAACATATATAATCCCTGAAGTAAAATATTCGAAGAAATAACTATCTTTTGCATCATTTCCCGTATATAAGAACTGACTTCATTTAAAGAATGAACAATACATCTAAACAGATGTTTGCGGTTTCGACCAACCCATCTTTACATGTACTCGAGAAGTTCCGTGTTGTTAATAGACTTTTGGACTTTTAAAAACTTGATATATTTTAATCCAGATCTCTGTTTTTATTCCTGTCGAGAAGAACTTATTTCTGTTCTCTCGACGTATTAATTTTAATTATATTATTCAAAAAGACATTAAACGGATTTCCCTGAAAAGACAAATTCTCTTTAATCCTTTTTCACTCAATAACAGTATTAATTTTAACTGTTTTTTGTTTATCTATTTAGATAGCTGAAACGACGTATATAGATTTGTGTGTTGATCACAAGATTGTGAATGTGCGTAGCCAACCGCTGGGATTATAAAGTGGGACTGCGCTACTGAGCAAGGTAAGAAAGTTATTTTCTTCTTACCTATTATTTCTAAAAGATAAACGTTAATATATAAATCGCACACGAAGCTGTAGTACATTTTATAAAATATACACATTTTGCAAAAAAAAACTTTAAATAAAAATGAGTTAACTTCGCATTTACGAGAAAAGGAGGACATTAAATTTATCTGGAGATTTTAAATCTGTACGAATTCAGAATTAAATTTATACATAAAGAGCAAAATTTAATGTATTGGGCTATAAAATATAAATTTGAATTGCTTTTATGAATGCCTAAAATTTATAGTAAAATTCGAAAATCGTATAAACACGCAACAAAACAATGTAAACGGAGAAAAAAAAATCAAATCCAAATTTGAAGCTCATTGGTACCAGACTTCGCCTATACGGAACCAAATTTGCTGAGCCCAAAGTTCAGATTTTTTAATCATCGCAAACAAAAACGCCGTCCGCATTCACACTTACATTTGATTAATTGACGGGGGACTACCACAAATAGCTATAAGTTGCTGTTGGCAATTTGATAGAAAAGACTTAAAAAGTTTATAAAATAGCACCGCATAACCAACTAAAATCTTAGAGGAAAGTACGAGGATGGATCCAAAAAAGTTACAAGGAAATAAACAATTAAACAGGAAATCCAAAAAGGAAATTAAGAGGCATATTTGCCGATCTCTTTTCTACATAATGATATCTGTTTTAGGCATTTATCTGAACACAGGACCAACTTGTTTATATCGACTTGATAGAAATCGCGTCCCTGCCTAGCGAGCAAATCCTCGGCAGCTATTTTTGCATCACTGTCTATAAAGAACCCTGTTCCAGGTAATTTCCTTCGATTTCACAAAAGGAAATAATCACTGGGTGCCAAATCTCGATTGTATTGCTAGAGTTGCTCTAGATTTTTCGCTTCAAGTTCTATAGCAGTTCTTCAGCTTAGAGCCTGGCATTGTCATGCAAATCACTCAACACGGCAGGACTTTGACCATAAGGAACTAAAACTCATCTCCAAGCGAGATTGCTTTTCTAAACGTCTTCCATTTCACCTGCTCTAATGCATCTACGAACTTGCACTATCTATCCAAACAATCTTAAGACAATAGCATCATTTGTCTCCAGTCTTGAGAAAAATATTTCTTCCACAAGTTATTTTTCAAATGTTGCTGCTTGTAGTACTTTTGGATCCGCCCTCGTATGAATAATTTTTAAAAAAATATAATAAAGATTGTTTAGAACAGCAGCCTCAAAAACTGAAGAAATTACTTCATAAATAAGGCCACAATTTAAAACAAATTGCAAGCTAAAAACTTTTCGGTCACTTAGATGACAATGTTCTTTGAGCTTAAAGCTACAAAAGTAGGCCAAGTAAATTTAAAATAGCTGCTTTTCGTTTAGCGAAAGAAACTAATTTAACATGATTCCAATTTAGAGATTTATTCATGGGAACAAATGTTCAGCTTCAGACAAAAATTTTACTTTTATATAGGAAGTTTCATTTTTTCAAAATACATTTTCAGGGATATAAAATCAATTTTATACCTAATTTCACACATAAAAGTGGCTAAATAAAAATGAAGCCCGACTTCTCTGTAAGGAAATAAAGGGGGAGGGCGAAAAATCAAAGATTGCTGTACAAATTATGAAATAAATTTAAGATAAAAAAAATTACTATGTTGTGCTAAAAATTGTTAAACCAAATTCCTTTCGCAAATGCCAAAAACCGCCATAGAAAGAGAAAAATACTTAAAGTCTAAAAATTTAAATGTCTGTGCAATGAGTTTGATCTTCGTCAATCCGGAACCAACTTTCAGACCTATGTGCGACATAATTCACTAGCTGTCGTTGGACAGACACCTAAGGCTGCTTTTGTACTTATCTTTTGACAAGATTGACAGAAGAATTTTAAAGAAAAAAAACTGGAAAGTCGTCCTATACTTTAATTCCTTCATCTGAAATTTTTGGACTTACAAAGCAAATATTTTCTGACTGTATAACTTACTAGTGAAGCGATAATGATTTATTTTAATCTTAACAAATAACATACGGTGCGTTAACGTAAAAGAGGTATTACCTTGTAGTATCCAACAACTATTTCTGCTGGCGAGTCCATTGTTGAAGCTGCTACACAAATAGCATAAGTCGTATTCGATACATCAACAAATAAGGTCTTAACGGCTGGATAACAAAGACGTGTAACAGGCCTAATACTAACAACATGATAGACACCTGTAGGGGGAAAAAAGTAAAATTAGTTTTTGGAAACAAAACTTAAACATGTACTTAATGCAATTTCATACCTGTGTCATCAACAAGAGATATTTCGTTCGCTTCCCGTTTCTGTCGGCTCAGTGGTTTAGAAAGAGACTTCATTACAGTCGATAACATTTTTTCAGACATTCTTTCCATATCTAGAAAGAAAACAGCAATTTATTTCTTGCACATCTGTAGTAGGGTTGCCAGTTTAGTCTCCTTTGCAAGTCAAAAAAATCCTAATTTATACTAGAAATTTAAGAGGGATTTTTTGCTATAATGATATTTCACGATTACCTAAATTAAAAATTCAGAATTTCCTGCATTAATTTTTGAAAAGAGGCCATACTGGCCGGAAGTTACAAAATGAAGGAAATCTTTAAAGTCTCTCCAGATTAGATTCATCAGTTTAATAAGAGTAGGGACATAATTTAACTCTCGCCATGGGAGTAAAGCCCCAAGTAAGGCAATTGATGCAAATATGGCCAATGCGCAATCTTGTTAATTCCAATAAATTCCAAACGATGAAGCTTTAATCTATTACCTAGATATCCGAATAACAGTTCAGTACAGCATTAGCCTCAATCCGTGATCACTTACATAGGATGGCAGTCATTGTTTATTTGTTATTAGTTTCGTTGTCATTTTATAATTTTTTTTACTCCGTTTAAATAAGAAAAATTTACCAAAATATTTATGTTCACTGTTATATAAATTTTAGCTGGTTTAATAGTTTAACTGCAACGATGAATTTCAATAGTTAGAATTACGAACGGTTTTTCAAAATTGTTGGTAAAATGCCCACTGAGCATATTATCTGCATGTATGAGCATATTACATTCAGATACATTTTTTATATTAATTTTATGTACATAACCAGCTTAAAAAATTTTAATGCACTACTGGCATTAAATAAGTCAAACTTTTTAAAATACATATTACATACCAAGTAAACAATAGAAATAAAATGTTAAATTAGATAACGTAAAATTGAAATAAGCGACTAAATTTCGTTCTCAAAATTTTTTACACTATGAATCTCGAAAAGAAAAGTGGCCTTTGGAGCAGAGGAAATCCTAAATGTGCGTTTGAGAGCAATAAAATTAAATTATCGCAAAATGCTGCTTTAAAAAAGCTATACAATTTCTTAACGGAATGTTCGTCGTTATATTGTAAATAAAACAAATTACTACTGGATAGAAACCAAGTTTTCATGCTAGACCAAGAAAAAGATCTCCTCTATAAGAATTTTTAGGCTTGCTAATGTCAGTTATTCTGTTGCATCAAAAATCATTCAATTCTGCGTTGTTAATTTTTTTTCAGTGAAGAAAACTCATTATTTGTCATTTAGAAAAGGCTGGCTGGTACTGGTTGAAAGCATTTTTAACAAGAAATAAAATTTTCCAGGAAGAAAAGTCGATGAATCCTGCCAGAGCAGCTAAGTTCAATGAATATATTGACGATTTTTAGTAAATTACCGAAAGTTCCAATTGAAAACATTCTCATGACATCCATAGAATGAATATTCAAAACGGACAAAAAAGGGTGTCGTCTCAGCTTGCTTAAAGACAGTTGTTTATGTAGAAAAGGGCTCAAAAGAAGTGCATTTGGTTGTTAAAGAGAATGTTGAAAATGTAACAATTGTGGCTTGAGGAAGTGCAACTGGAGGTATTACTCAGATTTTTTTATTAATAGTAAAAAAAGGAGAGTGGATAGATAACTTGACTGTTTGTTCTTCGTGTCAAATGACACCAAGAGTGCACTAAACTTTGTTCAATGGATCAATCTTTTTTAAAAAGAAAACATTAAACTACAGGGATGCTGTCTTCATGTTTGATGAGATCAAATCCCATTTAGATTATCCGAGTGTGGAAGGCTGGATAAAGAAATTTTTATACTTTGTTTAGGGGAGAGTGGGGATACTTGAGCATAGGGGATACTTGAGCCACCCCTATTATCTCTACAGTTTGTTAATTTTTCTAAAATTGACAATATGATAATATATAGTTCTGAACATGTAAAAAAGAAATCACACACCCTGGTACTATTTTGAAAGTATAGTGATTAATAGTTTTCTCCCTATCTGAAGTAAATATTTAGATGCATATTTTTATTTTATTTTTTGTAATCAAAGTTTTGTTTAAAGTTGCAACTATTGTATATTGAATCTAAAATAGTCCTAATAGCTGCATGCTTTATTTAGTAAAACTCTGATAAACAAAACTAGTGGCAGTGGGGTTACTTGAGCCAGTGAGATTGGGGATACTTGAGCCATGGCTCAACCATCCCCACTAGGAAAATAGACATGGGCGAAACAAACAAAATTACATCCTTATATTCACTAATATTTTTTTTTCTGGATAAAAGACAATTTTTCATTTTTTTTCTTAAAAAAATTACGACCTAAAAAAAATATTTACAAATGTATTTTTAATGAAAATATCCATTTTATTTTTCATTTTGACTAACAAAATAGCCTGTCTAGATAAATGTAAACATAATTTTCAACTTTTATTAAATAAAAATAACTTTTTCAAACTGTTTTGCAGATTATAATCTTTAATACTTTAATTAGGTCAAACATATTAAAAATATTTTTTAATATAATATATTTTATATTGAAATTGTAACCTCTGTTGATGTAACTTTTTTTAACCAAGAAAATTGGAGAAGAATTTGTAAAAAGAGCACAAAAAAACAAGAAAAGCAACAAAAATCACAGTTCAAACTTACCTGCATGGAGGAAGACAAAATCTTTTCCTGTGAAATCAAAAAAGTGTGAAATAGTAGAATGATACATCTGGCTTCGATTCCGACAGCTACTCTATTAAAAGCCATGAGTTCGACAATATCAGAGGAAAATTCTGGTAAAGATTGTGATGATATGAAAAGAAAACCTATTGATGATTGTTTACTAATAAAATATGCCGGAAAAAAATTGTAAAAAGATTTGTTGGACAAGTGCTTCATATTTTGAAAATGAAATTTGCCCGAAAAATTGCAGATTCCAAATTTAAATGGCTCTGAAATAAGGATGTT
The DNA here is from genome assembly GCA_964019185.1 of Maratus speculifer. Classification (NCBI taxonomy): domain Eukaryota; kingdom Metazoa; phylum Arthropoda; class Arachnida; order Araneae; family Salticidae; genus Maratus; species Maratus speculifer. The sequence goes on along the minus strand of OZ025299.1, from coordinate 223,436,529 downwards.
TCTACCATTGACATAACTCAAGTTGAAATGATCCTTCGACCACCAGTTCTAACGACAAAAAATGATCGTATTACAAGCTTTGTTTTCTCAATTGGTTTTGAAGGACTTTATATATCGCTTATTCTGTAAAATGTCTGCAAAAATAAAGGGAAAAAATTACTTTTATGATATTTTTCCGTACTGGCTCAAGTATCCTTTCACCATGGCTCAAGTATCCCTTCACCATGGCTCAAGTATCCCCCTCATGGGGATACTTGAGATGTAAAAATTTATTAGACATAGAAAAATAGTTCAAAATTGAAAGTGGTTTTCAGTTGAAGATAAATTGTCAAGTTTTCCTTTTCAATATTTTATTTTATTCTAAGAAATTACAGAAAAATTTAAATTAAAATTCAAAAAATAGCTCAAGTATCCCCATCTTCCCCTACTTACCAATACAATCATTGAGCTGCTTATGGTTAAAATTCCTGTTTTGGGTCATTTAAGTAATTTTGGGACCAAGGTTGTTTTTGGAGCAAGCCAAGCATAGCAATCGTGCAAACGTCCGACTTGGACGAAATTTTTGTCCAGTTTTAAACAAAGCTATGACACCTACCACAGTTAAGAGTGGCTTCAAAAAGACCGGTATATTCTTTCAACCCAAATGCAATCTCCCGAGAAAACTTTTGCACCAAACCCACCTCCAATAAATAGTGCCAAAAGTAAAAAGAAATTTCTATCCTAGGGACATCTTTTGAAAAACAGGATCGTTACACTCCATCAAGAAATCCTGTCGAAACTAGTTTTCTGACTCTATAGCTGCATCTCTACAAGATCACGACACAAATGTCTCTGTTCATGACTTATTTCAAGACTTAACTTCAGACTTATCAGTTTTCACATTTTATAGATTTTTCAAAAACATATTGGGTACGATTACTTGCTATTTGAAATGTCTGTTGAATAAAACAGACTATTTGCACGCATTATCAAGAATGTGGCCTTTAAGGCTATTGCAAACCATTAAATATATCCATTCATTTATTAAAAAATGCAAAATAGGGAACTATTCTGTTTTCCAAGTGTTCTTCAAGAATAGAATTTGCACACAACTGCAAGCATTTTGCTTTTCAGCCATTTTATTCGGAATGTTGCCAGATGCAAATAAAATAAATTTAAAACATTTATTTGAAAACTTGGCCTTTTTTTTAATCAAAGTCTACACTTTTATGGAGTTGCTTTACTTGTAGATCCACATTGCAGCTCAAATTTTGTCAAGACAATTTTGTTTGAAATACGAAATTAAAAAGTACTTGCAAGCAGGATTAAATTCAAAAACTCAATTCGTGGTTCTGATAAGGTCCATCCATTCCTTTATCGGCAAGGGTATCCAAAATTGTGAAAAATTATGAATTCCTCTTCTGAATAAATTTGAAAATTACCTTCCATCCTTTACGTCGAATACCTCCAATATCTTGGATAAATTTTAAAATTACTAAAAAAAAAAATTTCCCAATTTTCGTAAAAATGAAGACGTGTCCGATTTAATATTTGTTTCTATGTTAATAAATTTCCCTATTGCCACAGATTCCTTCGATATCTAAATGTATAACAACCGCAGCCAAAGAAAGACAGGACGCGATATCTTGTATTTGTCTTGTTAAAGTAGAACAGTTTCCACTAATTGTCAAATTGCCATTTGAATTAAGCTAGGTTTAAAACAGTATGCATAGTTATCTTACCTGCTTTCAAATCTTGTAACGAGTTCGTTAGATCGAAGAGACTTACATGGACCAGCCATGCTGCAACAAGGAAACCAAGCTTCATGTCTGGTTCTGAAAAGAAAGCATTTTTTCACATAAGTTTCTTTGAACATTATCAAATTTTTAGTTTTCTTTACATGAAATAACCCTTGATCCCCCCCCCCCCAAAAAAAAAAAATAATAAAAGCCTCAATAAAGTAACTCAATAGCCATCTTAAGGGCATTTAACAATGTTTGCAACATAGAATCAAAACAAGATTAAGAAAAACGAGAGATTTATTAAAAATTTGTTAAAGCTGTCCATTAATTATGTTTTTTCATAAGACTAATTACAGCTGCGTTTCGAAAGAAAGTCCCATTCTCATTCCAAAGAAATAAAATTTGGCTTTAACAAAAAGGGGATTTCAATAAAGGATTAAACAATAACAGATTAGATCAAATTCTAAGTAATCTTCGCTCATCTACAATGATGTCCAGCAATTTTCTTGTAAAGCCGTTAAGATTACACGCCGCCGCGTAAGTGAAAGAAAAGACGCCGGCACAAAGTGTTTCAGTGATTCGGCTATGTGGACCTTAAGACTATCCTAGGCCAGCGCCCAGTGGCAAACTTATTTCAGTATCTATTACACTTTTTTTTTTTAATATAAAATCAGCATTGGTCTATAATTAGAAAACTGGCCTTCATAACTTTAAACTATTTAAGAAGTTAATTTTGACGAAAATTACAGATTAGAAAGGAATTATTTTACAAGGAGATCCTGGTTGATTAGAGTTTACTACAAAATTTGTTTTAGGGATGCGAAATTATTTTTTTAAATGCAGTGGGAACCTGTCTAAAGTTACCATCTTTGGGACCGGCTAAAATGGTCACTATATAGATGTGGTCACTTTATAAAGTATCTTTCAAAATGGAGCATAAAAACTTTTAACTCAAAAGATAAAACAATATAAATAAGGAAAAATTCACTACATTAAGTAATGAACTGATTAATTAACAACTATAGTAACTGAATTGCTAATTTAAAATATACTACATAGAAGATAATTCACTTAAAACTCATTATTTCCTATGAATACAGTTCAAATTCCATAGTGTGATTTAAATAACATCTACAAGGTACACTGTAGTTTATACGCATTTTTATTTTCATTGTAATTTCATAGCGATAACGTTTCCGTAACTGGCAATAAAAGACTTTTCATTAAAAATTTTAGACAAGTGCAAATATCATTACAAAGGACAAAGTGGTCACTTTTTACATTAAGCAAATAGTCACTATAGGAGATAAATTCCAGTACTTTTTTTAATCGATCAAAATAAAATTTTAGGAAATGATCGCTTTAGTCTTTTAGTATAAAAATGTCACATGCAGAAAATGGGTGGTCACATTTCACAGGTTCAAATAACATTGATAATGAAGGCTAACTGATCACTTTACACAGGTAAACACATTATACCGGTCAATTATCTTTTATTAGCACAAGTAATATTTTCCAAAAGCGGTCACTTTAGCCAGTTGGCCACATTACCAAGGTAGTAACTTTAGCAGATGCCACTGTAGTTTCCTAAATTAACAGGTCTTGTACATTAAAATCTTCCTACTGCCAGTGAAAAAATGTTTTTCCAAATTATCAAATTTCTAAATACTTATCGGAAATATAAAACCAGTAGGGTACGGCGGTTTAAGAGTGCACAGTGTACGAAGAACAATTATCTAATCCCAAGACAGATTTGTATTTAACTTTAGGTAATTGCATCATTTATAAAACTATAAGTAAATGCAAAACTATTTTGCAACACCTTTAAGATTTTATAAAATGTAAAACTTAAAAAATAAAGTTAAGTTAGAGTTGCAAAATATTTTCACATAGTATGTCGCAATCAGCATGACCGTTTATGGATTGTTGCAAGAAATCTGGAGTTGTAAGAAATCTGCTTGTTGTAGGACTTGCAACAAGCTAAATCAAGCTAGAAACTCGGGCTGAAAGATAGTTGTCCATTGATTCGAAATTAACAGATTCTCGTATAACGAAATTTAGAAACTATTGCGAATGATTAAACAATTGCTTTGAGTGCTTTTTTGCTCCTACGGGTTATCTTTCTGTCTGTATATCTATTCTATATTATTTTTTTTCTTATGGAATATGTATATAGTATTTATAATATTTTACAGGATTATATAAAAGAACGAAAGCATAAAAAGAGTATGTTAAATGAGGGATTTGTAAATCGCCGATTGTAATATAATAAGGTGCATTCATAATTATGTAAATACGTTGCAACTATAGTTGTCGTTCAATCTGCCAGTCTCTCCGTATCTATAACAATGCAAAAACTACCTAAATGAATCGTTTGAAATTTATAATATACAATTATTACATAATTTTGTCGAGTCATTTCAATTTTTGTGGACATCTAGTTCAATTACAGAAACAATCAAAACATTACATTACGGTCAATGGGAAAAAGTTTCAAGTGCATTTTAATGGAGATTCAACTCTTTCGAACATAAAATTTATATGTGTCTATGAAGTATATACTAAAATATACATTCTGTACAATCTGGGATGCAAAGAACACTTATTGAAATACAGGGCCACACAAAGTATTCCATTACATAATTTTATAGGCAGAACATTTTTTGGTGCGCGTTTTAGTTGTATTATACTATTTAACATTTTATGAAATTTATACACGTTGCTGAGTAATACCACAAGTTATTTCCTGAATAATAGAAAGCAGATAGTGTTTACAGGGACACAAGATTTCGGCTACTATACTGTATCCGAAATACTGTATACTATTGCATCAAGATCTGAATATTTTTAAGTGCGTTCGTAATTATATAAATACGTAGCACCTATAATCATCGTTCATTCTGTCCGTCTGCCTGTCTGTCCAGATAAAGCAAAAACTAACCAAATCATTTGAAGTTTAAAATATAAAATGTTGCATGATTTTGTCGAGTAACTTTAATTTTATGAAAATCGGATATATAATTTCAATACAGGGATAATCAAAAGTATTCCATTACATTACGGTCAACAGGAAAAAATAGTTTCAAGTACATTTTAATGAAGTTATACTCTTTCAAATGTAATAGAATTGACATGAATCTATCTTTTGCTAAAAAAATAATGCACATCAATGTACATTAATTTCGCAATTTTAGCAACATAATTAAAATATGGGACTTCTAACAATTATCGGCCTTAGTAGTAGTTCCGATGACTTGTGGAGCCCTGTACATGAATAACAAATATTCATTAATCGCATTTTATTTGGAACATGGTAGAGTGAAATTAAATGTTATATCGAATTTTTTTCCCAAAATGAGGTTGTTTTTATTTTAGTTATACTGACCATCATAGATGGCAGGATCATCGAATTTATTTTTTAGCCTGTTGTCAGTCCAAATCTAGCCTGCTTTTAGTTTGAAAAACGGTCACACTGGTCGCAATCAGCAAGATAACTTAGAATGGATGTATGCTCAGGTCAAAATTTATGCTTGTACCAGCAACAAAAATATGCTAGTTAGTGCTATGTCTGTTAGATTTCCATGCTATTATATGCTAGCTAGCATCACATGCTATATCGCTAGCTTGCGCAACAAAAGCATGACAAGCTATATGCAAGCATTTCATGTTTATTTCCAGTAAAGTGGGCCAATACACACCATGAATTGCTGGAAATTCTGCTGGAACCAGCAATGTCTAATGCTAGTATATGCTGTTTTACTTGTTGGGTTATAGCACTTGGTGCTTGTCTAGCAAACAAATACCAGCATGCATTTCGACCTGGGTGAACATAAAATTTGTTAATTTTCATTCTATAAAAATAGTTTGAGACAATTTTAAGATAAAAGAAATTTCACATCTCATTTTTTTTTTAATTATCACATATTTTATATATTATTGATTTATTCTGTAAAGTATAATGTAGAGATCTTTTTAACATATGTTCATACATCCATTCTAAGTTATCGTGATGATTGTGACATTACCAAGCAAAATTAACGGTTTTACTAGTGTTTATTCCTACATTACATAAAGGTTTAATTATAGTTCAAATATGCAGATTTTAGAATTTTAATAAGTATTAAATTATTAGAAAAAAATAGGAAACTTCTGTCACCTACAGATGACAAAGAATTTAATAATTAATCGTTTCCCCCCTCAATTGAGAATTATTTGGCAATTCCACCAACATTGAGTTGCAATGTCATTTTGCACACCATAGCAACAATGTATGACTGACAAGGAAGGTCTCCATACGGGCATACTCAGAAAAATCTGAAAAAATTACAGAAATGTTCTCATATAGTTATATATGTTTATAAAAAAATTTCGGCGGAACCTCCTTATAACGTCCGTAAAAAAATAAAAATTTCGTTTATTTGGCGATTTATCTCCGGTTGGTGAAAAAACGAAATTTTGGAAAATACGCTTTTACGCTTCGAATACTTTTTAAAGAAAAAACTTTCTATGTTCAATTTATTTAAATAAATTTAGTTTAAGTAATTTTATTTTTGCATTTTTACTTTACTTAAAGTGTAATTTTGTCATACGTTTATATGTACTTATAACAAAATGAAATTAATATATTTTATCATTTAAAACACAATTTAAATTGATTAAAATTGTTCCAAATTGAAAAATACACTGCTAAAAATCTGCTGCATTTTGTTGCAACGCACTTCCTTGCTTGTATAGAAAACGGTTACTTGGCCGTGAAATGGAGCTTTCTCATTGGTTGGAATAGAGATATATACAAGCGGTGGAGTGCGTTGCAGAAAAATGCAGATTTTTAACACTGTTGCACAAGCTACGCTACAACACCGCTAAAAATGAGTACCATTTTCTGCAGCGTCACTCCACCGCTTTTATAGAAAACGGTCAATTCACCATGCTATGGAGCATTATCCTTGGTCTGAAGAGAGATATTCTATAAAAGTAGTGGAGTGACGTTGAAGTAAATGCTGCAGATTTTTAACAGTGAAGTCAAAATCAATTTTCAGATTCGTTAAAATCGTCTGCTTTTGGCGAGGAAATGCACTACTCGCCAAATCCAGCGTCGCTTTCAGCTTTTCACGCCAATTATTCCAAACTATTTTATTTTTTTACATATCTAATAATGTAATTCCGCCGCTAATTTTCACTGATCCTTTATTACCTACATGAGTAGTTTAATTCGTAATTTTTTCAAAAAATTCTGAGTATGTCCCCAATGGAGACCTTCCTTGTGAGGAACACAATGAGTCAACAGAATCATTTGTGTTCATTAATTCTTCACAAAGACAGGATAAAATTAGAATGGAAGAATTGGATACACAGAGGATTACCAAAAACAATCTGGGGTAAGACTTTAAAATACTAAAAAATAAATATGTTCAATATTGTTATTGAAAAACTCTTTAACGATTAAGTTGCAACTCCTTCACTCGATCCCATACAAAATAAAAAAAATTTAATTTGAAAATTTAGTTTATACTATATTATTATAACAATTTCAAAAGGTAGCTTTTAAAATCAACTAAATCCTCCCACACCCCTCCCTGAAAGTGAGTTTAGATTGATACAAGGATGCGTGCAGTTAGAAATCATTACTGCCAACACTACATTTCAATTACAAACATTTTCAAAATTTTAATTCTATTTAAATCTCTTAAATTCTATAAAACATTTTATTCGAAAATAGTGTTAGAAAAAAAAATAGAATTGACAACTGTGTGAGAAATAAAAAGGTATTTGCTATAAACAGAAATCGACTTAACCAAAATCTCATTATAGATCTGCAAATGGGTTCCAATTTTCCTAATCCTCCCCAGAGTCCTAAATTCAATCATGTCAGCACCCATACTTGCGATACATTTTTAAAAAGGCAACTTGCACGTAACAGCACCTTAAACACTTCTGTATCTTTAATATACATAGAGAAAAAATCCAAATAAAGATTATGATAGACATTAACGAAAAGAACGCATAGATAGGCACAACATCATTATACCGACCAAATTATCGCATTAAATTATGCATTTAAAATGTACGAAATTGTTTTTTAATGTACATTTAATTAAAATAACAAATATCCTCAAGATTTATTAATTTCTAAAAGGAAAAATAAGGTAAACAATCAACAAAACAACTGCTAACCTGAACCAAGCTAAAGTGACATTATACATTAAAATTAAAGATTTATAATACATCGGTTTCTTAGACCAGCTGCTGCCAGTTACAACAGGACAGACTTTAGAATGCGTCCAGTGGAACTAACCGATGTGATGGATCATACCAATGACCTATAGCTGGATTGTGTGAAAGTACTAAGCAAATTCAGATCCCATCTAGGGCGTGTTCAGCGCAACTTGCCAAAGTAACCAATGTTACCGACCGATTGTAGGGCAGTACGAAAGCGAATTGTGGCATCAATGAAAACTATCCTGTTGGATTGTAACTGACGTCACACTTCGCCTTGATTTTCATTTCGTACTTGTCTACAATCGGTAAGTAACCGGTAAGTGACCGGTAAGTTATGCTGAACGCGCCCCTAATCTCATGATTTTTCGTCATATTGGAGAATAGGATACGTTACTTGAGAGTGTTTTACTGACGTCACAATTCACCGAATTTTCGTTTCGCACCTCCTGGAATCGACTTGTAAATAACGGGTAAGATCAATCGTTTTGGTTAGCTCCACTGGACGCGCACTTTATAAATAACATAGAAATTCGCATTAATACTATAATCTTTGTAAATGTTAGGGCATGTTCAGCTCAACTTACCGGTTACTTACCGAAGTAACCAATATTACGACTGATTATAGACAAGTACGAAATGGAATCAAGGCGAAGTGTGACGTCAGCTACAATTCAACAGGATAGTTTTCATTGGTGCCATAATTCGCTTTCGTACTACCCTACAATCGGTCGGTAACATTGGTTACTTTGGTAAGTTGCGCTGAACACGCCCTTTGTGTCGTTTAAAGACGGCATACGGAATACGGAATTTGATAGATTAAGACCATTCTGAACAAAATCAAATCGACAAGTATCTTGTCAATCCTTCCGTTATTGCCAAGCAAATGCTTATTTATTTGTCTCACTCGTATAATTAAACTCGTCCAGAGAAATATCGTCAGTTCTGAAACAGAAAATGCCTAGGTTTGCCATAGTATGGACAAATGGATCTGTCTAAGCACATCTGAGAATCGAACACTGTAAAACATTTTACCCTTTAGCTGCATCATCACTCCAAGGCTTTTATAGAACATCGATCTTTTGACGCATGAGAATGCTCCATAATAGAATGAAGTAATCGTTTTCTATAAAAGCGTTGGAGTGACGATGCATCGAAAGGGTCAAATTTTTTACAGTGTATATTGACACTCAGATAGAGGCATCTAACTTGAATAGCTTCTTCTAGAGTATTTTTATATCAGATTAGAGGTATGCAACATGCAACTCAGGCCGGATATTTATATTAGATGTTTAACTTCAAACAATGGCGACGCACATTATGACATTTGATGACACTACACTGTTAAAAATATCGTAAAAATAACTTCTGTTTTTAAAGACTATCTGTTTTCTGAACAGGGAGAGCACTCCATAGGCACTTTTAGATCATTCTCATGGATCAAAAATAGATAGCCTTTAAAAATAGGGGTATTTTTCACGATATTTTAAACTGTGTACATTCGCTGTAAAACATTTTACTTTTTTGCTGCATCGTCACTCCCCCGCTTTTATAGACTATCTCTATTTTGATGCACACTGTTAAAAATTTGACCCTTTTGCGTCATCGTCACTCACTGTTTTTATAGAAAACGATTACTTCAACCTATCATGAAGCATTCTCAACGGTCAAAAGCGAGATATTCTATAAATGCGGGGGAGTGACGATGCAGCAAAATGGTCAATTTTTTTACACTGCATGAGAATGTTCCATAATACGGTGCACTGTAAAAAAAATTGACCCTTTTGCTGCATCGTCTCTCCATTGCTTTTATAGAAAACTATTACTTCACTCCATTATGGAGCATTCCCATGGATCAAAAGAGAGATACTCTATAAAATCAGGGGAGTGACGATGCAGCAAAAGGGTCAAATTTATTTCAGTGTATAAAAGTGGTGGACTGACGATGCAGCAAAAGGGTCAAATTTTTTACAGTGTGAGATAATCGTTTTCTACACTGTAAAAAATTTTACCCTTTTGTTGCATTGTGACGACCCCAAGTAACTGACTGTGGCACATAACTCCCGATCATGATTTCGCAAGAAGCGATCTTAACTTTCTGCCCTGAATCCGAACTGTTTCTTCTGTGCTTGCCAGACGGCGCTGATGTGGGACAATCTTCTGCTGGAAACGAAAAGAAAGCAGAGAGTGGGGAAGATGGGACAGTGTCTGATTTTTAGTGATGATTTTAACGTTTTTTTATTTGTTTGATTTTTATGTGTGTAAAGTCTTTAGTTGTCAAGTTTTATAGTGTAATTGTTAATTTCGTATGCTGAAATAAAGAGACGATTATCATGAAAATGAGAAGTCATCGTGCTGCCTTTCACATCGGAACCAGGGGAAAGTTGCAAAACGTTACAGCATCGTCACTCCACGGCTTTTATAGAATATGTCTCTTTTGACCCATGAGAATGCTCCACAATAGGGTGAAGTAATCGTTTTATATACACTGTTAAAAATTTGACCCATTTGCTGCAGAGTCACTCCACAGCTTTTATAGAATATCTCTTTTATAACCAATGAGAACGCTCAATAACACAGTAAAGTAACCGTTTTATATAAAAGCGGTGGAGTGACGCTGCAGCAAATGGGTCAAATTTCTAACAGTGTAAAAGCGGTGGAGTGACGTTGCAGCAAAAGGGTCAAATGTTTTACAGTATAAAAGTGTTGGACTGACGATGCAGCAAAAAAGTCAAAATTTTAACACTGTTAAAAATTTGACCCCTTTGCTGCAGCGTCCCTCCACAGTTTTTATGGAATATCTCCTTTAAGACCAATGAGAATGCTCCATAACACAGTAAAGTAACCGTTTTCTATAAAAGTGGTAGAGTGACGCTGCAGCAAATGGGTCAAATTTTGAACAGTGAAAAGTGCTGTTAAAAATATCGTGAAAAATTACCTCTGTTTTTAAAGGCTATCTATTTTCTGACCAATGAGAACGCTCCTTAGGCATTTTTGGATCGTGTCTTTCGTCAGAAAATAGATAGCCTTTAAAAGTAGAGGCAATTTTTCACTACAATTTTAACATTGTAGAATGTTGGCTACACTATTAAGAATTTGAAACTTTTGCTCCACCTCTTTTATAGAATATTTCTGTTTTGACCATAGATGTAGAAATAACTAGATTACGCACACGGGGAGAAAAGTTGATTCTCCGCGCGCGAACGATTCTTCTCCACTAGAGTGGCAAATGGCCGGCGATTCAGTGGTCAATGTATGAAAATGTGCATTCTTAAAATGCATTTATATCTATATACATATACATATACATATACATATTTTAAGCCTTCGTGAATATTGCAAAGTACATATCTGATTTTTAACCGCCAATTAGTATTTTTATCGCGAAGTTAATTTTTATGAATAAAATAAATAAGAATAATGGATTTTTTTTAACAACTATCTTTAAATACATTTTAACCTGGAAGCTAAACAAAATAGTATGCGCATCAAAACCAGTAACTGGCATCTTTTTTTAGGTGCGTTCCTAATTATGTAAATACGTAGCACCTATAGTTGTCGTTCAGTCTGTCCGTCCGTCCGCATATAACAATGCAAAAACTATCCAAAAGAATCGTTTGAAATTCTAAATATATAATTATTACTTAATTTTGTCAATTCATTTCAAATTTTATGAAAATCGGATGCATCGATCAATTACAGGAACAATCAAAGGGATTCCGTTACATTACGGTCAATGGGGAAAAAAGTTTCAAATGCATTTTAATCGTTTGAAATTTAAAATATATAATTATTACATAATTTTGTTAGTCATTTCAAATTTTATGAAAATCGGGTGTATAGTATAATTAGAGGGACAACCAAAAGTATTCCATTACATTACGATCAATATGAAAAAAAAATAGTTTCAAGTATATTTTAATGATGTTAAACTCTTTCGAATATAATAGAATTGACATGAACATATGAAGTATATATATACTAAAATATACATTCTGTACAATCTGTGATGCAAAGAATATTTATCATTAAATTACAGTGCCACACAAAAGTATTCCACTACATAATGCTTAAACGGGGAAACATTGTTTGGGGCGTGTTTTAATTATATTAAACTATTTCACATTTTATGAATATGATATACGTCGCTGAGGTGTAATAAAAGTTACTTCCTGTATATTTACAGGAACACAAAAAAAATTTCGACCCTATACTGTATCCGAAGTATTGTTTACTGTAACAGCAAGGTCTGAATATTTTAAAAACTTCGTTATCGTACGAACGAACTTCATTTGTTTCGCTTTATGTGCAATTTCCAACTTGTTTTTAATTTTTTTCTCTAAGCAAAATAGATTTTTTTAAATGGATGTACAATTTTCGATGATTTTTTTTCTTTTTCCAGGACGTTTATAATAAATTTTAAAGTAAAATTCTTCCACAGTTTGCAACTTTTAACTCCCCCCCCCATCTTTACACTCAATGACTTCTGTTTTGTTCTTCACACAGTATTTTAAAATTTCCAGACGTTTAAAATATTTTTTCGCATTCCATTCTGCCCATGTTTCTTTCGAATGACAATAAAGTATTGTGTCAAATTTTTCTTACCCACTAAACTTGAAACATCTCTTTCCGAGCCATACTTGTTAATCGTTCATCTCGCCCCCCCCCCAAAAAAAAGGGTGCAATAGGGTAATTACAAAAAAATTACTTATTTTAGCTGTGCTATCTTTTTATTTGTGTGCGTTTCAAATAAATAAATAAATAAATAAGCATTAATAATGCACATTTTTTAAATTATTTTTTTAGCCAAACAAAGCTTAACAAAAGTAGACAAAGTATGAAATATTTTATCAAGATTCTTAATAAATCTTTGGTGTTTTTAGAATACAACATAAATGAAGTGATAAATAAATCCGTTCATTTACATTTTATAAAAAGTGCAAATGAGTGAATTAGCTACAAAATATTATAATTTTTGTCCACTTCAATTTTAAGATATAAATAACAACAACGAAAACCAAAATCCAATTCTTTGAATTACTTAAGAACGCATCAAACAAAATTACAATTACGTATATCTGCTATGCATTACTAAGGTAAGAATCGCAAGTTCCACTTGCTTTTTGCCACTCTAATGGATGTTGCCACCGAGCCGCAACAGAATCAAAAGGTATTGGGAGAATAACATTGAATGCTTAATCTAGTTATTCCTATATCTATGGTTTTGACCAATGAAAATGCTCCATAATACAGTGAATTAATCATCTTATATAAAAGTATTCGAGTGATGGTGCAGAAAAAGTTTCATATTTTTACCACTGCACTGTTGAAAATTTGAAACTTTTGCTGCTTCGTCACTCCATCTTTTTATAGAAAACGATTGCTTCACTGGCATTTTCGTCGATCCCAACCGTTATACCTAGAATAAGAAACTGCGCATGCGTGTGGACTTGTATTGGATTACCGAGGTTACTATATGTCATGCTCAATTGGCGATTACTTTTTGGCGTTCGCCAATATTTCAATTTCTTGTTTTTTGGCAGCAGAACACATAGCATTTAAAAGAATATATTTATAACTTTATATTAAAAAATATATACATAAATAAAAATAAAAACAAGATAATTATTCTTCTTATTAAGTGTGGAAAGGAATAATATATATTTGCAGCTACATTTTGATTAGTAATATGTTTAAATTACTCATTAAAAAGCTCATTTGTAAAATTGTATTCTTTATCTGTTGAGTAATAAATAATTTCTTAATTGCGTTAGTATTAAATGCTTTAAGAAAATCAGATGAAGCTATTTCTAAGGCAGTATTGTTTATCAATAAAAACAAAATATTGTATTTGACATAGGAAATTACCAAACAAATAAAAATACAATATCAAATTGATAGTATAGGTATTTCTATTTACTACCTCTGACAATAAAGTTCGGTGAATGAATTCAGAACAACCGATCTGGCAACATGGGAAAACAAAACGCTGCGCCTGTATAGAGGCAAGTGTAGACCATCTTCCCCCGCCGTTGTTCAGTTGAGCGTCGTATATGTTCTGTGTAAGACGTGCTTTACTAAGTGCTTGTTCCGTGTGTTGGTTCTTAACTCAGAACAGGAAAAGGAACGAATAAAAGATCAGTTTAAAGTTTGGTTTTAAACTTTGCAAGACACCGAAAGAAATTCTTGATGGATGATGCAAATTGAACCCCTACCACACTCGCCAGATCTCAGTCCTCCAGACTTCTTCTTATTTTCACGACTCATACTCTCTTTGAAAGAGATTTGACCATATTGCTGACATCCAACGAAACGTGACGAAGCTTTTGAACTTCACCCCAAAAGAAGACTTCTTGCGAATTTCTCAGGACATGTATAGCAGATCTCAGCGGTTCATAGTTTTAAGAAATAACTATTTTGAAGGATAGTATGGTAACTTTCGTTAATATTTCATCTGCATTAATTCTACAGGACTATTCACCAAACTTTATTGTCAGAAGTAGTATTATAAGCCATTGACTTACTACAACATTTACAAATTTTTGTTCAAATAAAAAAAATCAAGTAGATGTTGATGAGATGAAAATGTAACGCCTGATATGATAAAAGCACCAATCTGGTAACTCTGAGCATACAATTTTTTAGTAAGAGAATTTAAAGTCCGCATGCATGATGCATGCGCTATTTCTTATTTTAGATATAACGGTTGGGATCGGCGAAAATGCGCTTAACTGTATTATGGAGCATTCTCATTGGTCAAAATGGACCACACGCATTTATGACGTCAAAGAACGTCACGATGGATTATAGCTAATCAGCTTCTCTATTTATCCCACAAGCATTAAAAAAAGCCAATCAAATACCGTAACGCTTGTGGGAAACATTGCAAATGGTCAATTGAGATATTCTATAAAAGCGGTGGAGTGATAATGCAGCAAAAGTTTCATATTTTTAACAGTGTGTTGACACGAGCCCACCTGAATGGTTAAAGCGCCATACAGACAATGGCTGGAAAGCGCACACTATTAAAAATATGTAGCTTGTGTTGCAGAGTCACTGCATTGCTTTTATAGAAAATGATTACCTGACTATATTGGCTAAAACATTCTATTTAGCCATAAACAAATCCGAGCAAGACAAAATTGCAACCCGAACCGAACGTAAAAATTCAACTTAAAAAAAGCCTGAAATCTGACCCGAATAAAATCTGAACCAGACCAAAATAGTCCAGAGAACCACAACTGGTTCCGAAGAAGACAAGATAAATTTTGTATACATGTTACCCGACTCGAACCTAAACATTCCATTTGAAAACAAAACCCCGAAATCTGACCTGAATTAAATTTGAAACCGACAAAAATATTCCAATGAGCCATACCCCTATTCGAGCAAGACAAAATAATTTCTGTGTACATGTAACCTGAACCGGATCTAAAAATTTAATTTGAAATAAACTCGAAATATGACCCGAACCAAATTTGAACCACATAAGAATATTTCAAAGAACCATAAGCCAATCTGAGCAAGACGAAATAAATTCTGCGGACATGCAACCGAACCGAACCTAAACATTCAATAAAAAAAAAATCCTGAAATCTGACCCGAATCAAATCTAATCCAGACAAAAATATTCCAAAGAACTATAACTGGATCCGAACAAAGCCCTCGGAAAAGTGTTTGAATTCAACACTGGAGCACATAATCATTAGAGATTACAGAGTTTCAAAATTATAAGAATTATTAAATTTAAAATTATTTAAAAAGGTAAAATTTATAATTTATTTTAATAATTAAAAATTTAATTAATTAAAATTATAAACTAATAACAAAATTAAAGCAAAATAAATCTAAAATTTTAAAATAAGTTACATTTGAAAGGAAACAAATTTATTGAAATTATTTGGAACTTTTTCTTCTTTATCTTTTTAGTAAAGTCGTTAATTTATAGTTATAATAAACAATCTTATTACATAAATCTCTTTCCCTTCTGAAATTTTCACTCACCACCTTGTCTCCTCCAACGTATAATGTGTAAAACTATATATATATATATATATATTAAATATTTTGTTCCGTATCTTTTTTTAAATAATAATAATTAAAAAATCTAAATAACCTCCCTCAAGATTTTTTAAAAAATAGCAAAATGACCCCGCCCTCTTCCTCTTTAGTTAATGGAAATTACCTTATTTGTCTAGAAATCCCCTTTTAGGCCAACGAAGCCTATTTTTTTTAAAAAAAGAAAAGAATTATTATTAAAATTTGGAAGATTCTTCCCTTTCCCCGCCCATCCTATCTAAATTCTCTACTTTCTTTTCGTCAAACAGAATTTCTTCCCGCAAAGAAAAGTCATTTTGATGCAGAAAGTCTGACCAATCAGATTACGTGATGTGTCTCTTTTCTTGCACCTCAGACCTGCTTCTACCCATGGAACTAAGAACAAGCATCTATCTTGTTTTGCCTAAGTACCATGATTTTATTTGATTTCAGGTTGCCGTATATGTGTTGAACCAACCAACCAGAATGTTGTTTACAAACAAAAAACGAATATACCATGCATGTGTTTTTACCATTGCTTTATGAATTGATTTCGTTAATAATGAATGTAGCAAAATGGAAAACTTGAACAGTAAACTTTATTTTTTTTGTTTTTATTGATTTACAATGATATTTATTTGATATAAGCAATGTTACCCCTTCTAAATCAGTGCTTCACAATTTATTTAAATTTGCTAATAGTTTCCTATTTTTAAACTGATTTCAAGCCATATTAAAGATGTTTCAAATATTATTATATATTGTATGTCATTATTCTATTAATGTATACATGTATTCTATCATATGTAATTAATAAAAGAGCAGACATTCATGCAGGGAACATTTGTAGGAAGATGGGCATAGTGGACCAATCCTTCAAAACCTTTCTATTCCACTTTTTTTTTTTTTTTTTAATTATCTACATATTAAAATTCATGAATAGCAGCTTAGTAATGAATACTTTCAGCCTTAAACATCATCAAAGCAAAATTTATTCTTTTTATAGGAAGTTTGTTGTTTCAGCCTCAAAATTTAAACTTTTGCTTCTTTCGAATTTTAAACTGTTTGCTTATTAAGATGAAATACTATAGAGAAATAAAATTTAAGCTTAAAGATATTCTCTCATTTATTTGTAAATCATATCTATGTTGAATTTATCTTTTTGTATCAATAGTATATTTTAGCAATTTTTCGTATTCCAAGAATGCATGAAAAGAGATGATTCGCTCCAAAAGGAACATAGTAGACAACTCATTTATACTGATTTAATAGGGAAATCTTCAGAAAAAAATGTAAACAGAAACAGAATTTCCTCTTTTATAAAAAAAAATTAAAAAATAAAAGACAGATTTAAAAAACGGTTCAATGCTTATTTACATAAGAAAGGAAAAAAAAATGAAAATAATTGAATCACTTTTGTGCAATTTTAAAATTTTAAGACTGATTATCAATTCATAATAAATTGAAAATATTTTATTAAGAAATATATTGGCTTCTTTTCTTTTAAAGAACATAACAGTTACATTGACGTAACCAGCCTTTTGAACGAGTGGGTGCCCAGAATTTTTAATCTGAACACGCTGGGTACAAACAATATATTTAGTAAAACCACCTAAAACGGAAGCCTATAAAACAGTTTTAATTTCAGTTTTAGACAGGTTTTATCTTAGAATGTATAATTGTGTGATATTTCTTTTAAAAAGGGTCCAAACATAATTTTTTAAAATAATTGTAAATGGGTCTGCACAAGCGGGGGGTGCCCGGGCACCCCCCTGTTTACACACATGCAGTTATTACCATTTATGGCAAAATTAGCTGTCTCATTGTGTCTGTGTGTGTGGTTCTTTTTTTTTTTTTCCTCATATGTGACCAGTGAAATCATCAGAATGTTGAAAATAATTTTTTCTTAAAATTTTCACATTTAACATATTGCTTAAAAAACATGCTAAATTTTAACTTAAAATGAATTGTGGATAAAAACTCTTTTAAATGTTTTTATTTGTTGTGAAGTCAGTCTGTTGTGTTCTATGTTATTTAATGTATTGAAAAATATGGCTAAAATTTCTAATAAAGTACACTTCATTTAAATGTGTATTAATATAATTTACTGCTCGCCATGCATGAACATAGTACCAAATATTGTGCCTATTCTGATGTCCAAATTCAATAACTTTAAGACTCCAACCAGTGGGTCAGTGATGCTACTAGATTTTTAAAATCCTGTGTGCCTGGCACCCAGAAACTTCTACACAACTTAGTACTTGTTAAAGTATGACAAATTTAAAGTATTTAGTATGAAATATATAACTTACTATCTTTCAAGAGGAAAATTACACATTTTGAAAGACCCATCATGATTTCTTTTATGCATCCTTTCTCTAAGTTTTTTTGTTTAAATAATGGACTGTGGGTTGGATAAGGTTGCGCGTTAAATACTTCAGATGGCTGCTGTAGATTCAGGATCATTATAGCTTGTATAAGGTCAATTTATGCTACTAAAGTATGATTTCTGTGTTCGCGTGAAAGATATCTAATAAAAATAAATATTAAAAAAAATATCGTTAATTTTTTATATGGTGATGAAATAAAATGAGGGTGAAATGCAGTTTACTCTCCTTCGCCAAGGAGACTTTTTTTTATAGCGATAAATGTTTCGATATGGCAACACTGCATTTTCATTTTCTCCTCTCGGATCTTCAATATGGCAACCCTAAGGAGTGCTCCGGTTTACGTATGCTACCGATTTCTTAGCCGTTTCCTGATTGGATGCTTCTTTTTGTTAAATGTTTTCTGATTAGACGAAAGAGGAGAACTTGAAAGAGAGCGTTAAAATTTTTGAATATCGTTATTCCCGCTTAGAAATTGCTTCCTGTAGCATTGTATTTTGGAGTTGCGTCTTGCATTCAACGAGTGAGTTTACTTTTTTGCATTTTCCTCTTTTTATATTTAGTTAGATACTGTTCAGTAACTACTATGGAAGTTGTTGATTTCAGAAAGAATGTTGTTGATTGTTTGAATGAGGAAGTAAAGTATTCAAATGGATACTTTACGCTGTTGAAAGTTTGTGGGAAAAAGTATATGATTGACCAGTCAATCCGGAGCAAAACAGGAATATCCAGAGCAATTTAATCCGGAGCAAAACAGCGGCTCCTGGAAGTAAAAATTCTCCTTTTTTTTTGTCTTTAGATTTGTATTTTATGTGCTTTTTGTTTATTTTGATTGCCGCCATGTTTGTATTTACATGTTTACCATGTTTTATTTTATTTTTTCAAAATAACCAAAGTTAAAGAAAATTCAGATACAATTCTGACACACATAATTAATAACAATGTTTGAAAAAAGTATTAATTTTTTTCTTTTTAATTGTATTTAAGTATGAAATACTACTAAGAATTATAGGTTTCCAAAACAATTAAGCTTACAGTTGCATAAAAGAAGCATAATTTACAATTTTGTTTTAATGCTATGCAGTGCTTTAGATTTAAAATGAAATATTTTACATCCTTTTCAGTTCCTATTGATTTATTTTTTAAATTTGGTGTGCGCCCCCCCCCCCCCCCTCCCACCATAAAGAAAAAAAAAAGAGAGAGAGAACATTAAAATTTCTATGGAAGAAATTCTTATTGCACTTAACATTTTAATGATAATCAATTCTTTTTTTGCCAATACTATTTTTTTGCAATAGCTCTTGAGTCAGTAACACAGCTAAGATCTTCTCCTGAGGTAGGCTTTGAAAAAATACCTCATAAAATGAATAATTATGTTTTACATGTTCACAAAGTAGTTTTAGTTAATATGTAAATGTGTAATAATTAATATAAAGAGAAGCATGGACAACCAAAATAAATTTAGCATTCAACTGTTTAAATGTTTCAAAAAAAGAATCCTTTTCATCAATTTTCAGAATAAGAAAAAGTAAAAAATAGTGATAGCAGTAAAACATGTGCTTTGCTATTATTTCTCATCCTCTTTCATTCCTTATTTTCTCTGAAGAAAATGCTATAATTTTGAAGCCTTGAAAAAAGTTGCAAGCTAAGATATTATGGGCTGTTAATACTTTCCTTATGTTGTTTTTTTACACATCCTGTATGCATCTTATTAGAATCAGTTCTAAAAAGTTTGGGTTGTGGTTTTAACCTTCTTTGCAGTGAGTGTCTTTTAGCGAATTTTTAATTCTTTGCTACTGATTTCTCAAAACAGAAATTTTCACCTAATTGAATTGCAGAAACGCTATGATAGAATAAGGCAAGGTTTATAATAAAACATAACTGGTGGGAAGAATAAAGGGTTCTGAGCATCTTTTGCAACACATATGCACATTGTTCACCTCCAAGAGGTTATGACCTTCCCTTTTACTGCACCAGTAGTTAAACAGATACTACCATTTTCTTATTTTCGATCAACTTCAATTTGTTGAATATTTATTTGTAAAAGTAGAATGAGAAAATAAGAGAATTACAATTAATTATTTTACTTACTTACATATACTATGCTATTTAGCTCATAAATAATTCTTACTAAGTAATAAATAAGTTTCTAACAGAAAAATATCTTTAGAAACAGTGTAAATTATTTTAAAATTTAAGAATATGCATGAATTGAAAAATTTATTAGAATTATAATTTAAATCACTTTTTAAACTCATTGATATCCTGGTTATCAATACATAATATTTCTTGATCTTAAGAGCCCTTAATTTGAAAATCAGACAAAGTGTCATAGTTATATTTTTTGATTTGCTTGATTTTTTTATATGTTGAAGTAGATCACATTTGATGAATAATCTGTAATTTTGAAGCCCTGAAAAAATTTCCTCTTTTCTGTAGAAAATGTCAAAGTTCAAGATTGTGAATGCCATTTTTCATGAAAAATGGAATGCTGGTATATTTAGAGCACTATATCTCTCACAAGCAACAACATTCCAAAATTCTTTCGGCATAAACTGTTAATATAGCCATACCTACTTATTAAAATTTGTTTCATTGGGACATTGTTACTTTACATTGTTAAGTTGCCACAAAGTACAAATAATATAGTACTGTACTGAGATATTATTGCTGTTAGCAGATATAACCTGTTAAATACTTAAAATTTTCAAAATCTGCAACATTTAAAGTAATGTTATTTCAAATAAGCACCACAGTTAAATAAAATAAAATATGTCATGCAATAGGTGAATATATGTACAAAAACATGGAAAAGAAAAAGAAGTGGGGCCTTGTGATATTTTTATTTAAAAAAATGACAAAATTTTCAAGTAAACAATGTCGATAATAACATTTCTTCCCCATCAGAAAATGAAAAATCCCATTTCTTGTTCCTCTTTCTGTGTTTTTTCCCTATAAGAAAATGAAATATCCCTTTTTTGTTGTCCCTTCCAAAAGAGAATGAGGATGTTTCATACATTCAAACTTTGCTATCTAAAAGTCAACATTTCATGTATTCTGATGTTAAATTCAGTGGATTTTTTCCATATATTTGAAAGCTTAATTTTGATTCTCTTATTCCCCAATCAGTGCACTGATGAAGAAACTATGACTTGCAGTGGTGCCAACTTATATGGGGCCTGAACAAACCCAATAATTTTAAATCCTAGCATGCAAATTTTCATTTCTCTATTTCATTATTTATTTCATTGGTATTTTATTATTCATTTTTCTCCTTAGAGCAAAATTTATTTTGCCAATGACCGTGTATTTTAATTCTCCAACTGACACCCATAAATCAAAAATGACTGAAATGCAAATGTTTAGCTTTCTACTTTTCAGTTTGTAGTCATGTTCATGATATGATGATATTACAATAAATATTAGCGTCTTTTATAAAGAAAAACATATGAGAATATAATTAAAAAAAATCTCTATCGGCTTGGCCTATAGGCGGAGGTAGATTTCGAAGAGTGTTCACTTCAACAACAAAAAATAAAATTTTATAACAGATAAACCCAGTTTAACAACTTTATTTGGTCACATATGAAAAAATTTTAATTTCATTTTTCTGTAAGAGCTGGTTTTATCAGAATCATCTTTAGTTAAATTTGGCTCAAATGCTCATTTTGACAGCATATTTTGAAATATATTCAGACTTTATTAAAAAATCGACCAATACGATACATTATATAGTTTCTAAATAACAAAAAATTGTCAATTGAATGTGTTTGAGAGCAAAATTGAATTTAAAAATGAGTTATAAAATAACCAATCTGTTATTTGAATACAACCTCAATTCTTTAATCATGATCGCGTTTGGAAATTTTGTGCAAAGTGCCCACTTTGACAGCATTTTAAAAAAATATATTCAGCTTTTATCAAAAAATTGATCAATACGGCACATTATACAGCTCTTAAATAAGAGAAACTGTCAATTGGATACTTTTGAGAGCAAAACTGAATTTAAAAATGAGTCGCAAAAAACGCAATTTGTTATTTGCACACTTCCTCAATTTTTCAATCCCTATCACTTCAGGAAATTCTGTTCAAAATACCCTTTTTGGCAGCCTTTTTTGAAATATATTCTGCCTTTATCAAAAAACTGGCCAATGCGTCATGTTACATAGTTCCTAAATAAGATGACCTGTAAATTGGATGTGTTTGATAGCAAAAATGGATTTAAGCATGAGTCAGAAAAAACGCAATTTTATATTTGAATACTTCCTCAAATTTTCAGTCAAGATCAATTCGGGAAATTCTGTTCAAAATACCCTTTTTGGCAGCCTTTTTTGAAATATATATTCTGTCTTTATGAAGAAACTGGCCAATGCGTCACATTATATAGTTTCTAAATAAGAGAATTTGCCATTTGGATGCATTTAAAATCAAAAATGAATTTAAAAATGAGTCAGAATATAAGTAGTTTGGATTTGATGTTTTTCTCCAACTCCTATTTTTGTTTAATTTATTTTTGCTATACAAATTGGTCCTATGAAAAACTTGTCAATATAAAAGTTGTAGATATTATTGAGAAGATGAAAAATAAATTTATCTAGTTTGGGAAAATACGAAGTTATGGATTTTGTCTTTTTTCACACCCCTTTTTTTTTTTTTTTTTCATTGGTAAGAAATAGTCCTATTAAAAACTTGTAAATACAAAAGTTTTAGATAATGTTGAGAACATTTATACAAAATTTAGTTGGATTTGATATCTTGGGAATTGACGAAGTTATGAATTTTTTTCTCCCAAAAACCGTTTTTTTTCCCCTTGAGCCCATTTTTAAATTTATCAAAAATCTGTCATGCATAAACTTTTGGCCCATTTTTAAGAAGTAATATAAACTTTAAACCGTTTCGATATCTATTTTTATTAAGAAGTTATGGCGTTTTTTTGGTTTTCACAAAAATCCTCCCTATTTCCAACCCTTGGACCGATTTTGCTGATTAACAAGCTTAGCCAAGATTTTATACTCTTTGATTTTACGTATCAGTTTGGAGGAGATTGGAGCAGAACTATAGAAGTTATTGTGTCCACAAGAAAGTGATATATACAGGGAGTCCCTAAACAAATGGTATATACGCTAGGGGGTGATAGAACACATCAAGACGAGTAATAGTAAATAGGAAACCAAAAGTCCCAAGTCCCAAACGTTTTCCAAAGGAGATAGCCGCCATTAAATTTTGGGGTCCAAAATTTCAAATACACATAAAAAACAGAAAAATTGGTCGATTGATTTGCAGTTTTCACTAAAATTATTCTTTATGTTGGTATTTTCTTAAAAATGAATTATAAAGATAAATTTCAAAAACTGCCGATAGAGGGCGCTTTAAACTTTGGAGTAACGAACAACTACTTTTTACATTATTTTTTGCATCTGATTAAATGTTTTCATAAACTTAGATTTAAACTTAAATTTTGAGCTCAAAATCTGAATAGTTGGGAGTGGTTAAGTAGCACAAACGGAACTGTGTTCAAATTTCAAATGATAATAAAAAAAAACAGAAAAATTGGTTGATTCGTTTGCAGTTTAAAATAAAACTATTCTTTAAGTCAGTATCTTCTTGAAAATGAATTTTAAAGATAAATTTCAAAAAATTCCATTAGAGGGCGCCTTAAACTTCAGAGTAACCAACAACAAATTTTAACCGTTATTTTTTGTATCTAATTAAATGCTTTCCAAAACTTGTTAAATGTTTTTGAAATCTTAGATTTAAACTTAAATTTTTAACTCAAATTCTGAATCGTTGGGAGGGGTTAAGAAATGCAAACTAAAGTGTGTTCAGGAGTTGAAATTTAACCCCCCTCCCCTTGAACACAGTTCACTTTTGTGCTACTTAAACACTCGCAACGACTCAGAATTTGATCTCAAAATTAAAATCTAAGCATTTGAAAGCATTTAATGAGATTTAAAAAAATAACAGTTAAAAATAGTTGTACGCTACTTCAATGTCTAAGGCGCACTCTATCGGCATTTTGTGAAATTTATCTTAAAAATTTATTTTCAAGAAAATACTGATTTAAAGAGTAGTTTTTAGTAAAAACCGCAAACGAAACGACTTATTTTTCTGTTTTTTTATAATTTTCCATTTTGTTTGAAATTTACCCTCTGAACACAGCTCAGTTTGTGCTACTTAACCACTCCCAACTATTCAGATTTTGAGCTCAAAATTTAAGTTTAAGCCTACGAAACCATTTAATGAGATGCAAAAAATAACGGCAAAAAATAGTATTAGGATGGATTTCGTTAATCCAAAGTCTAAAGCACCCTCTATCGGTATTTTTTGAAATTTATCTTTATAATTCATTTTTAATAAAATACCGACATAAAGAATAGTTTTAGTGAAAACCGCAAATCAATCGACCAATTTTTCCATTTTTTATAATCATTTGAAATTTAAACCCTCTGAACACAGTTAAGTTTGTGCTACTTAACCGCTTCCAACTATTAAGATTTTGAGCTCAAAATTTAAGTTTAAGTCTAAGCTTATGAAACCATTTAAAGAGATGCAAAAAATCACGGCAAAAAATAGTTTTTCATTACTTCAAAGTCTAAAGTGCCCTCTATCGGCATTTTTTGAAATTTATCTTTATAACTTATTTTCAAGAAAATACCAACATAAAGAATAATTTTAGTGAAAACCGCAAATCAATCGACCAATTTTTCTGTTTTTTATGTGTATTTGAAATTTTAGACCCCAAACTTTAATGGCCACTATCTCCTTAAAAAGTTTGGAACCCTTGGTTTCCTATTTACTATTACTACTCTTGATGTGTTCTATCACCCCCTAGCATATATACCATTTGTTTAGGGACACCCTGTATATATATACATGCCTGTTTGTAACACTTGATTAAATCCCCTGAAGAAATAAATCTCTATTTTTGAAATAAGTTACAAAAGTATATAAATCATAATCGTTATTTGATTGAGGGGGAAATTTGACAATCAGTTGTGCAAAAATCTTTAATCAGCTGAAAAAGAATCGCAATTAAAAAAAATCATTGAAAAATGGAAATTTTATTTAAAAATTGGGAAAAAATCCCAAAAATTAAGTCAAAGATTGAAAAAAAGGGGAGAGCAAATTTTGTAAAAAATCGCGAAAAAACGGCAAATTTTCTTAAAAGATCACGAAAAACGACAAATTTTCTTAAAAGATAGTGAAAAACTGGCAAAGTTTGTTAAAAAATCGTCAAATTTTGTTAATAGAGCGCAAAAAAACGACAAATTTTGTTTAAAGATCGCGAAAAACGACAAATTTTGTTAAAAAATCGCGAAAAATCGTCAAATTTTGTTAAAAGATCGCGGAAAATCGTCAAATTTTGTTAAAAGATCGCGGAAAATCGGTAAATTTTGTTAAAAAATTGCGGAAAATCGACAAATTTTGTTAAAAGATCGCGAAAAAACGGCAAATTTTGTTAAAAAATCGCGAAAAATCGACAAATTTTTGTTAAAAAATCGCGAAAAACGATAGATTTTGTTAAAAAATCGACAAATTTTATTAAAAGATCGCGAAAAACGGCAAATTTTGTAAAAAGATCACGAAAAAACGATAAATTTTGTTACAGGATCGTGAAAAAAAAAGTAAATTTCGTCAAAAAATGGCGAAAAAACGGCATATTTCGTCAAGCGATCGCAAATTTCGAAATAGGGACACGAAAGAAAAAAATAAAAATTCGTGCCGGGAAAGGAATTATTCCCCCCCCTCTTTCCTCGACTTCTATTGTAACCTTTCAGAAAATTTGCTGTGAATTTCATTTTTTTTTCCCTTAGACTCTGTGATTCTTTCAGATTTTCCCCAAAATCAAGAAAAACTATGTCAGTCATTTCTAAAAATTAAAAAAATCGGTCAAAACTCCGAAAATTCGGACATAAAATGTATCGCAAATTTTGACAAATTATTGAAAAAGTAAATTGGAAGAGAGAAAAAAAAAAGCAAATTTTGTTATAGGATCGCAGGAAATAGACAAATGCTAACAGATCGTGAAAAGATACGAATTTCGTTCAGGGATCACGATTAAAAAAAAAAAAAAAAAAAAAACACGTGAATTTCGCAGAGTCGCGATAAAAAGGAAACTTCAAGAAGTCGCTAAAAACGGCAAATTTCAACAAAAAATCGCGGGAAGGGGAAAAAAAAAAAAGTTTCTCACGCAGTCCTTTGATAAAATTCGCATTTTTCCGAGGCATTATGATGAAATGCGCGCTTTTTGTTTCTATACCTATATTTTGATAAAATTCGCGTTTCTTCAACGGCCTTTTGAAAAATAGCATTTGTTCTGCGGTCATTTGACGAACTTAGCCTTTTGTCGCCGGTCATTTAACAAAATTCGCATTTTTTCAGTGGCTCTGACAAAATTTGTATTTTACACGCAATACTGTAACAAAATTTGCGTACTTTCGATGGCTCCTTGACGAAATTCGAAGTTTTTTCCGATTCTTCAAACTTCCCAAAGTTCACACTTTTGTCTGCTACATTTTGATGAAATTAACGCTTTTTTGGCAAATCTCTGTCGAAATTACCATTTTTCTCGCGATTCTTGAACGAAATATGCTTTCCCCATTCCTTGATAAAATTCGCGTTTTTTCTTTTTTCTTGTGTATGTATGTGTGAACGATTGACGAAAATTTTCGGCGATCATTTCTTGAAATTCCCGATACTTTTTATGCCTCAATTTTCTGATTCATGACAAAAAAAAAAAAAGGGGGGGGGGAACAGAATGTTTTAAGTTTTTGGAAATTTCGGAACAAAATCACCCCTGGTTAGAGAAAAAAAATATTTTTCTTATATTTTTCCTCTCTTTTAATCATTTTTATTTAATTGGTGCATATTCTTTTTGGACAAGAAGGCATCGTGTCATCGACTACGAATTTGTTGATCACGACCTTGACCTATCAAAGACTTGTCTACCATAATGCACGCTTTGAGAACACACGGTTTTAAGTGTATGAATGAGAAGACAACTAGCAGGCGCGCATTCAGTACGGAAGCAACAGCAGTAAGGGCGTTTTTTTCCAATAAAAGTAAAGAAAATCGCTTTTTTTTTTTTTTTTTTTTAAATCTTTATTTATTTATTTTGGAATGAGCGGCAAGAGGAGTGCTATTTTTTAAACTAAAGGGCGATTTGTTGCTTTCGAATCAAGCTTCCCAGTTACTAGCGTTCAGATGAAAGCTTCATAGAAAAGCTTAAAAAAAAAAAAAAGCATGCGGATTTGTTGTAATTAACTCCGGAATTTCCGGGGCACCTTTTGTAAAATCCCCGGAATTCTGGGGATTTCCCGGAACACAAGCAGGCATGTATATATATATATACAATCCTTGGCAAAAAGTTTCTGATCACTGTTAACAAGTTTATGAGTTTTGTATTTCGAACCATATATTTCATGATTCAAGAGCATATGATCATTTTGCCATATGCCAAATAAAAGAGAGCATATTAAAATATAAATAAAAAGTAAATTCAGTATAACAATCATATAATTTATAATTGTAATACAGAAAAAAAATGTTTCTTCATGAGAAAAAAAATATCCGATCAAGACGGACGTTGGAAAATAGTAATCAATCACTGAGGAAACAAGTTTGAAATTTACATATTGAAGACAGATTAGAGTGCTTGTGCATGCATATGACATCTGAAACCTATTTAAAAGAAGACATTTTCCAGTTGCAAGATCAAAAGCAGCTCTGAAATGTTGGAAAATGACTTGTGTGAAAAACCTGTCTCGCAATTTCAAAATTCACAAGATTTAATACTTGGAAGAAGGAAATTCATAATGGAAAGTGGCTGCTTTATTAAATTGCACTCAAAGTACGGTATGCAATATTTGGAAAAATATCAGTTGACTAACAGCATGGAAAATTTACCTCGAAGTGGACGACCACAAATGTCAATACCTAGGAAGGAAAATAAAACTTATGGAAATAGCGAAAAGAAAGCAGCGAGCAACCTCAAAAAAGCCCGATTCCAAATGGTCTAAGTATAACGTAAATGTATGTGGCAGAACTGTATGTAATTGTCTAAATGTAGGTAGATTTAAATCCTGTAAAGTTAAAACAAAACCTTACTTCTTGACAAAGAAGCATAGAAAAGAGCTCCTGCAATGGTGTAAAAAACATATGCACTGGCCATATGATAAATGAAATAAAGTTATTTTTAGCATTGAATCTCGTATATCTCTCGGTAAAAGTGATGACATTGGAATATTTGTTTAAGGGGCTACATCAGTCAAATGGAAAGACCCGTTCGCTAATGCTTATTCTATGGAAAAAAATTATTAAGATATCTCGGTTGCATTTCAATATTTTTAAATGATTTTTCGGCATTGGACAGCTGAGATCGATTTGTATGCATGCCGTTTGTTACTTTTTTCATTTTGTTTACAGATATTTTTTACGGGGATGCTTTCATTTTCGGAACTGGTTTGGAAAGCGAAAGCAACCCCATAAAAAATATCTGCAACCAAAATCGAAAAAGTAAAGAACGGTCTGCATCCAGATCCATCTCTGCTATCCAATGCAAATAAAATCATTGAAAAATATAGAAATGCAACCGAGATATCTTAATAAATTTCTTCCATACAATTAGCATTAGGGAACGGGTTTTTTCATTTGACTGAAGTAGCCCCTTAAGGCCCTACATCAGTAACGCTCCGAGATAGAACGGCTAATGTTATTTCAATGGAAGAAATTTATCGCTTTCATTCCTTTGCATTTTGCTCAAATTTAATAATTTTTGTTGTTTTGCAAACCTGTAGGTTTAAAGTATGCACGTCATTCTGAAATTTTATTTCTTTTTTGAATTTTAAGGCGATACAAGTGCGTTATTTTATAGTCTTTAAAATTCACCTTTAATGTCTTATTACGAAAAATCTGTTTGACATTTTAAAATTTGGTAAAACAGCATGCAGAGTTTAATTATTTAGCTTTCAGAAAATGTTTTTTATTTTGATTTTTAAAAAAATTTAATCTATGCTATTTGTATAAAAAGTTGAAGCACTTTGATTTAAAAGAGTCGAAAATGGTGTTTAACTCCGCCTTTAAAAGGGAGACGCCTTAAGAGTAATTAGG
The DNA here is from genome assembly GCA_964019185.1 of Maratus speculifer. Taxonomy (NCBI): domain Eukaryota; kingdom Metazoa; phylum Arthropoda; class Arachnida; order Araneae; family Salticidae; genus Maratus; species Maratus speculifer. The sequence continues at coordinate 223,407,059 of OZ025299.1, read as the reverse complement.
GTGAAAGACGATATGGGTTTACCCTGTAGGGAGTCTTACAGGGACGAAGGTGTAAAATCTTGCCTGTGGCTATTAGTAAAATGTTGTTTGCTGCTTTAGGATGAAAAAATAAAAACATCCTTTTCTGAATGCATGATATCTCACGCAAGAAGTTCGATCAGAAATGAATTTCAGAAATGATGTAAATACATGTTGATTTCAAAAAGTTTGTTTAATTAGGCATCTAATCTCAAATGTACTTTAAAAGCATTATTGATTTCGAATAAAAACAGATTTACCATTTTTATTATTTTTCTTCCATATATTTGAAGTTTAATTTCTAAAAAAGATTCTTTAATTGCGTACAACATCAAAGTGATATATTCGTTAATTCATAAAACATAACAGAATTAACTTTTTGTCATCTGCAGTCGACAAAGGGAAAAGAAGAAAGGGCAGAAAGAAAATAACAATGGTTCTGACATTAAAAATGAATAGATATATTCGCGAATAAATACATTTGTATTAAATTTTTCTATGTCTTTTTTTTTTTTTTTGTATCATTCTTTTAGACAATTCTTAATGAATTAGTTTAAATGTTCCTTTTCATAAATATTTCATAAATATTTCTATTTTAATCAATAAAAGTTTGCAGTATACCCACTCTAAAATATAAAGTAATTATTATGCAATTTATGATTAAATTGGATAACACTAATTTAAAAGATAGAAATATATTTATTTTGACACTTCTATCAAAAATTATGACTAATTTACAATACTTTAGCAAATATATTCTGTTGCGGTAAAATTCACATCCGTAAATGATACATTTATGCTTTATTGTATATAAATTGTCTTTCCTGTCTTTTTCCCTTTCAGAAAGATAAACGAATGATTTTTAAAGTTCTTATACTATTTTAACTAAATAATACGTATATATTCCAAAGCCTGTCATAGTCTAACTGATCTAAATTTTAGAATAACGGTTTTTTCAGTCACGCGAAAAGACAAACTCAATTATACTAAACCTACGGAAGATTTTTATAAAGATGCCATATTTTCATTCCAATTTTTAATTATTTTTTTTTCTGCATAGTATAGGTGACGATGGTTAGTATAGAGGCCGATTTTTACTTTTTTCGATACTGATTGTAGATTTTTAAATATGAGGACAATATCACTTTTGAAAACGGTCCGAAAATGAAACTGTCCTGTAAAGAAAATTAAAAAAGTAGAAAAAGGCCTTTGAAGAGATCGCTCTGAACTATTAAAGGGGGAAAAAAATATTAAAATGCAGACGAGATTTATTTATAAATTTCGACCGTTGGATTATCGTCGAAAGAATTATTATAAGTTAGTAAATTGTTTAGCTTGATTAAAGTTTTTTTTTTTTTTTTTTTTTTTTTTTTTAATACCCGTAAAATAAATCGAAAAATAGAAAATGGCCTTTGTGCAAATCGATATCAACTAGGCAAAGTAAGAAAAAAAAATACTTAAAACTATTAAAACACAGACGATAAACTTTTACAAATTTCTTTCATAGCATTAGCTTTAAAGCGAAGACATTGTTTCGTTTAACTGCAGTAGCCTCTTTAAAATAAATGAAATCGTAAAGGCTATTCAATGTAAGAAAAAAAAAATAATTTTTTTAAATGTAGGCGAGATATTTTTATAAATTTCTACAATGGGATTTCGCTTGACTGAAGTAAGTCACTTTAAAATACCTGTATCGAAATCAAAAATTGTAAAACGGTCTTTGTACAGAAAGATCTCAGCTGTTCAATATAAAAAAAATTATTAAAATATAGACGAGATATTTCTATAAATTTCTGTCATAGGATTTCACTTCATTGAAGTAAACACCTTTAAAATACCCGTAAAAAAATCGAAAAAAATATAAAGAGGTATTTGTACAGAAATATCTCAGAAATTCAATGCTAAAAAAATCATTTAAAAAATTAAAATGTTGACGAGATATCTTTATAAATTTCTATAATGGGATTTCTCTCTATTCAAGTAAGACACTTTAAAATACCCGTAAAAAATCTAAAAAATGTAAAAAGATCTTTGTACAGAGAAATCTCCGATATCTAATGCCCCCCCCCCCGAAAAAAAGTTTAAAGACAATTAAAATACAAACGAGATATCTTTAAAAATTTCTAAAATGTGATTTAGCTCTATTGAAGTAAGTAATTATAAAATACCCGTGACAAAGTCGAAAAGATATAAAACGTTCTTTGTAAAGAAAGATATCAGTTATATAATGAAACAAAAATTACAAGTATTAAAATGATCTATAGAAATGACTTTTAAATGATCTTAAAGATATCTTTATAAATTTCTACCATGGGATTTTACTTGATTGAGGTAATCATCAGTTTATATTTACTTGTAGACGAGATATCCTTATAAATTTCTAACATTCAATGCTAAAAAAATCATTTAAAAATATTAAAATGTAGAAGAGAAAAATATATATTTATATGAACTTCAAAACTTCATAGGATTTCGCTTGATTGAAGTAAGCCCCTTTAAAACCCCCATAGCAAACTCGAAAAAATATAAAACGGTCTTTGTACCACAAGCTCTCAGATATCCAATGCCAAAAAACCATTTAAAAAGATTTAAATGTAGAAAAGATACATTTATAAATTTCTACTACAGGATTTCGCTTGACTGAAGTAGCCTCTTTAAACACCTGTAAACAACACCAAAAAAGTACTAAACGGTCTTCACACAGAAAGATCTCAGCTATCCAATGACAGAAAAATTATTTAAAAATATTAAAATGTAGAAGAGATATTTTTATAATTTTATGCAATTGAATTTCACTTGACTGAAATAGCTTTTTTTTAATTCCCCTAAACAAAGACGAAAAAGTATAAATGGACTTTGTACCGAAAGATCTGAGATATCGAATGCCAAAAAATAATTTAAAAATATTAAAATGTAGAAGAGATATTTTTATATTTTTCTACCATTGGATTTCACTTGACAGAAGTAGCTTTTTTAAAATGCCACTAATAAAAGTCTAAAAAGTACAAAACGGTCTTTGTACTGAAAGATCTTTGCTATCCCATGACAAAAGAATCATATAAAAATATTAAAATATAGACGAGATATTTTTATAAATTTCTACCATTGGAATTCACTTGACTGAAGTAGCCTCTTTAAAACACCTGTAAACAAAGTCGAAAAATAACAAAACGGTCTTTGTACCGACAGATCTTAGCTATCCCATGACAACAGAATCATTTCAAAATATTAAAATGTAGACGAGATATTTTTATAAATTTCTACCATTGTAATTCACTTGACTGAAGTAGCTTTTTTAAAATTTCCCTAAATAATGTCGTAAAAGTACAAAACGGTCTTTGTAACGAAAGATCTTAGCTATCCAATGACAAAAAAATCATTTAAAAATATTAAAATGTAGAAGAGATATTTTAATAAATTTCTACCAATGGATTTAACTTGACTGAAGTAGCCTCTTTAAAACACCTGTAAACAAAATCGAAAAAAGTAGAAAACGGTCTTTGTACCGAAAGATCTCAACTATCAAATGAGAAAAAATCATTTAAATATATTAAAATGTAGAAGAGATATTTTTATAAATTTCTACCATTGGATTTCACTTGACTGAAGTAGCTTTTTTAAAATTCCCCTAATAAAAGTCTAAAAAGTACAGAATGGTCTTTGTACCGAAAGATTTTAGCTATCCCATTACAGAAGAATCATTTAAAAATATTAAAATGTAGACGAGATATTTTTATAAATTCCTACCATTGGAATTCACTTGGCTGAAGTAGCCTCTTTAAAACACCTGTAAACAAAATTAAAAAAAAAGTACAAAACGGTCTTTGTACCGAAAGATCTCAGCTATCCAATGACAACAGAATCATTTAAAAATATTAAAATGTAGATGAGATATTTTTATAAATTTCTACTATTGGAATTCTCTTGACTGAAGTAGCTTTTTTAAAATTCCCCTAAACAAAGTCGTACAAGTACAAAACGGTCTTTGTACCGGAAGATCTTAGTTGTCCAATGACAAAACAATCAATTAAATATATTAAAATGTAGAAGAGATATTTTTATAAATTTCTACCATTGGATTTCACTTGACAGAAGTAGCTTTTTTAAAATTCCCCTAATAAAAGTCTAAAAAGTACAAAACGGTCTTTGTACCGAAAGAACTCAGCTATCCTATGACAAAAAATATTTTAAAAATATTAAAATGTAGAAGAGATATTTTTATAAATTTCTACCATTGGATTTCACTTGACAGAAGTAGCTTTTTTAAAATTTCCCTAATAAAAGTCTAAAAAGTACAAAACGGTGTTTGTACCGAAAGAACTCAGCTATCCCATGACAAAAAAATATTTAAAAATATTAAAATGTACAAGTGATATTTTTATAAATTTCTACCAATGGAATTCACTTGACTGAAGTAGCCTCTTTAAAACACCTGTAAAAAAAATCAAAAAAGCAAAAACGGTCTTTGTACCGAAACATCTCAGCTATCCAATGACAAAAAATCTCTTAAAAATATTAAAATGTAGAAGAAAGAATTTTATAAATTTCTACCATTTGATTTCATATTACTGAAGTAGCTTTTTTAAAATTCTCATAAACAAAGTCGAAAAAGTACAAAACGGTCTTTGTACCGAAAGATCTCAAATATCAAATGAGATGAAAACATTTAAAAATATTAAAATGTAGAAGAGATACTTTTATAAATTTCTACCATTGGATTTCACTTGACAGAAGTAGCTTTTTTAAAATTCCCCTAATGAAAGTCTAAAAAGTACAAAACGGTCTTTGTACCGAAAGATCTTAGCTATCCCATGACAAAAGAATCATTTAAAAATATTAAAGTGTAGACGAGATATTTTTATAAATTTCTACCATTGGAATTCACTTGGCTGAAGTAGCCTCTTTAAAACACCTGTAAACAAAATTTAAAAAAAGTACAAAACGGTCCTTGTACCGAAAGTTCTCAGCTATCCAATGACAAAAAAATCATTTAAAAATATTAAAATGTAGAAGATATATTTTTATAAATTTCTACCAATGGATTTTACTTGACTGAAGTAGCCTCTTTAAAACATCTGTAAACAAAGTGGAAAAAGTACAAAACTTTCTTTGTACCGAAAGATCTTAGCTATCCTATGACAACAGAATCATTTAAAACTATTAAAATGTAGACGAGATATTTTTATAAATTTGTACTATTGGAATTCACTTGACTAAAGTAGCTTTTTTAAAATTCCCCTAAATAAAATCGTAAAAGTACAAAACGGTCTTTATACCGAAAGATCTTAGCTATCCAATGACAAAAAATCATTTAAAAATATTAAAATATAGAAGAGATATTTTTATAAATTTCTACCATTGGATTTCACTTGTAGGAAGTAAATTTTTTAAAATTCCCCTAATAAAAGTCAAAAAAGTACAAAACGGTGTTTGTACCGAATGAACTCAGCTATCCCATGACAAAAAATCATTTAAAAATATTAAAATGTACAACTGATATTTTTATAAATTTCTACCATTGGAATTCACTTGACTGAAGTAGCCTCTTTAAAACACCTGTAAACAAAATCAAAAAAGTAAAAACATTCTTCGTACAGAAAGATCTCAACTATCAATTGAGAAAAAATCATTTAAAAATATTAAAATGTATACGAGATATTTTTATAAATTTCTACCAATGGATTTCACTTGACTGAAGTAGCCTCTTTTAAACACCTGTAAACAAAGTCGAAAAAGTACAAAACGGCCTTTGTACCGAAATATCTTAGCTATCCCATGACAACAGAATCATTTAAAAATATTAAAATGTAGACGAGATATTTTTATAAATTTCTACTATTGGAATTCTCTTGACTGAAGTAGCTTTTTTAAAATTCCCCTAAACAAAGTCATACAAGTACAAAACGGTCTTTGTACCGGAAGATCTTAGTTGTCCAATGACAAAAGAATCATTTAAAAATATTAAAATGTAGACGAGATATTTTTATAAATTTCTACCATTGGAATTCACTTGGCTGAAGTAGCCTCTTTAAAAGACTACTCTAGTTTCATTTCTCTTTCTATTTACTTCTATAAATTTAATATTATAAGTATTTTGTTGTGTACAGAGCAGTTTTGTCAGAAATGAATCATGAAATATTTAAGACAGAAAATAATATATCTTTAACAACTTGTATAACCTAAAATAAATAAATAAATAAAGTTACTGAAATGGTACATCTACCCTATATATATATATATATTATTTTATTTTGTACTATAAGTAATACATTCTACATAAAAATGATTTTTAATTTATTCTTTTTATTTATTACTCTGTTTTCGAAGGAGATTTCAGATGGAGACAAAATACGAAAAATGCTTTGCACATAGCAAAATTTGTAATTTTGTGTTTGTTTACATAATAGAAAATAAATGTGAAGTAATATTTGAAGGGGGAGGGGGGGGACACTTAGTAGAGCTATTGAAAACTGAAACTCTCAGAATGTTAAAGAAAACTAAAATGTTTTAAAATATTTACATTTTGATAATGATATTTCAAGTGCTGTTCGTAAGTCTAATAATGCTTTAGATTTGTTAATATTTAGAAAATGTAAATTTTTAGAAATTTTTTATGTTTAGAAAGTGTAAATTCATAGATATTACCAGAATTATTATTAAATACGCTAATCTGATTTCCAAAATGTAGCAAATATGCCTTTGTGGACGCAAATTGTGTAAATAAAATTTGTATTATCTTTGTTTAGCTTAACATATTGTATATATCATTGAAAGTGTTCATAAACAAGATATTTATTTTTCTTTGTACCATGTAACTACTGATGTAATTAATAAAAATATTGAAAGTTCAAATTGTGATTACGTATTTAAATGGTTATTTATAAATATATTTACATTTTATTCTGTTAGTTATTAGAGCAAAATCATATATAAATAAAGTCATTATCATATTTCATTAAATTCAATAAACAGGCATAGAAACCGCGATTAAAAGTTTTTTCTCTCTCTTTCTTATTAGGTACTAATTTGGAATTAAGGTGATAAAATGAAGCAATTTTTTTACAATTATTACTATTAATATTATTTTTATTTATTTATTTTTTAATTACTAGCAATGACAGCCCCGGCAGACATATGGTAAAACTTTCTTGAAGCTCTTTAACATTTTATTTTTCTTTAGTAGTCAATTACAGTCTGTTTATCGATCTCAAAAATAAAATCTCAGTAACAAATTGCTAAGCGAATAACTTTATTTATTCATTCATTTATTTAAATTTTACTGTTTTAACGTATGCTATGAAAACTAAAATATTTCCGATAAAAAATTTCTTCTAAAATTGAGAAATGTCAATGATTTGTCAATTTAACTCTAATGGCTATGTGGGGCACTTGTGAACAGACTAGTTGAGGCAAATACGAATAGTTCATAAATGCGCCAATAATAGTTCTGTGATCCTGTTTCTTTGACAAGTTTCCTGTTTCTTTAAAAATATTAAAATATAGAAGAGATACTTTTATAAATTTCTTTCATTGGATTTCACTTGACTGAAGTAGCTTTTTAAAAATTCCCTTAAACAAAGTCAAAAAAGTACAAAACGGTCTTTGTGCCGAAAGATCTGAGATATCCAATGCCAAAAAAAAACATTTAAAAACATTAAAATGTAGAAGATATTCTTTTTTTTTGTTATTACTACCATTTGATTTCACTTGACTGAAGTAGCTTTTTTAAAATTATCCTAAACAAAGTCAAATAAAATAAGCTTTTTAAGAAAAAAATATCAACCGACTTCAAAAAAGCGCTAAAAAGAATTAAATAATTTTTTAAAATTCTCTAATGACAAAACGTTATCCAATAAGCACACATCGGATATCAGGTACCGGCATAAAAAACGGTTAAATTTAATATGTTTAATTTAATATCCACCAAACATAGATTTTAGAGATAATATTATTTTACAAGAGATGAATTGACATATTTATGATTTAATTTATGAATATATACATATAAAAAGTAATGAATTACTTTTTGAAGTTGGTGCCAAACAATCACAATCGATAATGATTATCCCCATTTTAATTATGGTGCTAGGCATAATTTAGCTACAATTCTTAATATACATCAAATAGTTTGGCACCAACTTCAAAAAGTAATTCATTACTTTTTATATGTATATATTCATAAAATAAATCATAAATATGTCAATTCATCTCTTGTAAAATAATATTATCTCTAAAATCTATGTTTGGTGGATATTAAATTATACATATTAAATTTAACCGTTTTTTATGCCGGTACCTGATATCCGATGTGTGCTTATTGGATAACGTTTTGTCATTAGAGAATTTAAAAAAATTATTTAATTCTTTTTAGCGCTTTTTTGAAGTCGGTTGATATTTTTTTCTTAAAAAGCTTATTTTATTTCCTACTTTTTAGTTATGCATACCGTAATACATAATTATGTGTACTGGCACACGATAGCTCTTTGCAATGCATTACTAATGTACGCACTTTGCTAAGTTCTGATGTATTCAGTTTACTTGTCACTGTTTGATTGTCAACTTTTCTGAAACCACTTACAATATCGGTTAGTACCGTTGTGAATCTTAAGAATTTCTTTGTATGGTAACTTCTTCAGACAAGATCTGCCACTTCGAAAAGCTACCCCATTTATGAAATCTTAGTCTGCATCGAATCCTACGGTCATCGAAAGTGGGTATCAAAAGGTGACAATCCATCAAGTAAAGTGTCCTTACACATAAGAGCGCGACATAGTGCTTCCATATATGAGCACGCAGCAAAATGACTTCATATATTAATGTATAGTAAAATGCTTTTCTAGTGTAGTCAATCAAAAGTACTCCCTCTTCACTCAGAAAAAGTAAAAAGAAAGATTTTAGCAAAAATCGCACTATGCTTCAATCGATAAACAGCAACAATCTAATACCTATACAGGCAGTAATAGCATCGGAAATGAGCAGTGGCGATTCGATGAGGAATCTGAAACTCATAACCAATACCTGGCTGCCTCTATAAGAGAGTGACAGCATTTGATTCCCAAATATTTCTTTTACAGACGCTTTTGTCCCAACTACACTGTTAAAAATTTGAAACTTTTGCTGTACACTGTTAAAAATCTGCTGCATTTTTTTGCCACGCACTCCAGCGCTTGTAGAGAAAACGGTTACTTGACTGTATTAAGGAGCATTCTCATAGGTCGCAGTAGAGATATTATATACAAGCGGCGGAGTGCGTTGCAACAAAATGCAGCAGATTTTTAACAGTGTATTATCACTTCACCGCTTATATAGAAAACGATTAGTTAAATGCATTATGAAGTATTCTCATTAATAAAAATAAAGATATTATATAAAAGCGATGGAGTGACGATGCAGCAAAAGTTGCACATTTTTAACAGTGCATTGCATTGCCAGGCATTTTTTATTATGGAATTTGATGATGATTTCCTGGAAGAATTCGATTGTACTCGTATGAGAAGTTAACAAGATTGACGAAAATTGTCCGCTCAACAAGATGCTTGGTGACTCGTTTTTGTCCAGAATCGTTTCAATCAATTATATACTGTGCTACATGTGTCGTCATATTCATATCGAGGAATCCTACACTGTAAAAAATTTGACACTTTTGCTATATCATCACTCTATTGCTTTTATAGAAAACGATTACTTCACCCAATTACGAAGCATTCTCATGGGTCAAAAGAGAGATATTCTAGAAAAGCAGGGGAGTGACGATGCAGCAAAAGGGTCACATTTTTTACAGTGACACTGTAATCGGAAATGAGCGGTGGCGTATTCGATGAGGAATCTGAAACTCATTACCTATACGTGGCTGCCTCTATAAGAGAGTGACAGCATTTTATTCCCAAATATTTCTTTTACAGACGCTTTTGTCCCAATTACACTACAAAAAGTTTGAGCCTTTTGCTGCATCATCAGTCCACCGCTTTTATAGAAAATGATTACTTTACTGTGTTATGGAGCATTCTCATTGGTCATAAAAGACATATTCTATGAAAGCTGTGGTGTGACGCTGCAGCAAATGGGTCAAATTTTTAACAATGTATCATGGAGCATTCTCATGGGTCAAAGGAGAGATATTCTATAAAAGCGGGAGAGTGACGATACAACAAAAGGATCAAAATTTTTACAGTGTACACTGTAAAAAATTTGGCCCTTTTGCTACATCGTCAATCCACCAATTTTATAGAAAACGATTATTTCAGCCTATCGTGGAGAATTCTCATGGGTCAAGAGAGAGATATTCTATAAAAACGGGGGAGTGATTATGCAGCAAAAGGGTCAATTTTTTTACAGTGTACACTGTTAATAAATGTGAACCTTGTCCAGTTAGGATTTCACACTTTGAAAAGATCGTGTGTCTATGTAAGTGTAATTTAAAAACATGAAAAATGAACGTTTCTAATTGGTCGATTGCTTCGAAAAGATATTGAATTTTAATGTTTTAATTTTTTTAAAAGTTCTAATCAACAGATTTTTATGAAATTTGAATGGGACCACATGGGCCCCATACGCTTTCAAACAAAAAAAGAATTATCAAAATCGGTTCATATTTACGAAAGTTATGCGTGAACAACAAATACATACAGGTCGAAATCATAACCTCCTCCTTGAAGTCGGTTAAAAAGTACAAAACGGTCTTTGTACCGAAAGATCTGAGACATCGAATGCCAAAAAATCATTTAAAAATCTTTAAAAGTAAAAAGACATATTTATAAAATTCTACTATAGGATTTTGCTTGAATGAAGTAGCTTCTTTAAAACACCTGTAAACAAAATCAAAAAAGTACAAAACAGTCTTTGTTCCGAAAGATCACAGCTATCCAATGCCAAAAAAATCATTTAAAAATATTAAAATGTAGAAGAGATATTTTTATAAATTCCTACCATTGGATTTCACTTGACTGAAGTAGCTTTTTTAAAATTCCCTTAAACAAAGTCGAAAAAGTACAAAACGGTCTTTGTACCGAAAGATCTGAGATATTGAATGCCAAAAAATAATTTAAAAATATTAAAATGTAGAAGAGATATTTTTATAAATTCCTACCATTCGATTTCACTTGCCTGAAGTATCTTTTTTAAAACATCTGTAAACAAAATTAAAAAAGTACAAAACGGTATTTGTACCGAAAGATTTAAGCTATCCAATGACAAAAAAAAGTCATTTCAAAATATTAAAATGTAGAAGATATATTTTTATAAATTTCTACCATTGGATTTCACTTGACTGATGTAGCCTCTTTAAAATACCTGTAAACAAAATATAAAAAAATACAAAACGGTATTTGTACCTAAAGATCTCAGCTATCCCATGACAAAAAATCATTTAAAAATCTTTAAATGTCGAAAAGACACACTTATAAAATTTTACTATAGGATTTCGGTTGACTGAAGTAGCCTCTTTAAAACAGCTGTAAACAAAAAGGTCTTTTTACCGAAAGATCTCAGCTATTCAATGACAAAAAAACATTTAAAAATATTAAAATGTAGAAGAGATATTTTTATAAATTCTACCATTGGATTTCACTTGACTGAAGTAACCTCTTTAAAACAACTGTAAACAAAATCAAAAAAGTACAAAACGGTCTTTGTACCAAAAGATCTGAGATATCGAATGCCAAATAATGATTTACAAATATTTAAATGTAGAAGAGATATTTTTATAAATTTCTACCATTGGATTTCACTTCACTGAAGTAGCTTTTTTAAAATTCCCCTAAACAGAGTCGAAAAAGTACAAAACGGTCTTTGTACCGAAAGATCTGAGCTATAACATGACAAAAAAATCATTTAAAAATATTAAAATATAGAAGAGATATTTTTAGAAATTTCTACCATTGGATTTCACTTGACTGAAGTAGCTTTTTTAAAATTCCCCTAGAGAAAGTCGAAAATATAAAAAACGGTCTTTGTACAGAAAGATCTCAGCCATCCCATGACATAAAAATCATTTTAAAATATTAAAATGTAGAAGACATATTTTTATAAATTTCTACCATTGGATTTCACTTGACTGAAGTAGCTTTTTTAAAATTCCCCTAAACAAAGTCGAAAAAGTACAAAACGGTCTTTGTAGAGAAAGATCTAAGCTATCCAATGACAAAAAAATCATTTAAAAATGTTAAAATGTAGAAGAGATATTTTTATAAATTTTTACCATTGGATTTCACTTGACTGAAATAGCTTTTTTAAAGTTCCCCTAAACAAAGTCGAAAAAGTACAAAACGGTCTTTGTACCGAAAGATCTGAGATATCGAATGCCAAAAAATAATTTAAAAATATTAAAATGTAGAAGAGATATTTTTATAAATTCCTACCACTGGATTTCACTTGACTGAAGTAGATTTTTTAAAATTCCCCTAAACAAAGTCGAAAAAGTTCTGTAAACGGTCTTTGTACCGATAGATCTGAGATATCGAATGCTAAAAAAATAATTTAAAAATATTAAAATGCAGAAGAGATATTTTTATAAAATTCTACCACTGGATTTCACTTGACTGAAGTAGATTTTTTAAAATTTCCCTAAACAAAGTCGAAAAAGTACAAAACGATCTTTGTACCGAAAGATCTCAGCTATCCAATGACAAAAATTCATTTAAAAATATTAAAATGTAGAAGAGATATTTTTATAAATTCCTACCATTCGATTTCACTTGCCTGAAGTATCTTTTTTAAAACATCTGTAAACAAAATTAAAAAAGTACAAAACGGTATTTGTACCGAAAGATCTAAGCTATCCAATGACAAAAAAAAAAAAAAAAAAAAAAGTCATTTCAAAATATTAAAATGTAGAAGATATATTTTTATAAATTTCTACCATTGGATTTCACTTGACTGATGTAGCCTCTTTAAAATACCTGTAAACAAAATATAAAAAAATACAAAACGGTATTTGTACCTAAAGATCTCAGCTATCCCATGACAAAAAATCATTTAAAGATCTTTAAATGTCGAAAAGACATACTTATAAAATTTTACTATAGGATTTCGGTTGACTGAAGTAGCCTCTTTAAAACAGCTGTAAACAAAAAGGTCTTTTTACCGAAAGATCTCAGCTATTCAATGACAAAAAAACATTTAAAAATATTAAAATGTAGAAGAGATATTTTTATAAATTCTACCATTGGATTTCATTTGACTGAAGTAACCTCTTTAAAACAACTGTAAACAAAATCAAAAAAGTACAAAACGGTCTTTGTACCAAAAGATCTGAGATATCGAATGCCAAATAATGATTTACAAATATTAAAATGTAGAAGAGATATTTTTATAAATTTCTACCATTGGATTTCACTTCACTGAAGTAGCTTTTTTAAAATTCCCCTAAACAGAGTCGAAAAAGTACAAAACGGTCTTTGTACCGAAAGATCTGAGCTATAACATGACAAAAAAATCATTTAAAAATATTAAAATATAGAAGAGATATTTTTAGAAATTTCTAGCATTGGATCTCACTTGACTGAAGTAGCTTTTTTAAAATTCCCCTAGAGAAAGTCGAAAATATAAAAAACGGTCTTTGCACAGAAAGATCTCAGCCATCCCATGACATAAAAATCATTTAAAAATATTAAAATGTAGAAGACATATTTTTATAAATTCCTACCATTGGATTTCACTTGACTGAAGTAGCTTTTTTAAAATTCCCCTAAACAAAGTCGAAAAAGTACAAAACGGTCTTTGTAGAGAAAGATCTAAGCTATCCAATGACAAAAAAATCATTTAAAAATATTAAAATGTAGAAGAGATATTTTTATAAATTTCTACCATTGGATTTCACTTGACTGAAATAGCTTTTTTAAACTTCCCCTAAACAAAGTCGAAAAAGTACAAAACGGTCTTTGTACCGAAAGATCTGAGATATCGAATGCAAAAAAATAATTTAAAAATATTAAAATGTAGAAGAGATATTTTTATAAATTCCTACCACTGGATTTCACTTGACTGAAGTAGATTTTTTAAAATTCCCCTAAACAAAGTCGAAAAAGTTCTGTAAACGGTCTTTGTACCGATAGATCTGAGATATCGAATGCTAAAAAATAATTTAAAAATATTAAAATGCAGAAGAGCTATTTTTATAAAATTCTACCACTGGATTTCACTTGACTGAAGTAGATTTTTTAAAATTTCCCTAAACAAAGTCGAAAAAGTTCAAAACGATCTTTGTACCGAAAGATCTCAGCTATCCAATGACAAAAATTCATTTAAAAATATTAAAATGTAGAAGAGATATTTTTATAAATTTCTTCCATTGGATTTCATTTGACTGAAGTAGCTTTTTAAAATTCCCCTAAACAAAGTCGAAAAAGTACAAAACGATCTTTGTACCGAAATATCTGAGATATCGAATGCCAAAAAATAATTTAAAAATATAAAAATGTAGAAGAGATATTTTTATAAATTTCTTCCATTGGATTTCATTTGACTGAAGTAGCTTTTTAAAATTCCCCTAAAGAAGGTCGAAAAAGTACAAAATGGTCTTTGTACCGAAATATCTGAGATATCGAATGCCAAAAAATAATTTAAAAATATAAAAATGTAGAAGAGATATTTTTATAAATTTCTTCCATTGGATTTCACTTGACTGAAGTAGCCTCTTTAAAACACCTGTAAACAAAATCAAAAAAGTACAAAACGGTCTTTATACCGAAAAATCTCAGCTGTTCAATGCTAAAAAAATCATTTTAAAATATTAAAATACAAACGAGATATCTTAAAAATTTCTATCTTGGGATTTCGCTTTATTGATGTAAGCCACTATAAAATACTCGTAACAAAATCGAAAAAATATAAAACGGTCTTTGTACAGTTCAATGATCTCAGCTATTCAATGCTAAAAAAATCATTTAAAAAATATTAAAATGTAGAGGAGATTCTTTGGAAAATGTTTAATGTGCAATCTCTGACATAATAATCACGATCTGTATGTTGTCTTTTAAAATTACATATAAATGATTCAATTTCACTTGAAACTATCTAACAAAAAAGGTCAATGTCGACTTGTTTTAAAACGGATCCGAGTGTTTTGGTAAGAAATTATCTCGAAGAAACTATCCAAATGCACATATCCCTCGGGCTATCAGTATTGAAAAGGTGCGAGAGTTTTTAGCATTTGCTAATGACTTTTTTCTTCCTGGGGTATCTTATCCCCTTTTTATCGCCTGGAGGTAAAGGGTGGCGTGAGATGACCATTTTCTTATTAATTACAAGCTTGGAAAATATCATTGGTCTTTTAAAGTGTCAATCTTTGGGTTCGGGATACGCCTTCCTGGTGGCAACACGCATAGGTTTGTGATAGGATTTTCAGTTTCGGTTTGACTGATGCAGGCTCTTAAATGAGAGTTGGTGAAAAGTTCAATGGTAAGTGTGTCAATACAAAGACTAAATTTTCACCTGCATTTGCAGTTTGGAGTTTATTACACCACAAAGCGTCGACAAGTGGTGTATTGTATTACGGGCAGTAAACTTTGAAGTTTACATTGACATTTTAGAAAACTTTTTTATTCTCAGCATCAATCAATGGTTCAGAGATCAAAATGACTTCTTATTTCAAGATGACAACGCAGCTTCCTATCGCACCAAATCAGTGAAGAAATTCCTACAAATTATAGATAAAAATCCAATTAAAACCATGACTTGGCCACCCATTATTCTGGATCATAATCCCATAGAAAATTCGTGGAATGTATTAAAACGAAAAACTGATTTTTGAAGGATCACAAATGCCATAGAACTATGTAAAGCTATAAGGGAATATTGGCGTGAAATCACTCCCAATGAGTATAAAATACTTATTGAGTCTATTATACAAAGAATTTTGGTATACAATCATAAATACTGTCATACAATCTAAAAGTGGATTTACTAAATATTGATTACAGTGATCGGTTATTTTTTTCCAAATCAAAGCGTGATTGGATAATTTTTTCTTTGGTGTTTAAACTTCATTCATCATTATTATGTTTCTAACTGATGTATAATGATTTTAATTTATTGCATATTGTTGTTCCTGATATATACTACAAATTCATTATCTTCAATAATCGTTTAATTTTCATGCAGTGAGAATAAATAATGCTTTCTTATTAAAAGTGGTAGTGTTGGGGTAATGATCGGAACCTTTTTGCCAAGGGTTTATTGTTTAGTATTAATGGTCTTATATATAAACTTTTTTACTCATGGTAGTTTTGGGGTCTAGAGGTCATGATCGGCGTAGATCTGCAAAAATGTTTCAGGAATTCCTAGATAGAAGAATTCAGAACTACCATTTTTTCTGATGGTTACTGAAAGGAGAGACATAACTTGGTCTGAGCTTGAGGTTTTATTTCTTTATGCACATAACTAAATATCTGTCACCAACATTCAATATAGCTCTTGAGCTTTTTGGATGATGAATCTATGGTTCAAAATTGGTGTCTGTTTCTCTGAATCATAAATGACATTTAAATATCTGAGCCTCTCTGTCTCCCCCAACCTCTTATTATGCCTCAAATTGCAGCACTAACCCAGATTTTTTTTAATCTCACTATCACAGTAAACATAAGGTCTTGATCTCAAACTTATATTTGAAGACAATTGATTAAAATGTCAATATTTTGCATATTGATATTTTGATTAGCACCTTTATTTAAAAAAAATTCAAATTTTGTGTCAGTTAAAAGAGTTATTACTGTTTGCATATTTATGGAAATCAGTGTAAACTAATTAAAAAACCATTTATCTGGATTTATGAGAAAAAAATTGAAACAAAGCTTGGTATATAAAATTAAAAATATATTGATTTTATCAATAATTGATAATTCCTGGTATAAATAAAACTATTTACAGGCATTAAAAGACAGGAAAAAGTATAATTATCAAATGATTTCATCATGCTGAATTTTTATGAACTACAAGTATAGCACATAGAAAAAACAAAATGCTCAATGTGCAATTTTATTAAATAGTTATATTCAAGATTCGAATATAGAAATTTAATATTTTCTGATTTGAGCTAGAAATATTCATTAGAATTATGTTGTTGTATAAAAGTTATAATTAACAATAAAAAAATATTAAAGAACCAATCAAAGAACTATCAAAACATTATTATATTAAAAAAATAGTTTCAGGATAATATAACTAACCAAACTTTGATTTAAAAAAAACTTTTATAAATGTATTACAATAAAAATATACACTTCAAGAATAAAATATTTATTTGAACAAAGAAAAGAAAAATTATAACACTGTATATTTTGAAGCATGCAGTTGTGATAGACATATAATCAGAATGGCTCAATTGTGAATCCCGTTTTCAAAGGAGAAAATCTGTTAACTTTAGCCCACATCAAAGCATCATTCAGAGATATTGTAGAATGTGAATCATCAAGAAAATACACAGGACCCTAAAAACAAAATTTCATTTATAAAAGTATAGAAATACATAAAAAAAATGAATTCAATGAGATAATTGAACTAACTTGAATTGTTGATCCTCGCAGGTAACAACGATGATGATCAGAATGACGAGGTAAATTTGATCCACTTACAATAGTTACCCCAATATCTGCAAAAGGCACATCTTCTAAAGCTTTAGCCACCAGTTCTTTATATAAAATATCTTCATCCTGACTGTTTAAATTATGAATGAAAGACTAAATTAAAATTTGTCAGTGAAAAGAAAAATAAAAAAGCAATGAAACAGTAGAAGTTATATTTTAAAAAATAAATATATATTAATGGATATGTAGATTTCTGGGACATCATAAAAGAGAAACAATATAATGAAGTTTTGTTGTGTTCTTTCTAACCACTCAACTTTTTAAAAATTAATTGGTAAAATAAAAAAGAAAATTGAAAACCATACCTTGCTAATAAATAATTCTTATAGCATTGAAATGTATTACACTCAGAAGAGTTAATCAAACGATGATGTTAAATAAAATGAATGAAGCACTCTTTTTAATATTTGATGTAAATATTTCTAAGAAAATTTAGAATAAATGAACATTCAGTCTTGCTAGAGAGGTGCAGTGGAGTAAACATGGGAGAATGATTAATAATGAAGAGAATCTGAGAAGCTATCATAATTTTCTTTTTGCAACCAAATGTTCATGAAAGTAAAATTAAATTTCCTTTTATGCTTGATTGATGGAAAACATTCTACATAAGAAATAACACAAAATTTCATCTGTTTCGGAATGCCATTGTTATAAGACATTAAATTAAGATTCCATTGTGCACCAAACATACAAGTTTACAAAACTTCAATGCAAAACGGTATATTAATGATACTATTAAGAAAACAAAGGCTACAAAACATCTGATTAATTTATTTGAAATTAGCATTTTCAATAAGTCACATAGAGGTTGAAAATATTAAAATTTTGAACTAAATCTTGTTTTTTAATTTTAAACTAAGTTGAACTACAATAAGTTATTATTATTATTATTATTATTTTGCAATGCTTCGGAACAAAAATGTTACCTATGATTAAGATAAAAAACACTTTTGATTTTGAATTCTTGGTTCAGATGAAAATATTTAAGAGGGCAGTCTCTTGAAGTGATACTGAAATTTAAAAGTTTAATTTCAAGAGTACAAATTTCCTCGACTTTTTGTTGTTTCAGTTAATATAATTTTCAGTTAATGTTGGAAAGTTTCAGTTAAGTGTGCAAAGCACAAAAATGGCGATATATATATATATCAGGCAGCTTTCGTATGAAATACTATCCCTTGTGATCGCTCCCATGTTGGAATTTCTAAAAAATTTTGACAAATCGACAATGATCACGACCCCAGATCCCAAAACTACCATCAGTAAAAAAGTTTATCTATCTATCTATATATATCACTTTTTTATGGACACAATAACTTCTTTAATTCTGCCCAGATCTCTTCCAAACTGATACATAAAATCAAGGGGCATAAAATCTTGGTTGAGTTCATTAATGGGCTATATGTTAATACTCTTCATACCAAGGGGGTAGAAATAGGAAGGGTTTTTGTGAAAATTGAAAAAAACCTGTAACTTCTTTATTAAAATAGATATTGAATCAGTTTAAAGTTTATATTACTTTTAAAAATAGGCCAAAATTTTCTGCATAACAGATTTTTGATAAAATTAAAAATGGGCTCAAGGGGTGCAAAAAAATAGGGTTTTTGGGAGTTAAAAATTCATAACTTTGTCAATTTCCAAGATATCAAGTTCAACTAATTTTTTTATAAATGCTCTTAATATTATGTAAAACTTTTGTATTGACAAGTTTTTGAAAAGAACAACTCTTATTGAAAAAAAATTTTTTTTTAAACGAAAACAAAAAGGGGGGTAAAGAAGAAAAAAATCCATAACTTCGTCAATTCTTAAGATATTAAATTTATCACACATCTTCTCAATAATATCTACAACTTTTATATTGAGAAGTTTTTCATAAGACCAATTCTTATATCAAAAATAAATTAAACTATAATAGGAGTTGTAAAAAAAATCTCAAATCCATTCTGACTCCTTTTTAAATTCATTTTTGATTTTAAACGCATCCAAATAGTAAATCCTCTTATTTAGGAACTATATAATGTAGCTTATTGGTCAGTTTTGTGATAAAGGCAGAATATATTTCAAAAAATGCCATCAAAATGGCATTGTGAACTAAGTTTCCTGAAGCAATCATGATTGAAGAATTGAAGAAGTATTCAAATATCAAATTACTTATTTTCTGACTCATTTTTAAATCCATTTTTGCTCTCAAATGCTTTCAATTCACAGGTTCCCTTATTTAAGAACAGTATGTTCCTAATTGTCTAAAGCCTTATTGTCCAGGTTTTTGATAAAGGCAGAATATATTTTTAAAAAAGCTGTGAAAGTGGGCAATTCGAACAAAATTTCCCAATTCGATAGAGATTGAAGAATTGAGAATTTATTCAAATAAAAATTGCTTCTTTTATGACTTATTTTTAATTCAATTTTACTCTCAAATGCATTCAACTGACAGTTTCTCTTGTTTAGGAACTATATAATGTGCCTTATTGGTCAATTTTTCCATAAAGTCAGAATATGTTTCAAAAAATGCTGTCAAAGTAGGCATTTGTGCCGAAGATCACTTAAGATGATTCTGATAAAAGCAGCTCTTACAGAAAAATGAAATTAAAACTTCTTCAAAAGCGACCAACTAAAGTTGTTAAACAGGATTTATCTCTAATCATATTTTATTTTTTGTTGTCGAAATAAGCGTGTAACTTCGAAATCTACATATGCCTATAGGCCAAGCCGACATATTTTTTTTTTTTTTTTTTTTTTTTTTAACAAGATTGCATGAAATTAGCCTTACATTAAAAACAGTCCAACATAAAACGAAAATTAAGTTTTGTGTAACCATATCTGTATTAATAAAGGAAACATACATTAGACAGATATGTATGATAAAAATATGGCATTTGGCAATTTTTTTTTAAAGATTTTTTGTCAAAATTTGCATTTTTCTGATGCCCTTTGATAAAATCTGTGCTTTTTCCACTATCATTTGACAAAATTTGACTTTAATTCCACAACCTTTGACAAAATTAGCATTTTTTCTCTTTGAGAAAATTCATGTTTTATCTGCGTTTCTTTGACAAAATTCAGGTTTTCCCTACAATCTTTTAATGAAATAGCAGATTTTTTACTGCAAACCGTTGAAAAAAAAATTTTTTTTTTCAGCTACAATTTTCAAAAATCAAAATTTATTTTTTAACTCCAAATTTTCAGACTTATGACTGATTTTTTAAAATTTTCAGAGCCTCATTTTTTTCCGCAGCTCTTTGACAGAATACCCACTTTTTTTGCGATCCTTTGCTGAAATTTGCGTTTTTTCTGCGACCTTTTAATGAAATTAGCATTTTTTGTGTAGTCCTTTGACGAAATTCCCGATTTTTTGTGATCCTTCGTCAAAATTTACATTTTCCTCGCAGCTTTTTGATGAAATTCGCTGTATTTCTGAGTCTTTTGACAAAATTTACGTTTTTCCACGCCTTTTTGGTAAATTCTGCATTTTGTAGCAATCCTTTGTAGAAATTCGCTTTTTTTCAAGTCTTTCTGACTTCTTTATTTTCTATGATCTTTTGATGAAATTAGCTTTTTTTTCTGCAGTCTTTGATGAAATCTGCTTTTTGTTTTGTAGCCGTTTGAAAAAATTCTAGTCTTTTGTGAGTTTTTTAAAATAAAAATTTGCATTTCTTCTGGGTCTTTTTGACGAATTTCGTGTTTTTTCAAGATCCTTTATCGAAATTCACTTTTTTCCGAGCCTTTTTGACAAAATTTGCGTTTTTCCACGACCCTTTAGCAAAATTAACTTTTCTTCAATGGATCTTTGACAAAATTTGCTTTTTCTGAGACTGTTTGATGAAATTTTCGTTTTTTTCTTCAGTCTTTTGACAAAATTTGCATTTCTTTCATGACCATTTGACAGAATATGCGTTTTTTTGCAATCCCATGGTAAAATTTGCCGCAGGTTTTTTACAAAATTTGCATTTTTATGCAACTTTTTGGAGAAATCGCATTTTTTACAATCCTTTGTTAAAATTCGAGTATTTTTGGTGCCCCGTTGAAGAAATTAGCGTTTTTTTTCTGAAGACATTTGATAAAATTCACTTTTTTTTTCTGCTCTTTACGAAATTCTTTTTTTTTTACAGTGATCTTTGGACAAAATTCACATTTCCTCTGCGATTATTTGGTGAAGTTTGTGTTTTCTCTACGATCACTTGACGAAATTCAACTTAAGTCTGAATTTTCAGACAGATGACCGATTCTTTTAAAATTTCGGAACCTCATGCCTTAAATTTGGAAAATGCAAACACAATCACCCTTGCCGCTTCCCTTTCCCCCTCTGGCTATTTCCATATCAAAAATGTTCTCTATTTACAGCACAATTTAATGTGGTTCATAAGATATAGAACATTATGAAAAATATAAATCAGCCTCCCTCCTAAAATAAAATGCTTGGTATGCAACTGCTCCATATGTTAGATTAGATTTAGGTCCAGAGATCTTGCAGGCCAATCCATGAGATGAATATCCACATTCTCCAACAACTCTGTGACAGTCAATGTACAATGAGAAGTAGCATTATTGCCCATGAAAGGTATCCATCAATCCATAGTACTTCTAAAATGATGAAAGTGAGGGAGGAGAACTTTGGTACACTAACAGGCACCAGTGATTGAACATCCTATAGTGCATAGCACTTTCCCAAATGAGAATTCTGCTCCCTTCAAACAAGTCCCTTTTAATGATGTTGTAGGTGTAGTTTCACGTTCCTCACTCTGTGCATGTATGTGTATATATCTAAAATCACTAGTCAGACTTAAGTGGGTCTGATCCATAAAGAACACACAACCCCATTACTGATCTGTTTAATTCTGTGTTCCTGGCAGAAAAGAATGTTTCTAATGAGCAGGTGGCACATACCATACTAGTCTTCCATACTGACAAATAAACTAACTATCTGCTCTTGGCCCAGGTTAAATGGGATATCGGGTGTTCAATAGTTTGTTATATATGTTTTGTGATTTCTCTTGCTGCATGCTGTCTGTCCCTTTTTAATTGCATTGGTTACTCATGAACAACTGCTATTAAACCTTTGTACAGCTGTTCTTCTCATTTGAAATGTTCTCCAAGCTCATGACATGATGCTACGAGCAATATCAAAATGCTTGGCCATTCTAGTCACACTTCATCCTTATAAATTTCTCACTGATTCTGCCTTGGTTAAAATCATCAAAATTAGTTTAAAGCTATCCTTTATACCCTTCTATAATTCCCACAGTACATCATACTACACCAGGGCTAAAAATAGTCACTGGTACTATTTTTTAATTCTGTCTTGCACCACTTTCTCTACACTTTGACAAAATGTGCAGGAGAAATACACAATTTTTATTTATTATTATTATTTTTTTAAAATAGTGGTATGAATATCTTCAGGAAAATATCATGCAAGTACATTGCTTTACATATATTTTTAATTTGTTCAAAATGATTTTTTTTCATAATTTCAGATTTTATGCGATATTTTGCTCTGAATTATATGAACCTAACCTAATTTGAATATATAATGCTTTCAATCGCATTTACAATAAAGAATTATTTCAATGACACTTTAGCATTAGTTAAAGGGACATTAAAGAGAAAATTTCCCAGAAAATGTAGCAAAAGCTTCAATCAACACCTCTATAGGCCATTTTAAGTCCCATTTGCATGGGATATGTTGGAGGTTTTCGATTCAAAATGTCACAATAAAACATTGCATCAACACTGGTGCAACTAAGACATCTGGACTAATATTTTTATCAATCATTTCAAATTTTCAGTGAAAAACATGATTTTTACTCACCGTCTTTACCGACCTGTCTTGGACATTTACAATAATTACATAATAAATGAAAAATATTACAAGTGACATTTTGTAAATTTGTAACTCAGTATCAAAAATCAGTTGCATGATTTTAAATAGAAAACTAAATATGATAAAGTACAAACCTTGAGGCATTTTTAGATGTTACCCATGCATGCATTTCTGATGAAACCATATCTTCTGTTATAGACAAAGAAGCATTATGAACTCGTCTCATGAGATTGCTGCAATAAAAAGAAACATGCAAAGATAAAATACCTTAATGCATGCTACATGCTATCAGGTATGATAATTAAATAAAGAATTTCTAAAGCACTTATATTCTAAACTGTGCACACAGTGTATTCTAAAAGCCTTATAAATTATTAAAAAAAAAAAAAAACATTCTTCAACTGTATTTGCATGTGCAGTAACAAGTAAACACAATTATTTTCAAATAATAAAATTTAGTTTATTTAATCCCAGAAGATTATTTCTATATAAAGATTAATATTTGCAAATAAGAATAATGACAGGAGCATACAAATCCTGAAATTATACATTTTATTTTAGAAATACAGAATCAATTAATTTTTTTTTCTCCTCTCAATTCTTAAAATTCTTACTCTAAACGAAATTGTCTTACTAAAAGAAATGAATTTTTGATTATATGTGTTTTTTTAAATACATGTTGATTAAAATGTAAATATATATGTATATATTCTTTCAGCCTAATAGCCTTGAAAAAGGTAAATAACTATATAAAAATTCTCATCTAAATTAGGTTTAAATAATTAGCTTTTAATTCAAATATATTTTACCTATATCTTTAGATATTGTAAAATATACATATTTCATACACAAAAGATATCTAAAATCTGTTTAAAACAAAGTAGCAAAATTAACTCTTTAAAAAAGAGAATCAGACTTTTAATTTCTGTTTAAGAAGACACTTCAAAAATAGAGGTTTTCCCCCTCACCAATTGCAAAATCCTATGTTAACCACAAAAAACATTTTAAAAGGTAATTATTTATTACCTAATAAAATTATCAAAATATGCTTTTCACATGAAAAAAATCCCTGTCGACTTGGCCTATAGGCGGAAGTAGATTTCGAAGAGTTTTCATTTGAACAACAAAAAATAAAATATTATTAGTGATAAACCCAGTTTAACTATTTTATTTGGCCGCTTTTGAAAAAAAATTATTTCATTTTTCTATAAGAATTGATTTTTTCAAAATCATCTTAAATGAAGTTCGGCTCAAATGCCCATTTTGAAAACATATTTTGAAATATATTCTGACTTTATTAAAAAAATCGACCAATACGTACATATATAATTCCTAAATAACAAAAAAAAAATGGTCAAAATAAAATGTGTTTGAGAGCAAAATTGAATTTAAAAATGAGTCAGGAAATAACCAGTTTGTTATTTGAATACATGCACAATTCTTTAATTAAGATCGCTTTGGGAAATTTTGTGCGAAGTGCCCATTTTGGTAGCCTTTTTTGAAATATATTCTGCCTTTATCAAAAAACTGGCCAATCCGTCCCACTGTATAGTTCCTAAATAAGAGGACCTGTAAATTGGATGTGTGTGAGAATAAAAATGGATTTAAAAATGACTCAGAAAAAACACAATTTGTTTTACTTCCTCAATTTTTCAATCACTATTATTTCGGGAAATTCTGTTCAAAATACTCTATGTGGCAGTCTTTTTTGAAATATATTCTGCCTTTATCAAAACACTGGCCTATACTTCACATTAAATAGTTCCTAAATAAGAGGATCTGGATGGATCATTTGGATGTGTTTAAAATCAAAAATAAATTTAAAAATGAGTCAGAATATAAGCAGTTTGGATTTGTGGTTTTTTCTCCAACTCCATTTTTGTTTAATTTATTTTTGCTAGAAGAATTGGTCCTATGAAAAACTTGTTAATATAAAAGTTGTAGATATTATTGACAAGATGTAAAATAAATTTAATTATATTTGATTGCTTAAGAATTGAGTAAGTTATGGATTTTTTTCTTTTTCCTCCCCGCTTTTTCTTTTGGTTTTTAATTTTTTTCATCGGTAAAAGTTGGTCCTATCAAAAACTTGCAAAT
This sequence comes from Maratus speculifer, assembly GCA_964019185.1. NCBI lineage: Eukaryota > Metazoa > Arthropoda > Arachnida > Araneae > Salticidae > Maratus > Maratus speculifer. The sequence continues at coordinate 223,381,547 of OZ025299.1, read as the reverse complement.
ACAAAAGTTTTAGATAATATTGAGTACTTTAAAAAAAAATTTAGTTGGATTTGATATCTTGAGAATTGACGAAGTTATGATTTTTTTTCTCCCAAAAACCTTGTTTTTTTCGCCCCTTGAGCCCATTCTTAACTTTACCAAAAATCTGTCATGCATAAACTTTTAGCCCATTTTTGAGAAGTAATATAAACTTTAAACTGATTCGATATCTATTCTATTTAAGAAGTTATCGTGTTTTTTCGGTTTTCACAAAAACCCTCCCAATTTCCACCCCCTTGGTCCAATTTTGTCCATTAATGAACTCAACCGAGATTTTATGCTCCTTGATTTTATGTAAAAGTTTGAAGAAAATCTGAGCATAATTATGGAAGTTATCATGTCCAGAAGAAAGTGTTATACACCGATAGATAGATAGATATATAAACTTTTTTACTGATGGTAGTTTTGGGGTCTAGGAGTCATGATCGGTGCAGATCTGCAAAAATTTTTCAGAAATTATAACATGGGAGAGAATGCAATAGGTAGTATATTTCATATGAAATCTACCTAAAATAGACATCTGATGCTGACATTATGTGTTTATTAAAAAATGTCTCCTTAAATTTTAAATATTTTAAAAACTGTGAACTTTACTTAAAATTTTAGAAACACTTTTAAAAAATGCACTTCTTTGGCACTGAGTGTATACTTTCTGACAGTGAAAATTCTGTTTTGATAATTATAGCAAGAAGGTATTCATCTATTTAAATTTTCTCACAGGTTGACATTGGATTTTACTATTGGAATACATTGATATAAAGGATACAAAGAAATTATGAAATAACATAAAGCACAAGAACCCACATTTTGTTCATTGTTAATCATGCTATATAAGTTAATAACAATAATTTATTTTTCACAGTAAAAAATATTTTAAATTTTGCCATCAAAGAAGCAGATCAGCAAGATTAGGAAACACTAACTAATACATACCAATATATTTTTTACAAGTTTAAACTGAATGCATTTCTGTGTAAAACTAAAATGACTTAAATATTGTGTTTTGAAAGGAAATAACTTCTTATTTAATATCAATGCTGTACTAGAATTAGACAAATAGAACTACTAATTTTAACTTCATATTAGTAAGATAGACACATTTTGTTAATAAAAAAGTTAATTAGAAAATTCCATATAAGTATAGCATTTTACTACAAATTTATATATATATTTATATATATATATTTATTTTTTTTTTTTGTAGGAAAATTTATTTGAATTAACTGAGGTACAAATAACAGCCTACAAAAAAGTTTAAGCATGAGTCTCTGAATATCTGAAGCAGAATTCATAAATTTGATCAGAGTTCAGTAGCAAGGTATAATGGAACTCGTGAGGGTTTCTGGTTTCTGTGATTAAAAAAAAGTGAAGATTTTTATATGGAAATAGTAGTAGCGGGGAACTCTTGCAAATCTCTTTATAGCTCATGTATGTATGCCCTTATATGAATTACTAACTGATGTTTCATAAAACATTTGTAAACAAGGGTGCATAACAAAAAACTAGTTGGATGTGCCACTAGTTGACACAACTATTTGGATGTGCTAATCCAAAAACTTTTTTCTATGTCATACATGGTATAAATTAAAAATTCACTATCACAGTGCTAAAATTTAATGACAATTTATGCCCATCATGAAAACTGTAAAGGTATATAAGTTTGTTGAACTGGGTATATTTAACAAGGATATGTAACTATCATATTGTTTCAAATAAATAATTGAATTTTGAGATCTACTCTCTCATATGTCTGCAACCAAAATTTCTGATTCAAAGAGTATAAAATCAATACCTGTTGTTCAATATATATCCAAGTCTAAAAAGGATCTATTTACATGAAAATGTAACAAAAATATCAAGCTTGATTAAATTATGTGCATTAGTTTTTGAGATATAGTTTTTACAAAAATCATCAAAAATTCAGCATAGCAATGCCACCAGTTGTGTGATTTACATCAAAACATTATCAGTAACAGCTTACATCAACATCTAACTGAATTTAATGTTAGATGAAAATCCATTCATTAGTTCTTGAGACAGAGTTATTGTGGAAATCATACAAAATGCAGCAGAGCAGCACCACCAGTTGGGCAATATACACCAAAAACTAATCACCACCATTTTATATCAAGTACTAACTGAATCTAAAGTTTTATTAAATTCTGTGCATTAGCTCTTGAGATAAAGTTATAAATGAAAACGTGAAAAATGCAGAATGGCAGCACTGACTGTTGGACAATATAAGGTACCCTGGGGTAATAATGCCACGTTAAGGTTCTACCAATTTTCACGGCTCAGTTTTAGATTGTATTTTTCAAACAAATATATGATTTGATACAGCAACTCATTGACTATCTATATAAAAAAAAATAATTTAACAGATATGTATTCATGAAATGTAATGGCATGATTTCTTGACCAATGCCATTTGGCGTTATTACCCACCTATATGGGTAATAACGCCATGCAAACAAAACTATGAAATAAGATGGAATAATGGCATGTAGATTGCCCAATTCTAAAAATACAAAATCTACAAACTTAGAAATTGACAAACTGCATTCTAAGCTATTGAAAATGTTCAATTTTTTGTGAAATTGTAAGAAAAATAAAGGTGTGGTGTGTGTGTGTGGGGGGGGGGGGGAGACAAAAGAATATCAGATTGTGAGCTTCTTTTTGCTTAAAAAGGACCGTTTAAACAGAATTATTAGAAACGTTGCACAGTTTTACTGTGTTTATTTGAATCAGTATTTAGGATGTAGCTCGGCCACTGTTGGGAATCAACCGGGATATTAATGCCAAGGATTGGCGTTATTACCCCGGTATAGTTATTGCGCAGTACATTTTAAACTACAAATTATCTCGAGAAGATATCCAAAATCTTCTACAACATTTTGAAAGTACACGAAATGCACTACAAATTTATGTAAAAAACAAAGTATTTCCGGATAAAAAAAAATAGTCTCTACATCACAAAATGTATCTCGCAAATTTTAGATCAAGCATTAATTTTAGTTGTTTGTAAAAGCAATAAGACCTACAAATGGAACAACTTGAAGCTGTTTTTTGCGATTTATATGACTCAAAACCCTTTTGCGCAGAGCACATGGGTGTCATTTACCAGATTATTTCATAATTATGTATAATATTAGCACTTGGCGTTATTACACCAGACCACCTTATATCAAAACCTAATAAGTAACAACTTAAGTCAACCTGTAACTGAATTTGAAGTATCATGTCAATCTATGCATTTATTCTTGAGATAGCTTTTGAGAAAAATGCAGTGCCATCTGTTGGGCAATATATACCAAAAACTAATCAGCAGCAGTTTGTATCAATGTTTAATTGAATGTATTTTTTGTGAAATTCCATGCATTAGTTCTTGAGATAGAGAGCTCACAAAATTTTTGTCACATACAGACAGACAGACATTTTTTTAAAAATATCAAATCACTTTCAGGACCTTGTAAAATATATAAATCCAACAAAAACCTGAAGTCAAAACTTTTCATGAATACAATACTTTCTTCTAGTAAAGACAGGAGAAAGTATAAATGGAAGAGTAAATAACTGGCAATAAAGTGACAGTTAAAATCTAAGAAATTTTTTAAAAAAATTGTATATTAATATTAAAAATGCTAATTGATGTTCCAAGCTTCTTGCATTTTACATCTGATTGAGTAGATTTTAATATTATTGCATTTTACTGAAGATTGCAAATGATATATCTGGAGCAAACATGCAAACCATGCTTTCTCCTTTAGATACAAATTTTCATAAAAAAAACTAATAAAAAACAAAATAACTTGTATTTAATACTAGTTTTTATTTCTGCATTTTTATTACTGTTATTCGAGAGAATTCCAAAAATACGTAAGATATTAAACCTAAAACTAATTAATAAAATGTATTTAAAAATTGGAGAAATCATGTTTTGACCAAATTCAGTGGTGGAAACATGTTTTGATAGTTTGACAATCAGATAAAAGGCTTTTTGAATGAAATAAGTTCTAACTAATATAAAAGCATTATTTTATTTGAGCAAGTATCGAACTACAGTTGATTATTGATAAAATTAAATGAGAGATTAGGGTACCTAGTAATATTCCTTAAATATTTACTAAATAAATATTTGTTTGCCAAAAAGCAACTTTAAAATTTAAAATCAATATCCTTATTTAGACAGTTAATTTAGTGCATAAGATAAGAAAAATTTTACCTATCTATCAAAAGAAAACAGTTACATTAATTTTGATGTTCATTACTGAAGCAGCATTTTTAGTTTCTTGTAATTTCTATTTTATTTTGAGAGTCAGTAATCAGACATTAATGCACATGAAGTTAATTATCTTTTTCTGGTAACCAATAACAAATTATAAAAAGAGTTACAAATGATGTAATTTTTCCAATTTTCAATTCTCAATTGAAAATTGGAAAAATTACATCAAGTATAATTATTTTACCGATTGAATAATCGTGTTTCAAAATTAATCTAAGAGTTACAAATGGTTTCATCCTGTGAAAGTAACCCACTTCCCTTGTTTACCATCCATTAATCAAAAGAAAGGAGGGAGTAGCATTTGTGTAAGATTAAAGGGGCAATTCTGAAAAAAATCTTTATTTACAGAATAACTTTTTTTTTTGGATATAAATTGGAGTGAAGGAACCATGAAGAGATATGTCTGATGTTAACATCCAAGAATGTAAGTGTCAGTGATTGCATGTCAACTCATACTTGATTTCAGAGAGTACAGTATCAAAAATATATCTACCGTAAGGTTGCTGTTTGGCAAACATTTCTCTAATGTCTGCTCCTGATTTTTAATATAACCATCATGCTCTGTTAAACAAAATATAAAAGCACATTTCATATAACCAATGTAAGAGAGACCACACTGGAAGAGATTTGGTAAATACCCTAGTTATCAATATATTCAATGTGGTATTTGAGATTTGAAAAAGAGATTTTATTAACAGGAGAAGAAAACATTGATGGGACCTATTCATTCTGAAAAGCATTTTAATTCCAACTTTAATACTTCAGTTGTTTTGCCATTCCACCCCCCCCCCCCCCTCCCTTAAAATCAGCCAGCAAGTTCCTAAAATTTTAAGAAAGTTAGATTTCATTGGTATGTATTTCTCCTGTTTATAAAATCTCTTCTTCAAATCTCAAACATTTGATAACATAGATAACTGGGATATTTACCAAATATCTTACCAGTGTTACCCACATTATATTGGTCAGAATAAACATGCTCTTAGATTTTTTAAAAAAAGAGCATGAAGGTTATGCTAGAAATTAGGTGATTACATTCTTCTATTGCTCAATGCTATTGTTTTATCAACATTGGTTCAACTTTTCCTCAGTCACTATTATCCAAAAATTTTCTTGATCTTGATTTTTGGGAAGCTTATCACACCATTAAAAATTCTCACTTCTTAGTCAATGACTTATCTAGTAGTCCTGATTTTCCAAGTATTTAGAAAATTTTAATTTAATTTAATTTCTTTTTTTTTTTCTTTATTCTCTGGTAGATGTTTCTACCTGTCCCCCTTATTACTTCATGCAGCTTTCTTTTCAATGGTTGCTTTTGGCACATTCTTTACCCATATTGGGAACATAAGCCACCCCCTTTCTGTAATTATGTTTAATCATGCTTTTTCTAGCACCTGTGCCTTGCTCTGTCACATTGAAGAATCTCGTTAATGGACTTGAAACAGCTGTTTGCTTCTTTTTGTATATTATTCGTTCCTTTTAAAATGTTGGTTTTCTGTCTTTTAATATCTCTTTCTATCTAATTATAGTTGCAATTTCATTTTAGACAGCATGTGTAAAGTGTTAAAAATGTAGAAAGAAAATGCAAATGCACTGAATGCAGATTAATTTGCAAGTTTCTATTTCAGTATGATTATGATTTTTTTCTTGTACTCATATCATAAATCATTGCCTAGGAACATTTGCTACCTTTCCAACTCTTTACTTTTACTGAATGTTTTACTTTTTTTGTGGAAATGCATAAGAAAATGAAGTTTACCAAGCTTCTGATGAAGATAAGCAAATAAACAATGTAACTGAAATAATAAGAATGAGAACTTCCTTCTATTAAATGTATAAATACATAGGAATTTTTTTTATCTGGAATTCAATGAAGTTGCCTACAACTTGGCTTAATTTTTCTAAAATCTACAAACTGTTTTTTAACTGAATCTTCATTAATATCAGATTCCACTATTAAATGTATCTTATATTCAGTAATGTTTAATTTCAGTTTAATTTTAGCCACAATAATAAATAAACTATTATTTTCCTACAACTTGAAATACTTAATATTGAGCATAGACAACAGATGTACTAAAGCAGTGGCGCAGCGAGGGGAGGGGGGGTTTGGGGGTTCCCCCCCCCCCCCAGAGCCATGACAAAAATACGGAAATTTCCATTTTTATGAACTGAATCATAAAAAAAAAACTAAACTTAGAATTTTATTTGTTTTGTTCTCGAAATCTGCCGCTTTATTGAATCAAATTTTATTTAAAAATTTGACTCGTTTAAGCAGCAGTAATGTATTTTCTTTTAAAAATGGGGAAAGTATATGGTAATGGTATCAGTATCGAAAACTGGTCACTCATTTCGGAAAAGGCCGGCATTCATTTATACTATTGGAAATCAGCCGAAGGTTAAAAGGAATGGTCATTTCCTGTCACTGCCAATGCCGTCTCGGGTTTTTCAATACTGCACCATTGGAGGGGTCTTAAATAGTTACATCTGTTTCTTGCTCTTTTTTTTTTGGAAACGGGACTGGACACTCCAATTCCAGGAAAAACACAAAAATGCATGCTTTGAAGGATAGGCTTAGTTTCACAAACATTCTGTTAATTGCTGTAATGCTAAGGTTTCCTTTATTATGCGTTTCGCTATGGATATTATATCCTATTCAGAGAAAAAATTATGAAAAAGATGGATATAAGAGATCATTTTTTTAAATCTTTCGAATTCCTTCAAGCATTCTTAAAATCCAGGTATGTTTGGAAAGTATATAATTCGTTTATATTTATGTCTCTGGAAAAATATTAACAGCGCTGTGCGAAAAGAGGGGGGGAGGGTGGTCGCGCCGGGCGCAGAGATTTAGGGGGTGCCAAATTTCTAACTACTTTCTACTTACTACTATTTTAAAGGGACTACTTTCAGACAATTTTTTAAATTAATATTAATTCTTATTTAAAAAACGCTACGAAATAGGCAAGTGGGTAAACGGGAAAAAGTTACTGGAAAAACAATTATCGGAAAAAAAGTGACATAAACTACAAAAGCGGAAAAGAAGTTACCGAAAAAAAAAGGGGACAAAGAATTGATTTTGGGAATTCATTATTGATTTTGAGGATTCATTGGTTAAGTATTTAGGGGGTATCAGGGGGAGGTTCTTAATTTAAGTAAATGGGTTTTTCGTGCTGAATTAACTGTTTTGGTTCAGTTTTTGGACATATAATAACCCCCCCCCCCCATCTATAACTTCTCAAATTAAATTGTTTTTTTTACGCAGATTTATCCGATTCGGTTGGAATTTCGGACATAAGATCATTATGATAAGACGTATCTCTGATTAGTTATAGAGTTCTTTTGCTTATTATAAAGGGAGGATGGTCAGTTACTCTACCCCCTCCCACACACAAATTAGATAGATCGGTTTTTAAGATCGGATCAAAATTATCCGATGTATTTCAAATTTAAGATATAGATTCTTTCTGATAAGGTGAATCCCTGAATAGTTTTAAGAGTTTAATGACTAAGTATAAAGGGGAGGGGGATGGGGGATAATCCCTCTTAAATTAAATAAATAGCTTTTTATGAAGAATTATCCGATTTGCTTCGAATTTTGGAAATATGTTCATTATGATAAAACTTATCTCTGATTAGTTACGGGGTTGTTTTCCTTATTATAAAGGGGGGAAAGCAATTATCTACCCCTCAAATTAGATAAATCGGTTTTTATGCAGAATTATCTGATGTATTTCAAATTTTAAATATAGGTTCTATCTGAAAAGGTGAATCCCTGAATAGTTTAAAGGGTTTAATGGCTAAGTATAAAGGCAAAAACAGAGAATACCCCCCCCCCCCCTTTAAATTAAACAAATAGCTTTTTATGCAGAATTATCCGATTTAAAGAATTACTATTCAAATTTTTGATGTATGTTCTTTATGATAAGGTGTATCCCGGATTAGTTATGAGGTTCTTCTGCTAAGTATAAATAGGGAAACAGACGATTACCCCCCCCCCCCTTAAATTAGATAAATTGTTTATGCATAATTATCCGGTGTATTTAAAATTTTTTATATAGTTTTTTTTATCATAAAGTGGATCCCTAAATAATTTTAAGGGCTTAATGGCTAAGTATAGAGGGGGGAACTGGGGATAACCCCACTTAAATTACATAAATGGCTTTTTACACAGAATTATCCGATTTGCTTCAAATTTTAGATGTAGTTTCATTATGGTAAGGCGTATAAGCTAATGAATATAGTTAAAATAGGGAGGGATGCAGCAGTCCATTCAGGAAACCTTTTCGGGGAAAGAAGGTTGCTTTCCCCATTCGACGGAGGGGGATGTCTGGTAGATATCGCGGGCGGCTAGTCTCTTAGGAAATTTGTCGATCAGGAGATTTCTTGGTAAAAGTTTGCCGCAAAAATACTCAAGTAACATAAAAAAAACGAGTTGAATGCAACTGAACGCAAATAACAAATAAAAACAATTTTTGTTTATTTTTTAATTTAATGATTGAAAACTATTATGTCAGAAAACATTATAACACATTTTGCCTTTTTTTCTGATAATGATTAATTTTCATTCATTTTGCACTTAAAACTGTTTATTTATTTATTTATTTTTATTTGTGAAAAAAGTAATATACTAAATTATTTGTTGTAATTGTCATTTTAATTTACGCCAAATATTTATCATTTAAAACTGGATTTTTACTAATTAATGTCCCATATTACACATCACAAAGTATAATATAAAACATTTAAAAAATATATGTTAGAAAATTTTAATGTACAAACTATGTTGTATGTCACGAACGAATGAACTAGTGAATTCATTAATTTGTAGTAATAAAAATAGTTTTTTATTACTAGCTTTATGTTAGTAATTACAAAGTTAATTGTTTAAAAACTTGTAGTTCTTGATAGATCTTCAGGTTTGAACGCTTAAAAAGTAAACGGATTTAAATAAAAAAAAGGATTTTAGGAAAAAGAGGATATTTTTTTCTTTGTTACGATGTTTCTAGAATACTGAAAAATGCTATGCAGAAACATAATTCACAGCTTTAAATTCAAACAGCTATTGAGGATATATAAACAAACCCTTAAAACTATTCAGGGATTCACTTTATGAGAAAGAAATTATAGCCAAAATTTGAAATACATCGGATAATTGTGCATAAAAAACAATTTATCTAATTTAAGGGGGGAATAATTGCGGCCCCCTCTTTATTAGTAAAATAACCCCATAACTAATCAGGGATACCCCTTATCTTAATGAGCCTACATTCAAAATTTGAAGCAAATCGGATAATTCTGCGTAAAAAGCCATTTATTTAATTTAAGAGAAGTTATTCCCCCCCATGCACCCTCTATACTTAACAAATAAACTCCCAAAATTCTTCAGGCATTATATACTCTGACGACTAACTGACAACATTAATCGTGGCAGAAGATAGATAGCGAAGTCTTATTGTGAAAAGGTATGCAGGGGTGAAAATATCTTCATTCAAAAGCTGAGAAGAATAGGTGCTATTGACCTCAAGGGACATACCTAGAAAATAATTGCACTGGTCTAGTGGCAATGAGCTGAGGGGGGACACTGGGATTATTGAGCACCGAGAGGGAAGGAAGGTAGCTGGAAGAGAGACATGTGCTGGTAATGTACAAGAAAATACATTGATGTAAGACGGCTTAGACGTGCTAAGCGAAATGTAATATTTGAGTGTGGCTCCTATGTAGTTGTAATGTCGTTTATTTTTTTTTAATAATTGATCTATGATTCTAATAAAGAACTTGAGGAATTAAAAATGTGTTATTGATGAACTTAACAAATAAACCAACCTAGTAAAGAGAAACTCAGGGTGCGACACCACAATACTATATATAAGCCTTATCAGGAAGAACCTATACCCAAAATTGACACACGTTGGATAATTCTGCTTAAAAAACCATTCATTTTATTTAGGGCGGAGAGGGGGGGAGTTAATCGTCCATTCCCAAAATTAATCAGGCAAGCGTCTTTTCAGTATGAACGTATATCCAAAAATTGAACCAAAACAGTTAATTCAGCATGAAAAAATCAATCATTTAAATTAAGAGCCGACACCCCCCCCCCCTTTCATACTTTGCCAATAAATCTCCAAAAACAAAAACAAATCCCCAAAATCAATTCCTTGTCACTTTCCCCCCAGTAACATGTTTATCTCGTCCCTTTTTTCCGGTAACTTTTTCCTGTGTCATTTTTTTTCCGCTTTTGTAGTTTGTCACTTTTTTCCGATAACACTTTTTCCTAGATTCAGGAAGTAGATATCATGATTAAAAAGCTATGTAACTGAGATATGTTCTTTATTCTTTGATAAGATTTTTCAGAAGACGATTCTCACAGTGGATGATTTGAAACGAATTTACGACGTAGTAGCAACAAAAAGGAGAAAAAATGGTTGCCATGTGATCAAAATCGCTTATAACTTGTTAACTAATTTATTTATTTAAAAAAAAGAAAAATATATATGGTGATTTTGTTTATCTATAAGCAACTCAGGGGCGATTCTCGTCCGAAAATTTAAGGCAATCTCTTCCGAAAATTTGAAATTGGGTTATCAGTTCCGCATAGTTGCCAACTGGTACGGTTTTGAGCGCGGGTGAAACAATCGCGGAGAAATGAAAATTTCGTGAAAGGATCGCCGAAAAAGCACACATTTCGTCAATGTTTCGTGAAAAAAAGACAATTTCGTCAATGTTTTTGTCAACGAACTTTGTCAAAAGATCGCCGAAAAACGCGAATTTCCTGTGCGGATCGCGCAGAAAACGGCATTTTCCCCAAATATCGCAGATAAAACGTCGATTTCGTCTAAAGATTTCTGATATAATGCCGATTTCGTTAAAAATCGGGAAAAAAACGCCGTTTTCGGTAAAAGATTGCTTAAAAATATTTTGTCAAAAGATCATTGAAAGAAAAAGCCGCTTTCATCAAAAGATCACGGAAAAAATGCCGATTTCGTCAAAAAACCGAGAGGATAAAGCGCCGTTTCAAGAAAAGATCGCATAAAATTGCAAAATTCGTCTAAAGATCGTCGAAAAAACGCCGATTTCGACAAAAGATCGCAATAAATCACTGATTTTGCTAAAATATCGCAGATAAATTGCTGATTTCGTTTAGAGGTCGCGGGAAAATGCCGATTTCGTCAAAAGATAGCGGAAAAACGCCGATTTCGTCAAAAGATCGCGGAAAAACCGCCGATTTTGCTAAAATAACGCAAATAGATCGCTGATTTCGTCTGAAGGTCGCAGCAAAACGCCCATTTCGTCTGAAGATCGCGGATAACCCCCCCCCCGCCGATTTCCGAAAAAAAAATTTCAACCAGAATCACCCCTGAAGCAACTCTATCCCCCCCCCCCCCCCCAGAGCCAAATTCTGGCTGCACCACTGACTAAAGTGATGAATTTATAATTTGCAATAAATTTTTAACATTGAAGTGAAATATATACAATATTTAATTTAAATATTTAAATATCTTCTAATGAACACCACAGATAAAAAAAAATAATCAGAAAATGATTACTTAAATGAATATTACACTTATGGTGAAATACATTGTGGCTTAAATAACATGATAGGTCTCTATTACCAGAAAAAAAAGTGACAATTGATAAACTCTAGAAACTAACAGAATTTAACTGATAGTTAACATTTAATGTACAAAGATTTCAAAATAATTAAGGACTATGTTGTAATTATTAATACTAAACAAAATAGATGTTGCTATCGAACATACACTTTATTCATAAATTAAAAGGTGATGTAAAATAACACATGGATAATTTAAATATTGCTGTTTTGGTTTAATCTTTAAAATATCATCAGGAGTTAAAAAAAAAAAAAAAAAAAAAAAAAAAAAACAATGGTGCAATTTGTTACTCAAAGTAGAAAAAAGAAAGGAGGGCTGGAAAAACATGGAAACTTAATAGTTATTTCAAAATATTGAGCCAGATTTCTGGAATGAGAAAGGAAACTTTATCATTACAAATTTTTTGTTTCCTTAAATGAATTCTAAAGATTCACAAATCACAGCTTTAAATGAAACAGTCTGTCTAGATACCTTCCTAAAGTATGCTGGTTAATTTTGTAGAGACATGAACACGTACCATTTCTTAAGACTGACTGCTGCTTTAATCCTTTCTAGTTTTTTCCATTCTTTCTATTTAGCAATTATGGGTACTATTTAAATGAAATAAAACTTTCTATCAACTTTCCCATTTGTATTTCATTAAATGTTTTTCTTGTGTTTGTAGCAATTCTTCACATCTTACTTTAATATATATATTTTTTTCATTTTCTTTTCTACAACTTCATACTACTGTAGCTTTGCAGAATAAATTTACATTATTTTAGAAATGCAACTGTTAATCTTTCATTATGTACAGTGTAAAATAAATAGGTTTCTAAAAACACTTCATTAAAGGGACTTTGATTATGGTCAACCCACCTTCACATTGATTGGGTCAAGACTCCCCTTATACCACTTTTTAAGCAATAACATATGGTTATGTTTAGCTTAATGTATAATTTTTATGCCTGGAATGAGATCTCAATATTTCTGTAATATTTGAAACTTACTAAGTTAAATCTTGATGATATATTTTTTTTCTGAGAAAATGTTACAAAATCTTACTAAAAATACACTTTTTAAGCTGAAAACTCTTCATAGTTCATTTTTCCATACCTGTTTCAATTATCTACATAAAACAAAGACTATTGCTTGAACATTTAAAAAGATTTGGTTGTCAACTATTGGGAAACCCCTAAAATTCTTTTAAATATGAAAACTAAGGGGTCTGTCAAGTTTCTCCAGTTTCCCGTACATGGAATTGAATCTACATTTTTACTCCTTAAATTAAATAAAATCATTGAATTAGATGCTGTTAGTTGAATGTTACATTTCTTAAAATTCCATATATTCCAATCTTATTTGAAAGATAAAAAAACATTATTGCACTAAAACTAACTTTTTTTTAAAGCTTGAAAGAACATAAAAATTATTTGAAATTTAACAAATTTTCTACAGCACTCTCAAGGAATTTCCTGAAGAGACTTATTTTATTTATTGACTTTGACAAAACTAAGATTATTTCAAAACAAATTTTTCTGTTTAAAGCTGTGATTCATGAATCTTTAGAAATTTGTTTAAGGAATCAAGAAATTTGTAATGATGTTTCATTTCTCATTCTAGAAAATCTGGCTGAATATTTTGAAGGAACTACGAAATTTCCATGTTTTACCAGCTGTTCTTTCTTTTATTTACTTTGAATAACAGATTGCACCGAGTTGTTTTTAAAGGAATTTTGATTTTTCCCTTTGAAAAACATTTCCCAGTTTGAATTCAATTTTTAATGATGTAGTATATTGTTTCCTGCCAATCTATATATTTAAAAGGCTAAGCATTTCCTTTCGACAGTCCGTGAGAGCAAACTACTGCATCAAATCACACCATTCTTTTTTTAAACGAAAGGTATTTGGCCACAGATTTGTTATCGTACATTTGTTTGTTAAAAAATTTTATTAATTAGCCACAATTTTCCATTAAAATTTCACGTTTGCACATGTGTAGTACATAAGTACAAGTCTGCCTTTGGAGTGATGCACTGCACATGCATAGCTCGGCGCTGGCTCAGTTGAACTATCACTTCACAGCAAGAAGTTTAGTTTTAAATGCGTTTGCATCTCAAATATAATTTATTCGATTGTATTGTAAACAAGCTCTTCTTTTTATCACAAAGTTATTATTTGTCTCTTTCAGTGTTATTAACAATTCAAAAATATGGCTTATTTCGGAAGACGTCGTACTACACATAGAAAATAAACTGAATGAACTGAGGCTAAAAGTTATGACTGATAATCCTTCTTATAAATTACCGTTACACACGAAGATTGGAAATGTTAGCATTTTAAGTTATAGCTGATATCAATATATATATATAAGCTATCATAAACATTAAAACACAAATCGGTTTCTGTAAAATTAAAATCCAAATTCTAGACAATTGTGCATGCATCAACTGATTCTGGAACTTCTGCATTATAGAAGATTACTCAGTGTGTTCCTGATAGCGTAGTGGGGTAACGCAGCTGTTTTAAGCTTTGAGTTTTTGTGGAGGATGTAGGTTCAAATCCAAACCCGTCAAAATGATTTGTGTAGAATTTTTGTCGATAATTCATTTCAATAATAACATATTTTATTAGTAAGAAAAGTTTTAGGATTTTTTTATTATTATTTGAATGCCTTATAATTGAACAAAATTTAACACTGAACAATATCTTGAAAGAAAAAATAATTATTTTATATTTAAAATGATTTGTGTAGAATTTTTGTCGATAATTCATTTCAATAATAACATATTTTATAAGTAAGAAAAGTTTTAGGATTTTTTTTATTATTATTTGAATGCCTTATAATTGAATAAAATTTAACACTGAACAATATCTTGTAAGAAAAAATAATTATTTTATATTTAAAATACTTAACCTAAATAATTTACATGCAATTATCAATTACATAAATTGAACTGATCTACAATTTTCATTACATTTTTTCTTCCATTATAAAGAATATAAATATCTGTAAGAAAGAAAAGTTTGTCATTCATTAAAAAAAGAAAGGAAAGAAATAAAAATATTAATATAACAGCTATAAAATAAATTACATTGATACCCATGATTTAATATTTGAAAAGATAAATAAAAATGCATAAGAAAATTCAAGTAATAAAAAAATTATATTATAAATAGTTAGCTGCATCAAATTTCAAATTTAGGATTTTAATGAGACAGATTAAAATAAAAGTCATGGCAGCTTTGAATGGTCACGTAAATATTGTTACTCGAGAAGAAGGGGGGGAAGGGGAAGGCAGAAAGAAAGTAGGCCATAGTAAGCAAAAATAAGTACCTTACACAGTATTTTTAGTTAAATTTCTGATAAAATACAAACATAATTTGTTGTAAATTATAAACTTAAAATTATTTTACTTCATCGAATAGATTAGACCCTCTATCGTCTTAAAAGAAAAAAAAATAGAAATCACTTATGTAATATAGTAATTCATCACAATTTGAATAGTCAAATTTAAAAGCAACTAATTAAAAAATCAAGAATTTTTCTGGTGAAACATTCAAGTTATTTACCGTCAAATCTTGACGGGTATTATCTAGTTTATATTAAAAAACGATGTGTACTTATGGTGATGGTTTTAAGGATTAAACCAAAATAATGACATTTATTTTATTTAAGTGTTTATTTATCATCATTTTTAAATTTATGAATAAAGTATATGTTGGATAGTAACATCTATTTTGTTTAAGATTTCAAAATATTTGCAATTTTCAGTTACAGTGATACAAAGTTAATTTTGAAACTAAATCACTGCTCAATGAACGAACATTTGAATAAAATATCTTAATCTCACTTAGGTTTGCAAGTGAACTAGGGCATTTTTAACTCTATATTTCACATAGCCCCAAAGAAATTAATTGCATGCACTTAGGTCCAGATTATAAAAGACCTATACTATTCTATTGCCAATGAGTTTGTCTGCAACCAATTCAATTACATACTCATTTAATACAGTTTTTAGCTCAGAAAAGGTATCTATAGAAGAGTGTTTCCTTACTTTATCCTGCATGTACCACTGTATAAAAATAATATTGTGACGTCAAGCTTTATATCTTGTTATATAGGCCACCTTGTATTTATTGAAGTTATTAAAATTAATCAAATTAACAACTTACAGAGCAGTGGAAAATAATGGAATAACAATAGGATAGAAAGATTGTCTGATTGCAATTAGAGCTCCAACATAAGCACTGTACACTTGCAATTCAAAACGACACCTGAAAAGATTAAGATTTGATTGCTTAAGGAGTTTAGTAGCATTCTTTAACAATTTTTTGAGAAAACAGTCTTCCGAAAAATTCATTAATTTAATAGATTTGATAAGTTTTTCATCTTGAAAAGATAATACAGTAGAAAACTAATAATCCACACAGCTTGGTTCCAAGTGTCATACAGATTTGAGGCTTTTAGTAAATTACAGGTCATGTCTATTCAGTCTTTTATTTATTTATTTTTAAAGTAGATATTTCAGACAATTTAGATTGTTAATGCGTAAAAATAAATTACATATGTTCTGGAAAATAAGAAAAATCAAAACCAATATTTCTTAAGTGCTTCAAAGATAAAGTAATGTGATATGCATCAATAAACACTTTTCCCAGCAGATAAAGATTATATAATCAGAAACTGCAGCATCAAATAAAAGAAAATTACTTACTTAAGCCAAACATTTATGATCAGAATAACAAGTTTAAATAAAACATATAACCAAGAAAAATTTGTTATTTGCTAGATCTTTAAAATCCTAGTTATTTTTTTCTCATTTTCTAAAGTGAAATATATGAATTCTGCAAAATTATTTTTGTCACAGGATAATTATGATAGTTCATTTCTTGAAGGGGGAGGGAGCAAGAATAGTCAAAGAATGTAATCAAATTACATTAAAACAAACTCTTATAGCAAAAAAAAATTTTGCTGCAGCAATTTTGAATTCAGGGAGTGACACTCACAGGACCAAAAATAGCCTTTTTCTTCACCCAGAGCAAACATTGATTTTTGCACCTCTTTTCCCCTCAACCGAAAGGTAAATTTTTAAAGAGAAATATACTAATTTTCCTATAACCAACTTAATTTTGAATTAAAAATATGTAATCATGACATATGTAATATTGAACAATGCAATTTGCTTTGTCAAATATTGATTCATTAAAATCTTAAAAAAAAAAAAAAAAAAAAAAAAAATCCACTTTATGCAGGATTTTTGCAATAGTAATTTCTCTTTATTTTTGTATCATCCTTATTCTTCAATGCATTTTCTTTGGCTTGCCTGAGACAGAAAAACTTGATAAATACCAAGCTAAAGATAAATGTGAGAAAAATCGAATCAATCTTTATTTTGCACCCCTTTGTTCTGGCACCCAGGGCACATGCCTTTTCTGCCCCTTTTAGTTTCGGCCCTGGATATCACCCTCCCTTGGGAAAAAATGAGATTTTGTGTTTTCAGTGGTGAAGAAGGGCAATTTTTCCTCCAGAACAATATAATGCTAATTATTGAAAATTATGGAAAGGCAGTTGACAAGTAGCAAACGATTTCAATATTAAGTAATTTTAAACAACAACAACAAAAAAAGCTGACTTTAAGAGATAGTTACTTATTTTCGTTTTTTGCAGCAACCTTAATGTTATCCCCAATAGAGTTTTGCACGGGTTGTGTTAACTTGATCCAAACCAATTTTTTTAAATTATTGATCCTTAATTCTAAAACTGACCCAAAATCCAAAATAAAAAATTAACTTTAAAAATATGAGTTGCTTTTACTATTAAATATTTAAAACTATTTATAACCAAAACTGGAACCTTTTTTTCAAACTGACAATAATCGTAACTTGCAAATGACATCAGTTTCCTGATCCACAACATAAATATTTCTTTAAATACTATTGAAGAAGTTCAAGAAAATATTTTCCCCTGCTGATCAACTTTGCTGAAAATTTTGACACATTCTTGGCTTTGTTTTTCTATGTAAAAATGTGAAAATTATAGGTATGATTAAATTGATTTAGAATTGAGTAGCATTTTTCATTTTTCGATTTAAAAAAATGTAAATCTCAAGTTATAAGCAACTGCTATCTCCTTCTTTGGATTATCAAGCACAAAAATTTTAATTTAATTGTCAACTTTGACAGCTATTTCTCAAAGATATAGTCACATCTATAGAAAAAGAACACTAATCAATTTTATAGCTTCATTATATAGGCACATGCGAATTCTGTAAATCTAAGACTGAAAATTATTTCCTGAAATGTCAGAAAATAGCAACAGTTTTGGATTTGAGCATATCTTTGAATAATCATGAAAATAAGTAAGTAAGACCAATTATCAGTATCCCCCTTTTTTTAAAGGAACTCCATTGAGATTCTCAAATTTCCTACTCAACAAATATGAAAATTTCTAGTATATTTTTAAATGTTGAACCCATTTTAAAATATCAAGCTTTCCATTTTTTAATAAATTTATTGTGTTACAAGCGATTTTTGTTTTGTGATGACCAATTTTCTCTTTTTTCACATTTTCACGCCCAGGAAGTTAACACAATTTTTTTACGGTTGTTACTGAAAAATTTTTTGCCTTTGCTAAGAAATGGAAAATGCTATTTGATTATATAGTTTTAGTTTCTGAATACGAAAATCTGCCAATTTCATGCGTTTGTAGATCAAATTCCATTTAGGAATGTGTCATAAAGCAGCTACTTTAGATTTTACAATAGCTTTAACCTACTACTAACAACTTATAGTAAGAATCAATATTCTATCCTTTTGTTTCTCTTTGTATGCAATTAAGCCTGGTCCATGCGACCAAAGAAAAGAGCATTGACAGATTCCAATCATGATACAGTATATCATGATGTAGTATATAACTATCAATATAACTAGGGAGGTTTTTATTTGAAATGTTGAAGGGGGGGGGGGGGGGTAGAGGATGATGACCACAGCTTCCCATTTTCTGTAAACAAGAGTCAGACTCCCTACTTGCATGCATCCGTTGACCTCATTCCATCTTCCAAGAGATGTCAATGTAACTTGATAAAAGTTAAACACCAAAAGATTTTAGCAATTAGCAATAATGCTCTACTGTTTTATTTTCCCGTAACCTTCTGGTCATGGGAATTAAGAATATTAATACCCAGAGAAGGATCATTTGTGGTTAATATACAATAACAAGAATTATATTTGAGAACAAAATTGTTTTCCTTCCCAGATTTTTTCCGCTTTTTTCTTTTTTTAATTTTTTTAATGTCTTAATTGTTCTCTTTGACTTTCAGAGTAAACTGAATGCAAGGATCAACAGAATTGATTAGAGAAAGGAGATTTTGGATATCCATCTCAAAGGGAATTAAGATAAAAGTATCATCAACATACCTACACCAGAAGGGAAATTTATATAAATTGAAGAGTCTTTCTTCAGAGTCTTTTTTTTTTTTTTTTTTGTTAATATTTTTATTGTTTTTTCCACCTTTCTCTTTCTTTTATTTTTTGGCAACACTTTTCCCTTCCACCTGTGCTCTTTTAGCTAGTGCCACCTGTTGCACTCTTTGTAATCTCCTCCCTTTTTCTTTCATTTTATCTCGACTCTGTTTCCTTACAGACATGTGTTGGTTTAGCTGATGACGAGCTGTTATTGTTGTAACTTGAAACACGTCCTACTTTATTTTTCAATTTATGGTGATTTTAGAAATTTTTTAGTTTATTTACAATCATAAATTGATCACAGATTACAGGCCTCTATGAATAACAGATTTGTAGACTATTGGTACTCTACTGTATTTCTAGATAAGTTTTTTTTTTTTTTTTTACAATAATAATAATAATAATAATAATACATTTAAATTTGTTAAAAAATATTCTAATAGGCTAAATCATTTTTTAGTTACAAGTATTTTCTCCATCAAACTTGAAGGTTTTAAAGCAATAACTTCTTATGATCACATTTAAAATATGTTAGGCATAAATTCAACAAAAATGATTTATTAAAAAAATAAATAAATAAAATATAAAAATCTAAATATAATTTAATTAATGCCAGCACATTATACAATATCAATTTGTTAAGAAAAGCATCAGCATCATACCTATCAAAAGATATATCTTGTAAAAGGCTATTTTTCACAAAACTCATACAATATAAGATCTGCCATACAGTTTCTACTTTCCAGCTTGATTCATTTAAGTAATCTATGTAAAACAGAAAACAGTTTTTAGTTTCACAAGCTAGTTTTTTTCATTTAACCCCTTAACTGTGTTGTCCAAACTGGATTTGGGCAAGAATACTTTGCTACTAAAAGCTTTTTGATACCACTAATTTGTAACTGTAAATTTATCTTTATTGATTGTCAGATATTTTTCGATTAAATAAGGAAAATATTTTAGTATGAAAAAAGTGGTGTTTGGTCCCTATTTTTAATTTATATTGTCAAAAATAATGCAACTCTTAAGGGGTTAATTGAAATGAAAAACTCAAAAATGGATTAACATAAAAATGCACATGATTGAATCTCATATACCTAACCTGTGCACAGACAGGCTAAATTATTCATTTCATAAGTTCCAAAAAAGTTTATGATCATTTTCAATGAAAAGTTTAATTTTAATTTAATATAAAACTTTATTTTACTGCGAGTGCTAAATTTTACTTGATCATTAGCAAAAACTTTTAGTCAAGTTAAGGTTTAGTCAGGTTTAGTTGAAGTTAAGTTTAACTTTTAGTTTTTTTTTTTTGGGGGGGGGGAGCATAGTATCCCCAACAGGGGAGCCAAAATAAAGTTGTGCGGTTTGGGTACCCAACCTTGAAAATGACATTTAAAATCAATCCGCAACCCAACCTAAAACTGACAAAAAAATTTCCTCTACCCGAAACCACACAAAAAAAAAATTACCTGAACCTTTCTAAATAACACTAGTTTACACGGTTTTTATACCCCAGCTGAAAGTTTTTAATTTATTCTTTATTTAGATAGAGTTACCCAGAAAAAATAATAAAAAAATTCTGTCATATCTGGTTTAAGAAATATTTATTTACTTAACTGGATTACATAATTTTGGTATTAATATTTAAAAAAAAAAATCAAAAATGGCTAATTTTTGCCTTCTTTTTATAGTTATTTGGTTTAGTTTATCTTATAATGGACCAACAGTAATCCCCTAGCATGTTTTCATCACAAAATCCCTGTTGTCGTTCTTCAAAAACCTTTAAATCTTGGTGAAAACGTTCCCTTTTTCCCTCACTCATACTCAAGTTTTCAGGTAAAAAAATGAAATGCAAATGCAGGAAATGAATCTTTAATGACACGTTTGCTCCCATATGTTCAAAAATTTTCAATAAATTGACAACAATTTCTTTCTAATTTAAACTTTTTTTATTTCCCAAAAATTCTTCCACAACCAATTTTAATGACTTCCAAGCAGATTTTTCATTAACAGATAAAAGGCTATCAAATTGAGAATATTTCATAATTTTACGGATCTATTATCGGATCTGAACCAACAAATATCCCTTCTTTCAGTTTTGCCTCTGTAATGCTTGGAAAGATTTTTTGTAAATGACGAAAAGCATCACTGTCTTTCTCAAGCGCCTTCACAAAGTTTGTCATGAGTCCCAATTTGATGTGTAAAAGGGTAGAGTAATGTTATTTGGATCTACCAATAGCTCGTGTTCAAAAAGTCCCGGGATATCAGTACAATAACAATATTCATCTTCTTTTTTGAAAAATTCTGAGTAAACTTTGCTTCTGTTTCTAGGCAATGTAACTTTTGTGTTTGGTGTTAATAAGTTCCATTGTTGCAGGCAAGAACCAAGAAGCTCTGCTTTAGATTTTGATAATTGTAAATGTCTTATACGATCATTTAATTCAACTTGGTTAATTAAATGTGGAGTATTTTCTTGAAGAAAGAACTCTTCAGAATCACTAGAAATCTATTTGAATTCAACATCACTTTCATTGTCATCTCCTAATATATTTACACTCGAATTACCGGGACAAACTCGACGTGGTAGATCTTTCGAGTGTAAAATAGGCTTAGTAACAGACGGAAGTTCGGCATATATAATACTCACCTTATTTTTTTATTATATTCCACTGTCTTCATAATACAAAAGTAACAATCATTTTCATGATTACTAGGTTCTCTCCATAGCATTGGTGAACCAAATGGAAGGTGTACGTTTTCTCCCGATGATCACTGGATTAAAGCTCATAGTTCTACAGCTTTTGAAAAACACATGAGACACCCACTTTTTATCTTGGTTTGCAACAGGAAATCCAAAATAATGAAGATATGCACTTTTTAATGAATCTACAATAGGTCTTCTTTTTTTTTGAGAATGTAAACTGTCCACAAACATAGCAAAAATGATCAGAACTTTGTTTACCCTTTCTACTTGACATTTTAATTCAATCCGAAACAAAATATTTGTTGCTTGATGCGAACGAATGAACATTAAACTGTCGTCACCACATTGAGTAGTTAAAAAAAACAATTGACTGCAGAAAGAAAATTGTGACATGATAGAACATTTCTGCTGACACTTTTTGGTTTAAGGAAGGTAGACTAATACATTTATATACATTTCTTTTGGGGTATATAAAAAAAGTTGAAATTTGTAGACTAGTGTAATTTTTAATGACTCGCAACCTGACCCGAATACAAAATACTTTTACTCCCCAATGTTCAATGTACCCAACCCAAAACCAAAATGAAAAGAAATCTACAATTATGCATCTAACCAGGGGGTTCTGCCCCCTACGAGCAATGCGCATCAACCCCCGTTGAGACACCACAAACTCTAAAAACATGTTAATTTGATCGGCTTTTAGAAGATTGCGAAACACTGAACTACATTTTTTATTTTATTTTAATTATTTTTTAAGTTGCGATTTCTCTGTAAATGGGCTTCAATTCAGTTCCCTTTGGTTGGGAAATTTTAAGGTATAATCAGCTGCTGTTAAACATCTATTTGCTATTTACATGTTTGATTAAACAATATCAGTTAAACAGTGAAATACACAGTCTTTGCTTCCTGGTAATTTTTGAATTGCAGTATTCGAGAAATTTTTAAGCAAGGCATTTAAAATGTATTGTTTAAATCTAATGAAATTTTCACTAAATTTTCTTTCTCTTTTAATATTTACATGTAAATATAATTTTATAATGTAATTTTCAATATTTCCCATTTTTAATTCACAATTATTTAATTCTCCTTTGAAATTGTTTTTTTCTTTTTCTGCTTGTGATAGTCGTGTGTACATATATTTTTTTTTAATTTGGAGGAAATATTTTTTATTCATTTGGCAACTGTTTAACATGAAAACCTTTTCTAAAATATGTAAAAATGTCGCTAAAAATGCTGAAAATTTAAATTAGAATAAGAAGAATAATATAATTTAAAATGGAAATAAAACCTTGAAAATTTTTCAAAAAAAAAAAAAATAGCAATAATAAATGCAGTCAGCAGACTGAGAACTTCTAATGCATAAAATAATCTAAAAATGTTTAAATTCCTATGTAAGTTTTTACTGCTAAAACCTTTTTTAATGAATGATTTTGACTAGCTTTAACATTAAATATCACTTAAAATCTGTCTGCATTAACATATTTTTCAAACATTACTTTATAATACCACTATTTTTATAGTTTTGAGTATAGCACAGCAGTTTTTTAATATTAGCGAAGAAATACCATAGATCACAAAAAATTCATTATCAGCAGATGTGACAGCATTAAACATTTTAATAAAATTTTAATTTTATTTTAGAAAGGTGTTATAATAAAAATAAAAGACATTGACATGTTTCGGAACCATCAAATAAGTTCCATAATCATAATATAAATCTATTTTATTTATATTATGATTATATATTTGATTTATATTATGATTATGGAACTTGACGGTATATTGACGGTTCTGAAACACGTAAATGTCTTTTATTTTTATTACAACACCTCTCTTAAGTAAAATAAAATTTTATTAAAATGTTTATATAAAAGGTGAATGTTTTAAAATCTGATGATTTAAAAATCAATTGGATTTAATTAATTTTTATCATAGTGACAGCATTAGTTAATTTTTTTCTTTAGAATAGAGATATACTAATTTTATAGATATTATATAGAAAAATTGATACCTCTGCATTTTTTAATAATGGAATATGCAGAAAAGCTATAAACATGTATATAGACATAGCTATAAACTAGCTATACATAGTTTATAGCTATAAATAGCTATAAACCAATAAACCTGAGAATAGCTCACCCCTTATTGAACAAATTCCTCCATGAGTCGGATTGTCCTTAATATATTTTTTTTCGGGTCAAGATGACACTAACTTTCTTTCTGTGGTTTGGGTTCACCTTAAAATATTTCTTAATGATCACAATTAAGTTTTTGTTAGTCAGGTTTTTGGAATTTTTGAAATTTTTTTTTAGTAGGGCTATGTTTTAAATCAAAATAAATATATATTTGAATATGAATGAATATTCAATTTATTGCATGAAATATACACTGTATAAAAGAAATGTCATAGATTATTCTTTCTTCAACCATTTTTTTCATGCTTCTAAATGTGCAAAATATTACCAACATTTCCTGTCTGATAAACAGAAATATACATGTAATGTATTTGCGATAGTTTATGGATACATGCACATGTTACAGGTGTATAAATTGGGAGGTGGCCCACTATTCAAAGAATAAACTTACAAATATATAAGAAAAGTCAGGAATTAACCCCTTTGCGACAAGAGTTTTTTGCTTTATTTTTTTTATCACTGATTTTTTTAAACAGAACATTTTCTGTAATTGAATGATGAAAAATGATCTGATTATATAAGGTAATCTTTACAATAAAAAATAGCAGATGAGAATAATGAAATTTTTTGAGCACCTAAGTGGCACGTATACCGGTTGCTCATCCTCATGGGATTAATTGTAAGATAGGAATTGAAAAAGTGTTTGCTAAATAGACACGTCTACATTTTTGTGTGTGTGTTTTAAATAAAAGGTCAAATATGTGTTTGAATTAAAGCTCCGATCCATCAGATGTGTATTATGAACATATGTTTGCTTTTATAATGGGAAATGCATGGGTGTTTAGCTTTTAGAATCCGCTGGACAAACAACAATTTTTAGCATGATCTAAAACTACATTAATATGAACAATAACATAAAAATCACTCTTTGTTTGTCCATTCATAACGCCAAATGATGTGTTTGCCATATAAAAATACTCACCAAGCATTTTTTTAATAAAAGGATTTGAAATGAGCAGATGGATTTTGGCATAGCCTATCTCTTCTTCAAGCTTATTTTGTATACTTAAGGATTGTGGTCAATCGAATAAACACTGAATACAAGCACATATGCATTCTAGACAAAATATAAGGTTGTAGATAACATCCAGGCATACATGACAATTTCGATAACATGATGAATTACTGGGACTGACTTGTGGTTGAATTATTTTGTCTCAGACTAAAGAATCAACTTTTAATTTAGTAAAAATTTTATGTAATTTGAGTATGGTGAAAAAACTGAGCATTTACTGCCTGCATAGGGGTTCTGCGAGATCCCTGAAAATCAAGACATTTGGCATAAATCGGAACACCTGGCATTATTAAATTCACACTACAATAATTTAGATGGATCATAGGTTTTTTTGCAATTCGGGTTACTGTGATTTTCACAAAAAGTTTGAGCACAAGTATGCATCAGATGAAAATAAATACGTATTTGAATATGAATGGGTTATAACAATTGAAATGATATTACTGCATGGAAATATCAGTTCTTTAAGAACCATTCTTTCTCCTTTCGAAATATGAAAAATATTGTCAATTTTTTGCATTTAATACACATAATAACACATGAATCCCATTTGTAATAGTTTATGTACATCTATATGTTACATGTCTATAAGAGTGGGAGGTATCCACTATTCAAAGAGGTAAAATATATAAATATTTAAATGTTAAGAATTGAAAAAGTGTTCACTAAATAGAGATGTCCATTTTTCGGGAGTTTCCACTACAGAGGTTTTATTATATATAGATTTTTAACTTGAAAAATATTTTGGACATTCTTTTGAATTATTGAGTCAATCAGAACCAACCGGCAACAGTTAAGAACAAACCCGAACCCGAAACAACGAAAACCAACCCGACCGGCAACAAAAATATTTTGCCAATTTAACCTCAACCAAGGGTTGAATAGGGTAGGGTGCAGGTAAAAGTGGACAACCTGTTCTGATGCAGGACTTTAGCAAAGATTTGCATGGGCCGAAATTTCTGGTTCTGAGAATACCAGAATATCCCAGCAATTTTAAGAGATTTTTCTGCAATTTTAAGGCATTTCTATCTTTTGACTGAATCATTTTTGTAAGTTTTTGGGCTTAGGTTCGTATTTTTTACTTATTTTTTAGATAAAGTATTTTATAAATTCTGTTTCTAATACAATGGCTTGGTGGCATAGCTGCCAGAGCAGCTGTAATTTGACGAATATGCTGCTTTAGATGCGAGTATTTGATGTAGTTGATGTATTTTCTACGTCTCTGTCACTTTTTCTCTATATATACATATATATATGTATATTGTTGTATATATATGTTGCAAATTTTCATTTTTTAATGAAAGATAATCAAGGGAAAAATTAGTTCAGTTCAGGAATTATTTTCAGAACATTGAGTCCTGTGTAGTTTGGACTACACCCGACCGAAACTTGGAAATTCTATATCCATCCAGCCTGAACTAGTTTAAAAAAAAGTTGACTTAAATTTTACGAACAGCTTTACTTCAATGCAAACCCACTTTTCCCCAAAAATTGAAAAAAATATACCAGGTGATCCAAAAGTCAGGACGAACTTTAAAAATGAATCAAGATACAAAGATACAGTTTGTACCAAATGGATGGAGAACAGAACAAAATTTGTGTGGCGATGAAAAAAAAATAGTTCTGTTAGCGACCAACAGATGGCGCTATAGTGTTTTATTGCACCAAAAGTTTATTTACAAGTGAAAAAATGTTACAACTTAAAAGTCAGCTTAATTACAGTTAATTAGTACTTTAGTAAATGTTCAATGCATTGTCCATTATTCAGAAGTACAGCTGTGAGATGAGGCATCACACCATTCAGTAACATTTCTTGCATTCTAGCAGACACATTTTGACAGTTGACATGTTTCAGTGCTGCTAGTGATGCTGGTTGGTCGCGGTACACTTTTGACTTCAAGAATCCCCACAGCCAAAAGTCACAGTGTGTCGGATCAGCAGATCTTGGAGGTCATGCATGATTAAAGTAGCGACTGATAATGCAATCCTCCCCAAATGTTGAGTGTAAGCATGCATTGCACAGACAGATCAATACGAGATGTGCTTCATCTTGCATAAAGGTGGCTATTTGGAGTGCTTGTTGCAGTTGCAGTTCATGAATATTGTTGTTCTGTAACAGTGCTGCATATTGCTGACCAGTGACAGAAACTGTTTTGAAACCCAGCTGTGACTTCCTTGAAAAAAAGTGGACCAGAGAGAGTTGAAGTCACGAGGTTCAGTTCTTGGTTATGTTGCAACTTGTAGGGATACCATTGCAAAATTATTTGCAGTGCTTTCCAGACACTTCCATGCAACACTCCTGTCTGCCTCAAAACTTCTCGAGTGCTGCACTCCCCATGTGCAACAACCGCAGACATGTCTGCTCCACTGTCGTGGCAATAGCAACGACTGTTGAGGGTCATCCACTTCTTTGATGTGATGCTAAAGAACCTGTAGTTTCAAATTTCTTTATCACTTTGTTCACACACAGAAGACGTTATTGGTCCTTTGCTATCTCGCATACCCTTCATGTGTTAGGTCATGGATAAATTGCATAGTTAATTAGATGATGAAACTTGGCAAGATTAAAAAGAACATTCAATTTTTCTCATGAACTTTTTTTAATTGGAACTAGTGTTAGTTAAATTAAGTAAACTATTTGATAAAACTTGGTTAAAAACTAAATGAGCACAGATCATATCTGCCTCTAAGGCACACACAAACTATTTTAAAAGCATTGCAGCACTTAAACTTTTTTGGGCTTATAAACACTTTAGGCAGACTCCAATACCAATTATTAGCACATGTTTCCTCCAACTCACATGCTCCTGCCATGCTACTGCCACATCACCTCACCAACAGCTGCTCAATAAATACAGATAAAAAAAATGAAAGAGTTAAAGTCAAATTGTATAATTACAGTTACAGTTAAACATAAAGTTAACAATACAAAAATTATACAAACACTTTCGTAGTGATGCAGAAACACCAGTTTAAGTGGAACACACCCACTTACCTATTCAAAGTTGCAGTTAATTATTTTCAAGTCCAGCATTGCAGAATTTTTAAACAGCAATGGCAACAATCAATGTTTACATTTGTATTCAGCTCGCCACATCACTGCATGTTGCCAGTAACACTTACAATTACATTAAATTTACTTTAATAAGTATACTGCTTAATTTATCTTATGAAAATTTTAACTGCTATACTTTAAATCTTTTATTCAAAACAATTTATGAAACTTTATTAACTTATAAAAACAACTTTGAAACAAAATTGCATGTTTTAAGTAACAAAACATATCTTAAATACATGCATACTAACTGTGGAGAGAGCTGGGAAGACTAACTGTGAAAAAATAAGCATTCATTTTACTTTATAATAATGAAAATAAATTAGAATATTTAATAAAACATAACATCATATAGCAATATGCTCGCAATGCTGCAATGGCACTTTCCGAATTCTTATAATGCATAAAAAGTTAATTAAATCCAATTGATTTTTTAAACAATCAGATTTTAAAATATTCACCTTTTATATAAACATTTTAATAACAATTTTAATTTTTCTTAAGAAAGGTGTTATAGTAAAAATAAAATACATTGACATGTTTCGGAACCGTCAAATAAGTTCCATAGTCATAATATTAATAAAACAAAATTTCAAAATATTTTTCGGACAATATAAATAACACGCGACAATGAGATATAAATAACAAAAAAAAACAAAAAACACGCGCATTTAAATGAGGAGATAAAAATATTGTTTAATCAAAGTAAATTATGTTTCATATCTAATTGTAATCGTAAATCTATTATAAGAGAGTCCATTGAAATTTATACGCGTAATAATCTGGTTTGCAATGATACCGTTTCTTTTATTATTCCTAAGTTATGGTTAGAATTAATGAATAAATTCCTCGTGAGGACTTGAATGAGATGAACCAAGTTGGAATTTCTTTTGATCATGGTCTATTTTTATTTTAATTTAATTTTTACAATAGCGCGCGTGTTTTTTGGTGTTTTTTTATATTTCTTTGTCGCGTGTTATTTGTATTGACCGTGAAATAGTTTTAAATTTTTATTTCTAGTTAAGTTTTAGATCATGGTCTATATTTTAATTTAATTTTTTGCAATAGCGCATGTTTTTTGTTATTTATATCTCATTGTCGCGTGTTATTTGTATTGTCCGAGAAATATTTTGAAATTTTGTTTTATTTATATTATGACTATGGAACTTATTTGACGGTTTCGAAACATGTCAATGTATTTTAGTTTTACTATAACACCTTTCTTAAGAAAAATTAAAATTGTTATTAAAATGTTCTTATAATGCAGTTTAATTAAGAGGGCTTCCTCAACAATGGACAGCATTTCAATGCATACAAGCTTCGACTACCATTACCTGCTGCAGTTGCTCCTTTTTATATCACTTGATGCTTTGCATAATCCTACATCAGAAATCCAACAGTGCCATTTGTTGGTCACCAACAGAACTATTTTTTTCTCATAGCCACACAAAACCCGGTCTCTTTTCATTATTTTTAGAGCAAACTCTATCTTTGTATCTTGATTCGTTTATGAATTATTCATTTTTAAAATTTGTCCTGACTTTTGGATCACCTGGTGTATATCCATATTGGAAAGAAATAATGGAGACATTGCCTACAATTATATCTCTAGTATCAATTGTATTTTTTATGTTGAAAAATCAACTTATCTGTATATAAAGTCGTTGATACTCAAATGATATAACTTTTCATTTTAAAATATATTTTGGAGAATTTTTTGAGATATCAGGAGAATCAAATCCCATTCTCTAGAAACAATTAAAATTAACCCAACTCAAAAAATAGAAGTCAATCTGAACCTTCCCAAAAAAGATTCAGTTTAGCTGGATCTGACTCAAACCATCAGTCCGGTTTAGTTTAGTTTGGACCAACTCAAAATATGATCTGAGGCCAAAAAAAAATTTCATCCTTCACATTTCAATCTGAACCCGAAATAAACCAGCCTCGACTTAACCACAAATCTAAATGAGGAAAATAAAAAATATACACATGCATATATCCACTAGTGAAAAATGCTCCAAGGAGCAGTGCAAAAGCAGAATATGATTTTAATTGAGCATTAAAAAGTAATGGACAAGTGCTTCTGTTAATTACTGAGCATGAGGAAGGATAAGGGATCCCTTCTTGGCTACAACTCACTTCAATCTTTGAAAAAATCATATTTGTGTTTTTTCCATACAAAAGAAATTTGCGGTTCTTTAGTAGAATTTCCCACCGTGCTTTAGATGTTAACCAGGGGTGTAGTCATAAAAATAACATAAGATATATGCTCTAAGCAGAGGGATATTCTAGAATGTGTATACTATAAGCTTTCTTGAAAAACAGAGGGTATATGGTGTTCTATTAAAAAGTCCAGAAGGTGTACGGCGTATAGCCTGTACTACATCTCTGATGTTAACTGCACTGTTCACTCTGCACTATACTACAAATCAATTTTCTGTGCAATTATACACTTAGGGTATGCTTGGTGGCAGTGCATGAATGTGATACCTGCAGGAACTAGGTATCTGGCATTATGTCGCCTTCCTTTACATTTATGTCTAATTAAGCTGCATCTTTACTGGTTACGTCTTTACACTATACATTTTTATAGTAACTGCGACTGATTTGTTTTCACGGAAAAAGCGCAAATATGATTTTTTCAAAGTTGGCATTGAAGTGAGTTGTAGCCAAGAAGGGATCCCTTATCCTTCCTCATGCTCAGTAATTAACAGAAGCACTTGTCCATTACTTTTTAATGCTCAATTAAAATCATATTCTGCTTTTGCACTGCTCCTTGGAGCATTTTTCACTAGTTCTTCTATTTTTCCATATTCCACTGGGATACTGCACAACTTGTTTTGTATTTTATATATAGAAATAAAAAATGTTCCCGGGATAAAAAGTTTGTCTTTTGTTTAAAAAAAAATTAAGTTTTTATCTTTAGTAGTTTTCGAGAAAAGTGCTGTGACACAAAATTTTTGTCCGATTTTCAGAATACTCTACAGTACACCTACAGTACGCCATAAAAAAAAGAAAAAAAATTTGTGCTATGTTGTGCTTCTTGGTCAAACGAACATTTAAAAAAAAAATCATCAAAATTGGATAAGTATTTAGTTAGTTATTGCAAAAAGAAAAATTGAAAAATCCGTGTTTTTGCGGTTTGCTATGCTTAAGCATTATCGCTCAATCATATTATTGTTGCGCGTTGCCGCGTTTACAATGATTCCAACCAATGAGAAAGCACCATTTCACGGCCAAGTAACCGTTTTCTATACAAGCAGGGGAGTGCGTTGCAGCAAAATGCAGCAGATTTTTAACAGTGTGCATATCCTTGGCGCTATAGTTTACAGGAGTGGTACATTGTTCAAAATTTGAAACTTTTGCTGCATCGCCACTCCATCGCTTTGATAGAATATCTCTATTTCAGACATGCTACAGGCTCAGCAAGAAAAAAGCTGAACTTTCACGGCCTCACATACTTTTGACGAAATCTACATTTTTTTGCAATTTTTTTTAACGAAATCATCGTTTTGCCGAGACCAATTGACGAAATTCGCACTTTTTCTCCCACAGCCTTATAAAATTTGCATTTCTCCAAAATCCTTTAGCGAAATTTGCGCTTTTTCGTCAAAATTTGGGTATTTTCCGCGAAATTACGTCAAAATTTGCATATTTTCCGCGATCTTTCGTCAACATATGCATATTTTCCGCGATCTTTCGTCAACATATGCGTATTTTCCGCGATCTTACGGCAAAATTTGCGTATTTTCCGCGATCTTTCGTCAAAATATGCGTATTTTCCGCGATCTTACGTAAAAATTTGCGTATTTTCCGTGATCTTTCGTAAAAATTTGCGTATTTTCCGCGATCTTACGTCAAAATTTGCGTATTTTCCGCGATCTTACGTCAAAATTTGCGTTTTTTCCGTGATCTTTTTTAAAATTTTTCGCATTTTCCGCGATCTTTCGTCAAGATATGCGTATTTTCCGCGATCTTACGTCAAAATTTGCATATTTTCCGCGATCTTTCGTCAAAATATGCGTGTTTTCCGCGATCTTACGTCAAAATTTGCATATTTTCCGTGATCTTTCGTCAAAATATGCGTATTTTCCGCGATTTTTCGTAAAAACTTGCGTATTTTCCGCGATCTTTCGTCAAAATTTGCGTATTTTTCGTGATCTTTCGTCAAAATTTATGTGGTTTCCGCGATCTTTTTTCGACATATGCATATTTTCTGCGATCTTTCGTTAAAATTTCCGTATTTTCTGCGATCTTTCGTTAAAATTTCCGTATATTCTGCAATCTTTCTACAAAATTGGAGCATTTTCCGCGATCTTTCGATAAAATACGATTATTTATCACGATTATTTGACAAAATTAGAGTATTTTTCCGCAACCTGTTCACAAAAGTCGTGTTTTCCCAGCAATTTTTTGACGAAAATCGCGTCTTGTTCGTGATCATTTAACAAAAATAGTGTTTTTTCTCGCGATCCTCTGAAGAAAATAGTATTTTTTCCGCGATTGTTTGAAGATTTTATAGTTTTTTTTTTCGATCCTTTGGAGAAATTTGCGTTTTTTCTGCAATCCTTTGAAGAAATTATCTTAATTTAGCGCCGTTTGACTCGCGTTTTTGTTGTATTTCATCGTTAAGCCCCCCCCCACCTACATATAAATGTCATCAAATTTTAATGCATAATTGCACTGATCCCAGGGATAATAAAATTCGTCGCCGAAAAAGCGGAATTCCGCGTTTCCGCGGAAAAGTAGCATGTCTGCTATTTTGATCGATGAGAATCCTCAATAATGCATTTAAGTAATCGTTTTCTACTTATCTACTATATCGTTTCCGTATATTTATTTTTTCAATCAGCACCAAGGTGCGCACTTTATTAGAAGACACGGTCTATTAGAGGGTGCATTCTATTAGAATAAATACGGTATATACTTATAGTAAATACACTTTTTTAAAGTACAGGGCCCCAATATTTGACAGGTATGCCAGGCATTTTTGCCATTGATGCCATTGTGCTAAAAACAAAATATAAATAAATGAAAAAAATGGATAAAATATAAATTTGGTATGGTGCAAAAAATTGCCTAATTTAAAATTAAAAATCAAATTTAACAGCCACCAGGGCTAGACACCGTGCATAATTATTCAGTAAATGATTCATTAACACTAGAACGCCCGGAAATTCTACTCAAGTTTGAAAATAATATTTCTCACCAGAATTTTTATTCAAAATTATTTAATTGATTTATTTAACGTAAATTTGCGTGGATTAGATTTAAATTATTTCAAGAAAATTTTTCTGGTTCGAATTGAAATTTAGTTACATGATTGGAGTCGAATCGACTCCATCCGGGCGTTCTAGTGTTAAAAAATGACAAAAATCAGCATGTCAAAAATTTCAAAAAAAATTCATAATTCGTTAAAAAATTAAGTTAAAAATAAGAGAAAAAAAAGCATTCTGTACTTTTTTTATGCTTAATCGAATGGTGTAACTGGTTTTTCTCTCCGATGATCACAAGTACCTTAGATTGATGACTGCCATTCTTTTATTTCATCTTGTAAAAAAACTGTTTAACGTAAAGCTATGAATTTTTGCAGGATTAATTAGCATTGCAAAATCTTTAAAATAAACTTTACCGCAACATTCTATCTGCAATAGAACGTTAGATATACCTGTTACAGTTTTTTTTTGATTACTGCTTCTCTTTAAAATTTTAATTATTCAAAATTCAAAACACCTCTTTCCTTTTTTTCTAGATACGCACAGGCCTTAATACTCCTGTGATTCCTTTTTCCGTTCCCACGCCTTCGCAAGCGTTGGTGAATGTTAGAAAGAAAAGCACACCCCCTCCCCTTAAGACTTGCATAAAATCCCTGCTCGGCAGAGAAGTGCAGTAATTGCTAAAAGCCCTTTTGTTAAGATTAAAGATGTGTGTGCTTCCCAAGCTATGAGTTGTCAGACAATAAATAGCGTACCCTATAATAATTGGCCACACACACAGTTTTTTAAGCCCTGGGTAAAATTGCTAAAAGTACACTCTTTTTTTTATGACCCATAAAAATTTGTATAGTGTCATTTCAGAGAGAGAGCGAGATACATTTTCAACCATAAAAATATCCCCGTGCCTGTTACTCCTTTTGTGTGCAATACTTGGATCCCAGCTGTAGATTTCATGGGAATGGGAGCTGAAAAACACCTGCCTGCAAAAACCTCATGTAAGTCACGTGATTGAGATATAGAAACATGTCCTTATATGGACATTGGATTTGGTATTTGCGCACTGACCAACGGGAAGTCACCCTTTTGGTTGGGGAAAGTGGGGGATGCGTCCGTGTTCCCAGAAATGTACCCCCGTATGTTAGAGGCTTACGTGCAATTGGTTTTTTGAAAAAAAGGTCAGTCCTGGTGATAGGAGTCGTACGGAGAGCATCTGGTGGAAGAGATGCAAAAGTTCTGTCCCCCCCCCCTCCCCTGTTTTGGATCTGGGAGAGGGGAGGCCAAAAAGAATTCTACGATTTTTCGACATTACTCCCAGAGATACGCTAAGTGGAAGTCGCAGAAGTGTTGCCTGCCAACTATCACTGAGAGTTTGCTGAAGAAATATGTCCCTTCCGAACTATTGGTCTAGAAAAAAGGGATCGGAGCCCCTCGTTTTAAGTTGAAATATCCTACATGGTGCAGTTGAGTATACCATAAGTACAATTGATTTCCCGAGCTCCCGCACTCTTAAGGCTTATTGAGATACGTGCTTAACGGAAGCCTTTATCGAGAGCAGCGTAATAAATGCCCCTTGGCGGCAAATGACTATTAGCATGTGGCAGTGAACGTCCAAGATTGTTTTTGTTGTCTCAAATATTTCTCAGGGTAAAATGTGGATACCCAAGAGCCGAAAATCTCAGCCTAACGATTCGTGTCGCTGATGGATGATAGGCGATTATGTCGCAAAGCCCTCATGAAGTTACCGTAGCTCAGCGTACTGTTTCAGACGAAGGGGGGGTAGCGTAGAGACTGTTTTCAAAGACTATTCCAAGTCTAATCTGGGCAACAGAAACGCCATAAATTAGTTTAAAAAAGTGCTCTGGTGCAAGGAAAATTTGTGATCCACGTGAACAATACATATGAAAATACCCTAAATGGGTGAATGGTAGAAATAGCTGTAGGTAAGAAATGTATTTTGTATTTGTTCTTAAATTCTTTTATTATTATTGAATATTCTTGTTATGAATTAATACTTCCATATGTTTGCAACAAAATTTGTGTTAGTGAATTCAGATGCCTTTTTTTTTATGTTAAATTAAATAAAGGAGAATGTATTTAAAGGGTATGCTTTAGTATAGTTCTTTAGTTTTTTTTATTTATCCTACCTTGATATTAGTTTGTTTGAATTTTAATCTCAATAGTGTCAAAATAACTATACTAAGTTTTGTAATACCATGAAATTAAAGTAGTTTCTTTGAATGTTTAAAAGTAAAAATAGTTTTCAACCATTTCTTTTTTTATTCAGAATTTAAAGTAATTTAGCAGACTAGAAGTCATATATGCATTGATCAATTAACATTCTTTTATCTTAATGTTGAGTAAAGGTATTTAACAATAGTAGAATTTTTAAAGCAAAACTGTTGAGAAGTTCACATGATTTAAAATGAATTAACTTATCTTATAAAAAAAAAAAAAAAAAAAAAAAAAAAGAAAAAAAAATGGAGAAATTAAAATAGATGTACTAACACTATACTTTTTTGGCCACAATGTCATTGTTGTATTATGGGATGCTTGTGTTTATATTGTAGAAATCTTATTGCTTGTAAAAATTTTTTTTTTTTTTTTTTTGCTCCCCACAAATAGATGGGAGATTCCAGGGTCTTTCTTCTATCTTTTGAAATTTTAACAAAGGTCTTGAGCTTTAAAGTTATCTATTCGAGTTTGATATCCCATAAGACAACATTGGCAAAATATTGGGTTCACTGCTACAGATCCTTATATGCTACAGCTGAGATCTAGACAGATTGAGAATTTTGTTGTGTTATCATTATTACCTACTGGAAATCATTAATATGTATAGAAACTCAATGAATATGTATTTTTTTTTATTAGTTTTAAATTTTATCTTGGTAATCTTTCTTATTTCTGTAATTTCTTAACTTAACTTGTGTTATCTAATAGTATTTATCCTTATGAAATCTCCTTTTGTTTTGATTATCTTAAATTACAACAAAATTCATATAGAAGGTAGTCTAGTCCGGATCTCAGCTAACTCATTAGTAAAGTAGATGAAATATTTGAACTAATTAAGAAATTGAGTGTAGAAATGATTGTTTATATAGTAATGTTTATATGAAAAAACAATTTTATTGAATGAATTTTTTTATTAATTAATTTATGATCTGTAGTAGTAAAAAAAAAAGGACCCAACAAGATTGGTGCCGTGTTTCTGAGCCTAATTATTGCAATATACACAATAAGTTGGTGCCGCGCTGTTGAACCTAATTATTGCAATATACACAATAAGTTGATGCCATGTGGCAGAGCCTAATTATTACGGTATACACAATAAGTTGATGCCGTGTTGAAATGCCTGATTTTTGCTATATACACAATAAATTGGCACAGTACTGTAGAGCCTGAGTTTTACTAAACAGTGTTTATATTAAGTGTGTTTCAAAGTAAATAAATATATGTATTGTTGTTCTATTTTTATTATTTTGTTGTATATTGTAAATTTGAGTAATAGGGGTATACATTGCTATTTTATGGGTATTTTATGCCATATTTAGAAGTAGTAAAAGTTTGTGTGTGAATATTTTATTATTCCCTTTTTTTCCCTCTTTTATCTTTATTATTTTCAAATTTTGTATCGTATCTTGTGCACTTTAAAACGCAAAAATGGCACTCGACCCCTCTAAAGAGATGGCGAAAATTCAGCGAAAAACTGCCCTTATTGATAATCTCAATTATATTCCCCCATTCAGTGGCGAGGGTAATTCAGTTTCTTTTGGGGATTTTTGTGAAAAATTGGACAGTTTTGCCAACATGTTTGGCTGGGATGATGAGGAAAAGAAATTTGCATTGCTATCTAGATTATCTGGTGCAGCTGCTAGACTGCTAAAAATTCACAAAATTAAGTCTTTTGAGGAGTTAGTTTCTATTTTAAAAAACAGATATAGTCAGCACATAACCCCAGATGTGCAGCTTAACAAATTAATGAATTTTAAACAAACTCCAGCAATGACAGTACAGGACTTTTATGACAGAGCATGCGACCTGTCACTAAACTCGCTCGTCATAGAGGGTATACAAGACGATGTTGTAGAAAAAAGCAGAAAAGCACTCCTTCACTCAGTGCTACTCAACAATTTGTCGCCTGAAATAAGAAAAGGTGTCATCGCTAGAAATCCAAAAACTCCCGAGGAAGTCCTCCAAATAGCCCTACTTGAGGAAAAAGCTTATAAAAGCGTAAATCCATTCTATAACTCTTATGAAAGTAGTGAGAATATACCGAACCCCCAGAATGTACCATGTGCTGCCGTATTTTCTCAGAAAAGTGATAATGAGTCCCATAACAGACAGATTCAAAATTTAAAATCCCAAATTGATCTGCTCGCAGCTAAAATTGATAGTCTAGTTGAAATAAAATCCAAAGAAGTCCAAAATAATTTTAACCAGGGATGTGAAAGTAACCAAACTGGAAGTTTTTACTGTTTCAAATGTGGTTTGCCAGGCCACTATGCAAGAAATTGTACCCTAAACAGGTACACAAATGATTATGGAAGGGGCTTCCATCAAAATCCCAGGGGACGTGGACAAAATTCCAGGGGCAGGAACTATCAGAGTGAGAATTATAGAGGAAATAATAATAGAGGTGGATATAGGAGACATAGGGGCAATTTTGATCAAGGGTATGAGACTAACCGAAGAAATAGAGATGATAATGCGAGCGGTGATACTCGTCAGGATGAACACAGTAACCCTACTACATCCAAAAATGCTTTAAACGTGTAACGGCTGGTTTCGATTTGGTCGAGTCGTCTCCATATAGGCCTCCAGACCCCCCAATCATTTTTAGTATGTTCTCCCCCCATTCTTACCATTTACCTACTGCTGTGATAAAGGTAAATAATATTTCTCTTACTGCACTGTGTGATACTGGGTCAGCCATAAATATTTTAAGTAGTACAGCACTTATTAATTTAAATTTTTGTGAAGTTGTCGAGTGCAATACTCCTATTTTAACGGTAACTGGCGAAAGAGTAATTCTAAGCCAAAAAGTTTCTTTGAACTTTAAATTTAATGATTTATTATGTCAGTCTGAGTTCTTTATTGTCCAGGGTAAATTAGCCGATGAATTTAGTGTGATTTTGGGGATGCCCTTTTTAAATAAATATCAGGCTGTTATAAATTGTAAAAATAATAATGTTGTTTTAAGTATTCCAGTAGAAACACAATGTAAACAAGTAGTAGAGAGTCATGCAAAAAAATTATCTCCACTAAAAAATTCCCTAGAAAGAAATATTGTAAATAATACCAGTGATATCAGAGTGAATAGTGCAGATTTAGAATGTCAACAAGCAGATATCTGTAATGAACAGTCAAAATGTAGGCCATATGTCCCCATTTCTGCTAATAAACAGGGAGATGAGTATAGTAATAATGACACACCTATGAAAATTGTAACCAAAAAGGGTAAGGAAAGTTTAATAGAAAAACGTGGGAATCTTAGTAGTAAAAATGTGACAGTTCAGGGTACTACATATCCCAGTAGGAAAGTGAATGCAGATTTAAACAGGACAATTAAAGCAAATGAAGCAGATAATGAAACTGCACATGTTTTTTGTTTACAAAATATATCACGCAGTAACTCGAGTACAAATGAATGTGAAATTAATAAGCCTTTAGACCTTAGACAGCAAACAACGAGTCAAACAGTCCATGCTAATAAAAGTGATTTAGAAAATAGGATACCCCAGACTGTTGAACAAAACAATCTTGACAATAATAACAACAACAATGGTGAAATTACTACTTTAGCTCTTTTATGCGAAAGGATTTCTATTCCCCCTAATTCAAAAGTAATAGCTGAAGTTAAGTGCAATAAAAATAATTCCATAAAAGAAAATGATGTTCTAATGCTAGAACCTTTAGCGAAGAATTTAAGCCAAGGTCTGCTTATTTCTAGAGCCATATGTACTCAGGAACATGGCCTTTTTGTTTCTCTTGCAAATTTTTCAAATCATACTATAAAGCTAAGCAAAAATACATATGTTGCAAAAATCCAGAAATGTATAGATAAGTCTAATATACCACTAACGGATAATAGTTTAAGTTGTAATGTGAATTTGACTACTCCAATAGCTGACTTTGATCATGCTGATCTCACTTGGAGTTCTAATATTGACTTAAGCCATTTAGACCCTCCCCTAAAATCTAAAATGCAAGAATTCTTAGATCAAAATAAAGATGTATTTGCAGCATCTGTCCTAGAGTTACCAGGCTGTAATACCATACCCCATGTTGTCAATTTAACCTCTAATAAACCTGTAAAATCCAAAGCGTACAGAGTTCCATATAAATTACGTCAAGAAATGGAAGATCAACTTAATATTCTACTGCAAGCTGAAATTATTTCCCCATCTATGTCAGAATTCGCATCACCGGTAATACTTGTAGAAAAAGCAGACGGTTCTTATAGACTAGCTGTTGATTTTCGTAAACTAAACAAAAATCTTGTCAAAGACGCATATCCTATCCCAAACATTACTGATTCTGTGGATGCTTTAAGTGGAGCTAAATTTTTTTCAACACTAGATTTGACTAGTGGTTTTTTTCAACAGGTCATACGACCTGAAGACAGGCATAAAACTGCTATTATCACGCATAAAGGTCTTTTTGAGTGGAATAGAAATTGTTTTGGGTTATCTAATTCAGGGAACAGTTTTCAAAGGCTAATGAATGCCATTTTTGGAGATTTAGGAAATCTCGGAATCTTAGTATATATAGATGACATTGTCATTGCTTCTTCTGATGTAGACTCCCACTTTGAAAAATTAAAACTGGTTTTTGACAGATTAAGGCAGCATAAACTAAAGCTTAAACCCAGCAAATGTACTTTTCTTTCAAATAAAATCCAATACCTAGGCTTTGAAATTCATAGCGGGCAAGTATCCCCTGTAAATAAAAATATTGAAGTAATTGAAAAATTGCAACCACCTACGACACGTAAAGGTGTCAGGTCATTTATTGGAACCCTCTCATTTTACAGGCGTTTTATACCTGACTTCACAAAAAGGGCATTAAATTTAATTGATTTAACAAAGGAAAGTGGGCATTTTGCCTGGACGAAAGAAGCCCAAGAGGAATTTGAGGATTTAAAAAAGGCTCTAATTTCTAAACCGTGCCTCTTATTACCTGATTTTAGTAAAGAATTTTATGTCTATACTGATGCGAGTGGAGAAGCATTGGGTGCAGTTCTGTCACAGTTGGATGAAGAGAATAAAATTCATCCAGTGGCGTTTGCTAGTAGGCGACTCAAAGGTGCAGAAACGAGATATTCTGCCACTGAGAGAGAACTTCTCGCTCTAGTTTGGGCAACTAGCCATTTTAAGTGCTACCTAGCTAACACCCATTTTACCATTTTTACAGACCATGCCCCCCTTACTTTTATGTTAAAAATTCATGATCCCACTTCACGTATAGCCAAATGGGTATGTACTCTATCTGATTTTGACTTTACCATTAAATATATAAAAGGCAAGTGCAATAGTGTAGCAGACTTTCTCGATTTGCAAAAACTGATGAAACACCTGAGATTAGCAGCAGTAATTTTTGTATACAGGTAGAAAAAGAAACTACTTTTGTACCGCATTCAAATTTAACTGATAAAATTAGTGAGTTGCAGAAATTCGATAAAAAGTGCTGTGAAATAGCCAGAAAATTAGACCAAAATTTAAACATGGCACCTAAATATATGAAATTTTTTTTTAGAGATGACATTCTTGTGTGTGAGGACACTAGAGATTCGAATATAATAAGTAACCCAATTAAATTGGTAGTCCCTAGGGAAATGATTGAGCAAGTGTTCGCTCTAACACACGATTCTCTGGCGGCTTGTCATCAAGGTTTTAAAAAGACGATTGACCGCATCCGAGAGCACTTTTACTGGCCCGGAATGTCAGCTGATATCAAGCACCTAGTAGAGTCGTGTATTAGTTGCCAACAGAAGAGGGCGTACAAACCTAACCAGCAGGCACCTCTTCAACAGATGCCTACACCCGAGTTTCCTATGAACAAGGTACATTTAGATCTAATAGGCCCACTACCGGTTACATTTTCAGGTAACACCTATATTGTCACGTATATCGACTCTTTTACTAAGTGGCCAGAAGCTTATGCAGTTAATTCCACCACATCTGATGTTATCGCAGATACGCTTGCTGATTTCATTTCACGTTATGGCGCGCCTGCGGTGATAGCAACAGACAATGGGAGAAATCTGATATCCGAAGCGATCAAACATGTCTACGAAATGTTCGGCATTAAACATATCACAACATCTGCCTTTCATCCGGCATCGAATGGACAGATCGAGCGACAAAATTCTACGTTAAAAAATGCCCTTAGTCACATAGTAAATGAAAACCAATCAGATTGGGATACTAAACTTAAATTTGCCCTGTTAGCGATGCGTTCTGCTGTGCACTCCTCAACAAAATTAGCACCCGCAGCAATTTTATATGGCAGGAATTTAAATTTACCATATAACCTATTTTCTCAGTCACCTAGATTTAGTTATAATGACGCCCCATCATTCTGTGAATTGTTAATCCCCGCCCTCCAAAAAATATATGCCGAAGTGTACGATAATTTGGTTAAAGTATCAGAAGTACAAGAAAAATACAGAGAGAAAACAGCGGTCGTTAAAGATTTAAAAATAGGAGATAGAGTATGGCTGTATAATCCATCTATAACTGCTGGTAATACGAGAAAATTGTCAAAACTAAACAACGGACCTTTTACAATCATTGAAAAACTCAGTGATGTCAATTTTAAAATTGCATTAATTGCTAATCCTTCAAAAACCCAGGTTGTCCATGTAGATCGCCTCACCTTATTCAAAGATAGATGCATTTCAGGTGTAAATAAACAGAATGGAGACACTCATTCAGACCAAAACCACAGCCAAAGTCAAATGTCAACAACAA
This sequence comes from Maratus speculifer, assembly GCA_964019185.1. Lineage (NCBI taxonomy): Eukaryota > Metazoa > Arthropoda > Arachnida > Araneae > Salticidae > Maratus > Maratus speculifer. Next base: position 223,339,020 of record OZ025299.1, on the reverse strand, counting down.
CAAGTGAATCGAATATTCAATTCGATTGTACTGCACGTAAGAAAAGAAATCGGTTCATAAATCGATTCCCGCCACCCTTACCACGTACAGCATCCATCCAACCTGATACGCAAGGTCCCCGTGCTAAGAGCAGACGTCACGAGCAAAGCAATAGCGAAACTAGACCCGGGTGGGAAAACGAAACTAGTAAACAGATGGCCAGCGACGTTCCCCCATCACACTCAACTCCATCCGAGCATATCGATGGAAAGGTTGATAGGTTGCTTGTTGAAACACAAGGAAAGACGGACTTATCGGATAGCGTTGGGCGCAAAGCGGAAATGATGCGAGTAGGAACGTCTAGTGATTCAGGCCGTGTGAGTCGTTCACGAGAACGATCCGGCATCAAAACAAAACAACAGAAGTGGCGGTCAGTATCGGGAGCTGATTACTCTTTGAGAAACAGGAATTCGCGTCCTAATTATAGATTTTAGAGCTGTTTAGCTTTATTTTTTTTAAGATTGTATATATACAGGTAATTGTATTTATTTTAAACAAATTGTAGGCCCAATATAAACAAATTTAGGTAGTGTGTGAACCTAATAGTGCTTTGTTTTGATTTTGATCCGCAAATGTTTATTGTGGATTTTTAGCCTGCACCTTATTTTCTCTCGGGAGTGTTAGTAATATTACGATATATTAGGATCAATTAAGTGCTCCGCCTCCTGTTTGTATTCTTTTTTTTTAATTTTTAGTGGATTTTAACGCTAATTTTGGGAACTTAGAAAAATTTCTGGTCAGGAAATTTTGGGAAAGTAGGCATGATAGCAATATATGTAATGCCTGTAAAACCCAGGTGCACCCCTTTTTGTATATAGTATAGTTACTAGTGTAAATATAGTTTATTCTTTAACAAAAAAAAAAAAATAAAGGTAAAAACTTTTGCAATTTTTTTTAACTTTACCTTTTTTTGGGGTATTTTTGGAAATTTGTTTCTCTATTTGGGAGATAGAGGATTTCTGATACAAGCAATGTACACCCCCACAGATATATTTATCTAGTTTTTGTACATTTTGTATATATATATATATTGTTTGTGTTATCTATTTTATTATGTTGTTTGATTTTTCTAACAATCGACCCTTCCCCTTATATGTGTAAATGGGGTATTTTGAAAAAGCTCGTATTCCTGGTCAAAGAAATTGGCAAGCTCTCGTGTGGAGTTAATATTATTTCACTTTAGGTGTTATTTGTGATATTTTAAGGACTGTGTATTTTGGTTACTGTCTGTATAAAAACTAGTTCCTCATCAGTGGTAACAAAGGTATACAATTATCACTCGAAGTTACACAAGGTAACCTATACAAATATAGTGTAATGTTCTAAATGTCCATACATTTGTGTACTTCAGTTTGAAAGGTAAAATACATTATATTGTTTTTTTTTATGTGCACACGTTATGTAATTGTCCCCACTGAATATAATCAAGTGTAAGTGCTAATTTCACCTTCTTTTGTGTGTGTATACCCTATGTATGTAATGCAAGGTATTGTTCTTTTTATTGTATATGTGTATACAACATATTATCCTACTTATATGTGTACATATCTGTGATACCTCCAGCTGCAATGATATATTTATAGTGATTTTTATGGAATTGGTTGTTTCGGCCCTTTGGCTCAGTCCTGCTCACAGGATTCAAAATTTTTCAAAAATTCCTTTCTTTATACTGGACAAATCTTCCTTGCATTCGACCTGTGGGAACCTTTTTTTTTTAAGGGCTTAATATTTACAGAGATGGTAGCATGTAGAAATAATCCCAGTGTATTGGTATTCGTAACTGTATGCCCAGCTTGAAAATCTAGGTGGGTATGCCACGTAAATAGTGTAGGTTTTGCAATAGCAACTTAGGCCCTAGTATACATTTAACTTTCAAATGTTATACCCAAACTTCAACATTGCATTCCGGAGTGCATAGTTGTTGTGGTGATTTAGTTAGGGTGAAGTTATCAACTTTTCGGGTCGTTGTGTGATCTGCTGTAGTCGGTAATCTTAATTCAACTAGTCAACCGGGGTACTACATTAACTTGTCATTTCACTTTTCCATTCACTTTGGATTCAATTTTTTTTGTACTTTTCTTCGACTTACCTTCTGGGATCTTCTAGCTAAAAAAATAAAATTCTTGTTTTTTGACCAAAACGAATAATGTTTATTTTTTTTTCAACGAGGGGGAGCTCTTGTTACAGTTTTTTTTTTATTACTGCTTCTCTTTAAAATTTTAATTATTCAAAATTCAAAACACCTCTTTCCTTTTTTTCTAGATACGCACAGGCCTTAATACTCCTGTGATTCCTTTTTCCGTTCCCACGCCTTCGCAAGCGTTGGTGAATGTTAGAAAGAAAAGCACACCCCCTCCCCTTAAGACTTGCATAAAATCCCTGCTCGGCAGAGAAGTGCAGTAATTGCTAAAAGCCCTTTTGTTAAGATTAAAGATGTGTGTGCTTCCCAAGCTATGAGTTGTCAGACAATAAATAGCGTACCCTATAATAATTGGCCACACACACAGTTTTTTAAGCCCTGGGTAAAATTGCTAAAAGTACACTCTTTTTTTTATGACCCATAAAAATTTATATAGTGTCATTTCAGAGAGAGAGCGAGATACATTTTCGACCATAAAAATATCCCCGTGCCTGTTACTCCTTTTGTGTGCAATACTTGGATCCCAGCTGTAGATTTCATGGGAATGGGAGCTGAAAAACACCTGCCTGCAAAAACCTCATGTAAGTCACGTGATTGAGATATAGAAACATGTCCTTATATGGACATTGGATTTGGTATTTGCGCACTGACCAACGGGAAGTCACCCTTTTGGTTGGGGAAAGTGGGGGATGCGTCCGTGTTCCCAGAAATGTACCCCCGTATGTTAGAGGCTTACGTGCAATTGGTTTTTTGAAAAAAAGGTCAGTCCTGGTGATAGGAGTCGTACGGAGAGCATCTGGTGGAAGAGATGCAAAAGTTCTGTCCCCCCCCCTCCCCTGTTTTGGATCTGGGAGAGGGGAGGCCAAAAAGAATTCTACGATTTTTCGACATTACTCCCAGAGATACGCTAAGTGGAAGTCGCAGAAGTGTTGCCTGCCAACTATCACTGAGAGTTTGCTGAAGAAATATGTCCCTTCCGAACTATTGGTCTAGAAAAAAGGGATCGGAGCCCCTCGTTTTAAGTTGAAATATCCTACATGGTGCAGTTGAGTATACCATAAGTACAATTGATTTCCCGAACTCCCGCACTCTTAAGGCTTATTGAGATACGTGCTTAACGGAAGCCTTTATCGAGAGCAGCGTAATAAATGCCCCTTGGCGGCAAATGACTGTTAGCATGTGGCAGTGAACGTCCAAGATTGTTTTTGTTGTCTCAAATATTTCTCAGGGTAAAATGTGGATACCCAAGAGCCGAAAATCTCAGCCTAACGATTCGTGTCGCTGATGGATGATAGGCGATTATGTCGCAAAGCCCTCATGAAGTTACCGTAGCTCAGCGTACTGTTTCAGACGAAGGGGGGGTAGCGTAGAGACTGTTTTCAAAGACTACTCCAAGTCTAATCTGGGCAACAGAAACGCCATAAATTAGTTTAAAAAAGTGCTCTGGTGCAAGGAAAATTTGTGATCCACGTGAACAATACATATGAAAATACCCTAAATGGGTGAATGGTAGAAATAGCTGTAGGTAAGAAATGTATTTTGTATTTGTTCTTAAATTCTTTTATTATTATTGAATATTCTTGTTATGAATTAATACTTCCATATGTTTGCAACAAAATTTGTGTTAGTGAATTCAGATGCCTTTTTTTTTATGTTAAATTAAATAAAGGAGAATGTATTTAAAGGATATGCTTTAGTATAGTTCTTTAGTTTTTTTTATTTATCCTACCTTGATATTAGTTTGTTTGAATTTTAATCTCAATAGTGTCAAAATAACTATACTAAGTTTTGTAATACCATGAAATTAAAGTAGTTTCTTTGAATGTTTAAAAGTAAAAATAGTTTTCAACCATTTCTTTTTTTATTCAGAATTTAAAGTAATTTAGCAGACTAGAAGTCATATATGCATTGATCAATTAACATTCTTTTATCTTAATGTTGAGTAAAGGTATTTAACAATAGTAGAATTTTTAAAGCAAAACTGTTGAGAAGTTCACATGATTTAAAATGAATTAACTTATCTTATAAAAAAAAAAAAAAAAAAAAAAAAAAAAAAATGGAGAAATTAAAATAGATGTACTAACACTATACTTTTTTGGCCACAATGTCATTGTTGTATTATGGGATGCTTGTGTTTATATTGTAGAAATCTTATTGCTTGTAAAAATTTTTTTTTTTTTTGCTCCCCACAAATAGATGGGAGATTCCAGGGTCTTTCTTCTATCTTTTGAAATTTTAACAAAGGTCTTGAGCTTTAAAGTTATCTATTCGAGTTTGATATCCCATAAGACAACATTGGCAAAATATTGGGTTCACTGCTACAGATCCTTATATGCTACATCTGAGATCTAGACAGATTGAGAATTTTGTTGTGTTATCATTATTACCTACTGGAAATCATTAATATGTATAGAAACTCAATGAATATGTATTTTTTTTTATTAGTTTTAAATTTTATCTTGGTAATCTTTCTTATTTCTGTAATTTCTTAACTTAACTTGTGTTATCTAATAGTATTTATCCTTATGAAATCTCCTTTTGTTTTGATTATCTTAAATTACAACAAAATTCATATAGAAGGTAGTCTAGTCCGGATCTCAGCTAACTCATTAGTAAAGTAGATGAAATATTTGAACTAATTAAGAAATTGAGTGTAGAAATGATTGTTTATATAGTAATGTTTATATGAAAAAACAATTTTATTGAATGAATTTTTTTATTAATTAATTTATGATCTGTAGTAGTCAAAAAAAAAGGACCCAACATACCCATTTATGACCAAGTTTGGAAAATATGCAATTTCAGAAAAACCGCACAGCGAAATAACGTTTTCTCGATGACTACCCCGGGATAAAAAGTTTGTCTTTTGTTTAAAAAAAAAAATAAGTTTTTATCTTTAGTAGTTTTCGAGAAAAGTGCTGTGACACAAAATTTTTGTCTGATTTTCAGAATACTCTACAGTACACCTACAGTATGCCATAAAAAAAAATAATTTTTGTGCTATGTTGTGCTTCTTGGTGTGACGAACATTTAAAAAAAAAAATCATCAAAATTGGATAAGTATTTAGTTAGTTATTGCAAAAAGAAAAATTGAAAAATCCGTGTTTTTGTGCTTTTCTATGCTTAAGCATTACCGCTCAATCATATTATTGTTGCGCGCTGCCGCGCGCACAATGATATTGTAATGCAACTGTGTAAAAGTAGTGTACTATTAAACCTCCTCCAGTATTGATTTTCCTTTTTAGAGCATAAGTTATTCCGCTAAAAGTTATTCCGCTGCGGTGAGCGGCTCATTTTCATCCACAATCCCTACCTACGTCCTGAACAGTTCAACTATATTATGCAAAGCGCTGTCACTGCTAAGCAACCAAGAGCCCTGTCAAACATCTGTACTTATGACTCATATGCTTTGGACTCTAAATAGGAAAAAAAAGAATAAAAAGAGAGAAATTGAACCCAGACAAATTTAAAAGAGAAAGTATGTGTTGTGAATTTTGCCAATATGATCATTGTAACTAATCAAGAACAGTTTAAAGAATAGGATAATACTTATTTTGTCCATGTGAGATGGCTGTATTTGACACAAAATTAAAATTAATCCTGCAGAATGAAAAAAGATTCTGATCAAGCTCTTAAGGCCAAATTTACTTTTATTGTTTTCACTACTTAAAACAATAACATTTAAAAATATTAATATAAAGATAATTGCAGAGTTTTAAGCAGATAAAATTAATTAATTTAAGCCCATTTAATTGCAAAATATAGCAATACAATATTTAAAAACCCTAATTGTGTATGTAGGGACCCGTCATAAAATGTTCAACTTTAGCTGCAAATTTGAAATTTAATTTTTTTTAATTATTTTTCCCTTTATTAAACCAATATGTAGATTTCAAATAATTTTTTTCATAACAATAGAAAAAATCGTGCAGTGAAGAGTTAATGAGTACAAATAAAATAAAAATAACATATAATTTAAAGATAAAAAACCAACGATTATAAATGCACAAATAAAGTAAGAAAACTTTCTTACTTTATTTGTGCATTTATAATCATTGGTTTTTTATCTTTAAACATTTTTGCACAAAAGTTTTATTTGCTATTTTAACATATAATTTCTACACAAAAATACAAAAAGAATTTTTCACATGCCCTGGAAGAATTTTAACTCATAAATCCTAATTGTTACCATATTTAAGCCTAAACATTAATTGTGACAGGATAAACAGTATGCCTTTTATACATATAATCCAATTAGTTCTATCGAAAATATTTGTAAAATTTTGTCTAAAAATATTTGTTATATTTTGTCCAAAAATTAATTTTAAATAAAAAATACTGTAAAAACATGTATTGTTCAACAATGCTCTATAAAAATATGTAACTATTTATTAATAATGAACAAAGATGAAAAAATAAATGTTTCAAATATATAAACCTTTTATGAATTTCAAACCAATATCCACTCCTTTTTTGGTATCTCCTGAAAGAAGATAATACTGAACAACTTTTAAGATAGAGCCATTATTTTCTAATTCTTTTTCAGCAATATCAGCACAATTTTTCATACAGGGTAAACCTGCCTGAAATATATAATGGATTTTTTTAGAGATGTAAATGCATTACACTTATTAAAAATGCTAATTGAAAAGAACAAATATATATTTTCTTTATTAGAAGAAAATCAGAAACTGGAAAACAGTATCTATAACCAATATAAAAAGAAAATAGGAGTATATATATATATATATATATATATATATTGCTATTCTATGCTATTCCAGATGAGCTTGACTTAATTAAAAAGCACATGAGGCATTTATAAGATGGATACAATCATTGATGGTTAAATTAAAATTTAGATTTATTTACAAAATAATTTTTGAATGAAAAATTATTTGAAATAGTCTGACATGATTAAAATAGTACTAGTATTGATAATTATGTTTATCGCATTTCACATGCAAATCATAAAGTGGTAGGAAAATTTCTTAAAATTAATAGAGAAGTAATAAATGATTAACACACAGAACAACATTTTGTATTTAATACAACTAAAATTGTTTACATTAGATTGCATTAAAAGCAATAGAATTCAGATACTAATTCAATATTTAAATGATTTAATATGCATTATAAATCACAGAATAACCATTGTACTAATGTATAAATAATAAATATGAGCTTTTATATATTAATAATTTTGTTATTTTTTTATAGCAAAATGTATCGGAAAAAATGGAAACCTTTTCATGAAGATAATCTTTTTCAGGTTCAGACAGATCACACATGATGCAAATCTGAATTTTTTCATTTTCATTATCACAGATAAGATTGAGTATATCCATAGCAAGATCCCTAAGGGAAAAAATAATTTTAAATTACAATCATTCTATTTTTGATTTAGTAAAAATAATGATTAAAAATGAAGTATAAAAATAAGCTCGTGTAAAACAGCATTTAAAATAAATTAATTTTAAGTCATTTTAAAAAATACAATATAGAGATGAAAACTTAATAAAATATTGACGCTTAAAAAACCATGTGAAGCCACTTAGACACAATAGACAGTTTTTTAATATGGCCAGAAAAATGAATAAACAGATTGTAGAGTAAACTCACAAGTATTCAGAATTCCATCTATTGTGCTAAAGCCTGTATCACTTCAAGATGCTTTTTAAAAGAGAATTTATGGTTTTGCAATATTCTTTATGCATGCTGTCTTTAATTACAGAAAGCAGGCGGCTTCACCAATAATGTTTCAAGAAAAAAATAACCAACCTATATTGGCACAAACTATTCCTGTGTGGCACTTGGTGCTATAACTAAATGTAATTTCAATTGATTTCTCAAGATCAGTTTCCAAGACTACTTATCATAGGTTAGTAACTACAGTAGCACTGCATTTGGCTATTTGACTGTTCTTTTTTTCCTCACCCTGTTTGAGATCAATGGAAAACTTTGTTCATCATCCGATTACAGCACTTCGAAAAACAAGACCAGTTGTCCACATTTTCTAGTACCGTGACAACAATCAAATAGGGAAGGACAGATGCCCTTTAACTGAAATTACATCATTTATATTTTGCTTTATTTTGAGCACAGATTACCACATTTTAGAGTTGTGGTAACTGTTTGATACAGAAGAATCACTTGCTGTATTATCTTATATTATAATACAAGCAAATCTTGTGTGTGCATATGTAAATTTTATCTTAAAAACAGCTGTAAAGATTTTGACTAAATTTTGCTCCCTACTATTTTCAGGCATGAGAAGGCCATTTGGCTGGGTCACATATTTGAGAAAATTTGATTAGTAGATAATTTTAAGTCATTATGTGTCAAGATCTAATTATATCCAAACATTTTGGGGTCTGAGAAAACTATTGAGCTAGGTCACATGTTTGAAAAATTCTAATTAGTGGGTTATTTTTGGGTTGCTGTGGGTCAAGCTAAATTTATCTAGAAAATGGCTAAACATATTTTGACTAAATTTTGTATTTAATCATGGTCAGGTATGAACAGACTATTAGGCTAGGTCAAATGTACCATAAATTTCAATTAGAGGGTCATTTTAGAGTCACTGTGGGTCAAGCAATTTTATCTAAAAGACAGCTCTAACATTTTGATTACATTTTATATCCTGTAATTTTTGGGATTGAGAAGACCATTGGGGTTAAATAGCATGTTTGACAAAAGTCAATTAGTGGATCATTTCACAATGGTGTGGGTCAAGCTAACTGTATATTAAAAATGGCACAAATGATAGACAAAATTTTGTATTATATGGTTTTTAGGCAAGAGAAGATCATAAGGCTTGATCGCATACTTGAGAAACTTCTATTAGTGGGTCATTTTTGTGGCAAGATGGGCCTATCTAATTTTATCTAAAAAATGGCTTGAATGATTTTGACTGAATTTAGTATTGTACTCTTATCAGTCTTGAGAAGATCAGTTGTCTGGGTCAAGCTAATTTTTTCTATAAAAGAGCTAAAACAATGACAAAAATTTTGTATTCTACCATTTTTGATTATCAGAAGACTACTGATCTAAGTGACATTTTTGAATAGGTTTAAATAGAAAGTCATTTTGGGTCACTATGATTAAGTTTCACAAAGCTGCAAAATTTTGTGAAATATTGGAGCAATTTAGCCAAATATTTTTACTTTCAATATTATTAATGCTAAAACACGTACTTGGCACAAAATGAAAGCATGTTGCCAAATTTGGCAAATAAATAGACTTTCAGAATGTGAAATTAAAAAAAAAACTCTTAATAGGACATGAGGTACATGGTTAAATCAATCAGAATCAAGTTAAAAATGCAATTTAGATTGATGACCTTTTGTTATAAATGTGTAAATAAAGTAAAATTTAAAAACATGTATGCACATAGTTTTCATAATGATTGCTTTTGTAAATAATACTGTTATAAAATAACATGCTTTACAGTAATAGTACATAAAGAATGATACAGAGAGAATATTATATCAAGCTGAATAAAAGTTAATTTTAACTGAGCTATATTGGGTCATCCCCACTAATAATCATTATGGTTCAAGAACTCTTGGTAACTCATGATCCACTCTAGAAACTGCATGAAGAATAATAATGGACCAGCTATATGTGGATGGGGGCTGAAGGCCTCATGCACAAGAGGCCTCTAATGTGCTCTAATTTTTGACTAATATTCCAGGTGCATTATATTAGCTGGATAATACATAAATAATGTATGCAAATAAGATTTCTGGGCATTGCACTGAACATATTCAAGCACTTACATAATCGGTTAACTCCCCATCATTGTTTTCTATCAAGTATGCCTAGATTTAATTGAAATAGGTGTTGCAGTTGATTGTATATCTGCTATTTGTAGTACATAGTCCTTACAAACATAGAAAACATGGCTGCCTCTAGAAGAGATATTTTCTCAATATTTACTTATGATTAGAAAACTTTACATTAATTTAAAGCAGAAATTTCGGAAACAGATTTTCTGTTTTATGTTAAACTATTAATAAATGAAATGTAGAATTAATCTTTACAATAAAATATTATTTACAGAAGCACCAATTTTGACGTTGCTCTAACAATACATAAGGCATCTACTCTTATTGCACAATAGCTAGTTTCTAAACTATTCTTCAAAATACAGTCAAACCCAGCTAAGATGCATTTAAAGTGACAGTACAAGAAAAACATATTAAGCAGGATTATATATATTTATAATATATCAGAATGGGGAAAAGTATAAATAAACATGCTGGTGCGAACCATTCTACTCTTCAAATCAGCTGTAGCTAAATGCCATGTTAGGCTTAATGGAAAACACATGCTAACATATGACAGCTAAATGATGATTTCTTCTACTTGAAATAATGTTTGTTCAGCATATTTTCATATTAAACATGTATATTATATCAGATTGTAATGAATTAATTTCCAAATTAAAAATAAGCTATTATCAACAATATAAATAAACGAACAGAACACTGTTGCCATTCAAAAGTGCAAATTCCAAATCTATAAAGAAATGATTGACTCTTTAAAAGGTCCATTAAAAAAGGGGCTGACATCTAATTCTGCTTTTTAAATATTTATAAAAGCATATAAAAGCCTTTAAATAAATTTTGAAACACATTTTTCACTTTTATCTACACTTATAAGCAGTAAGTTTACAAAATTTCAAAACCACAACTTCCAAATCCAGAAACAAATGAATAACTCTCAAGACAGTGGTTCAATGTATTGACTAGACTTTATTAAAGTGGCTTCAACTTTAGTTTTCAAGACACTATCAGAATCAATATATATGAAAGAACTTTCGATTGAAATAAAAGTTTTAAAAAAATTGCAGAATGTAAATGTAATTTGAGATCATTTTCTAAACATTTCCGTTATATAATTTAAAAATATCACTTAATAAGTATAAATAAAATGAATATTTTTATCATATTTTTGATAAAATTTAAATTTAGATTTATTAATTTTTTAGGAGGTTTACATTTACTTGCTTAGTTATTTTTTTATGTTATAAATAAAAAAAGTTTTTTTGAAGGTTTAATGGAAATATGTTATGCTATCATGAATACATTAGTAAGACAATTTTTTTCCTCTACATTCTCTTATTAAATTATAATTTTGTTTTCTGTTCAAAGTTATATATATTTAAAAGTTACTAAGCTAAAAATTAAAATTTTATTTGCTTTGATGTAATTAATATATGTAGTACATGGTATTGTATATTCCTTACATTTTAATGACACTTGATAAGATATGTAAAGCAAATTTCAAGTGGATATGAGCTAAGCTCTTAAAAATTGGCACAATTAAATTAAAATTTTACAAAATAAATAATAATAACAATTTTGATTTTCATTAATAGAGAATGAATTTTTTAAGTTACATAGTTGAAATTTTAAAAATTGATTTTGATTTAAATCAATGCCTTATGCTTCTGCATATTTTCTATAATAAATTAGAATTTTACCTATAGCTTCTTTTGTTTATATTAACTGCTGATAGATGGCACCAAACCTATATTTAAAACCAAAACAAAGTTTCATTAATGAATGACTAAAACCATCAAACTAGGAATCTATTTTATATCCTTCCTATATCTATGATTAAAAGCAGATTGTCGAATCATTCAATATTGAGATTCATTACCTTTTATTAAACTAATATATTTTAAAACTAAAAAAATAAAATCAATATTTAATTTTAATGCTTTGTGAAATCTTCAGAAATCAGGTTTCACTTTGTCTATTATTATTATTGTTGTAATAAATACAGCTATTTGTTTTGCTCAGTTGTTGAACTATTTCAGAAATTGAATATCAAGTAAGAAAGAAAAAAAAAATCCTCATCATTTGTATTAGTAGAAATCAGAGGTGGATCTAAGGAGGGGAGGAGGGTGATGGGGAGATCTCCCCCCACTTGAGCCCAGTAAAGCATCTGCAAAATGACATTAGATACCACACGGAAAAGGGGTTAGAATTAAATTCAAAACCGGGTTGGGCCATGCCAACTTTAATTCACAAAGTTGAGACTGGGTCAGGTCTTCACACTTTCATAAATGGTTTGAGTCAGATCTTATTTTTTTCTGCGGAGCTGAATCAAGAGCCACACTCTTTTCTTCCAAGTTGGGCCTGGGGTAGACTTTGTTTTTCTTAGAGGTCCACACGGACACAAAATTTCCAAGCTCAGGCTTGAACTGGTTTAAAAGCTAATAGCTTGGTCAGGGATCAAACCAGCCTGTATGCAATGGCAGATCTAAGAGTGGGAGGTGGTGAAGGGGCAAATGTCCCCCCTCATTGAGCTAATAAATAGTTTGCAAAACGATGTTATGCATCTTAATGGGAAATGACCTGGGGCAAAGCTTGAGTCTGGCACAATACGGGCCGGATGGCATCAGTTTAAATCAACGACACTTGAGCTGGACCAGGTCTTCTCTTTTTTAGAACCGAGCAGTGTCCTGATATTACTTTTTTTTGCAGATTCATTTTCGGCAAGACTTCTTTTTCTTCCAAGTCGATCCTGGCCTGTACCTCTTTCTATCTAGAGATCTACATTGGCCAAAATTTCCAGGACAGGGTTGGCATAGAATGAAAGCTAAACTTTAGGTCTGTCTCTAAATTAGATAGTATGATAAGTATTACTGGCTCGACCACGACCCATGTACTCCTTTAAATTCTTCCCCACTAGCCCAAGTTAGACTGGCATATTACTTATTTGTTATTCGCAAAAATTATATGTATGTTATAAATTTCTTTAGCAAAATTTTTAGAAAATTTGTTTGGTTTGATAAGTTACAAAGATGTGTTTTTAAAAATCGACCTTTTTTTGTAGAGCTTTAAAGTTATAATTTTCTTTTATCATCCTTTTTTTTATTTAAAACTGATTTTCATACTGGATTTTCCTTTGAATGTAATTGTCTTTATCATATTCTTATGTACACAATTACCTAAATAATGATAAGTATTATTATTTTTTAGTATTCATGAATTTTGAACATTCATTCCCCCCCCCTTCTACCCTGGAGCAATAAGATATCCTCCTCAGAAAATTTGAGATTTTTTATTTTCAATAGTCAAAAAGTGCAATTTCCCCCTGGAATTCTATAATGTCCCCCACTCCAGAGTCATAATAATCCCTCTTGAAGAAAATTTTCTGAATTTTATACAGTTTTTGAATAATTTTAATTACAGGATGCAGGCGGGAATTGAGTCTATTATTTAGTTTTTATATTGGGCCAGATCAATAATTTGTTTGCATGGGTTGGACCTGGAAATTTCAGCCCTGCTAAATCTCTAACAGACATATTGAAGCTAGCTTTAATTTTTCTTTTAAATGCTGCTTTCACTCATCATTGCATAGCTACTGAATATGCCAGATGACCTAAAATGAACTGACTGATTTTAAAATTCAGAACTTACAATTGGTGACGCATATTAAAAAGCACTTGGAGGAGAAATACAGACTGGGAGCTAGCTGCACAAACCATTGAAGTTCATTGAGTTCCCAGATAAAATTCTAGGATTACTAAAACTAAATTCGCATATTAAAATACAACTCATCTGGCAGACACATCTGAATGGGAAACACCTGAAACCCCAATTTTAGTGACTGACTGTGAGGTTTATCAATTACCAGGAGGTTTTCATACACCTGGAGGACTAGGAGCAGTGGTGCAAAAGCACTGGTGATTCTGTTCCGAATTTTCTTAAATTTAAAAAATTCATCAGTTTGAAAATTCATACATAAGAATAATCACGAATTTTGACAAATAATCGGCATAAAAAAATCAGTTTCATAAATTGTTCTCAAAAACTATCTACAATTTGGCCAAAGGATCTTGGAAAAAACACAAATTTGGTTAAATGGCTGCAGAAAAATGCGAATTTGGTCAAATTGCCAAGGGAAAATGTGAAATTCTTCAAATAATTGCAGAAAATGCGAATTCTGTCCAAGAAGAGCAGAGACTCAAGTTTCTTCAAAGGATTGCAGAAAAAGTGCAAATTTTGTCAAATAGCTGCATATAAGGGCAAATTTCATCAAAAAATTGCAAAAAGCACAAATTTCATTAAACTTTCATGAAAAAAATGCATTCATTAAAGAAATGTGGATTTTGTCAAAGTATTGCGAAAGAATCCGAATTTTGTCAAAGGGTCACAAAAAAACCTCAATTTTTGTGAAAGCATCATGGACAAAATGTGAATTTCTTAAAAGAATCGTGGAAAAAGCGAGTTTTGTTAAAGGAGATCAAAAGATCGCAAATTTTATCAAAGGACTCAAGACGATCAAAATCGGGTTAACTGGAACCCTTCTTACTGAAAGCAAAAATCCAGTCTGAAACTGACCCAAACCATAAATAATGTGTATGTCAATCAGTTCCAAATGCACTAAGTGCAGGTAAAAATAAAAGTCAATTTGACCAACAAAAAAATTAGAAGTCAAGCAGACCCAAGCACGACTCACAGCAATAAATAGAAATTAATTTGAGCAACAGCAAAAAAAAAAAAGAAGCCAACTGGACCCAAACCCAACCCTTTGCAAAAAATAAAAGTAACACAATCCACACTGAACAAAATGAGCCCCAACCCAAACACCAGATTGAAGTTTCCAAATTTCCAAAATCAACCCCCCCCCTCCCTTGAATACTCTCCTTGGTAGAAATCTACTGTTATTTTTAAAATGTGCTTTTCTACAATACAAACTCTTCAATAATAAAATTTTCATTCTGTTTGTTTGTATGAAGTCTTATGAAAATGAAATGCAGGTCAAAAAGTCATTTTTACCAGGATTTATATGCTAGCAATAAATGTGATTTGTATAATGGTGCAGGACCTCAGCTTTTTTATACATTAAATCTACATTTAATCTATACATTAAATTTAAATATAAAGAATATAGATTAAAGAATAAAAGAAAAATATTAAAATTTAACTATATTCAAGTTTAATGCATGGTTCAATTTTATAGGAAAGACTGAAAAATTAACTGAAAATAAATATATAATCAAATACGACTTTATTATTGATTAATACATTAAAACAAAACTAATTTTTCTGCTAGCTTAATTTTCCTTCTATGGAAACCAAAAATATTATATCTTTGCAGAACAACCTAATAATTAAAATTATATTTGGTACTTGTCAGTTTTGTCAATTGTATCTGGATTTTCAAATGAGATACATAACATTTGTCCGAAAATATTTATTGATTTTGTGAATGCTGTTTTCAAATTTATCATGAAACATATTTTGTGTGATGTTCAATTTATACAAGCACATATAGTTTCTTTGTTTTGATTTTATGACTACTGTCCATATTTATAGAAAAACTGATAAAACTCAATAACATAGTAAGAGATGACTTAATTTCATCAAACCCATGATGCAAGTACCGGGTGTCCCAAAAATGACTGATGGATTTTAAATTTCAATAACTTGCAAATGGTGACAGCTATTTAAAAAAATTTTGCAGGAGGGTTATGTATAATGTCAGTTTTTTTACCGTAATTTTTTTATTTTAGTTAGCATATCAAACAATAGGTGGCGCTGACGGCGATTGAAGGCTAAGCGATCAGAGCTGAGTGAAGTGTCGACCTGGCCTTCAATCGCCGTCAGCGCCACCTATTGTTTGAGATGCGAACTAAAATAAAAAATTTCGGTAAAAAAACTCCTGACATTATACATAACCCTCCTGCAAAAATTTTTTAAATAGCTGTCACCGTTTGCAAGTTATTGAATTTTTAAAATCCATCAGTCATTTTTGGGACACCCGGTAACTCATGCATGAATAAATGAACAGCAGGCATACATCAAAAGAAAATATTGAAGAAAGATTTTACTTCTAATTCAAATGTGTTTAAAAGCACACAGCACAAGGGAAGCTTTATTTAAAGTAGTGTATGAGAGGAAAAAACAAGTTTTTACAACATACAGTAAGCGAAAAATAAATAAATAAATAAAACAAAATAAAATAAATAAATAAAATAAAATAAAATAAATAAAATGAAACAAAAAACTAGTCTATCTTTCTTTATTTCAATAAAAACAGAGTAAAAGCCATAGAATATTTTAGAACAAAGGATCAAAGAAGAGTTGCAGTGTTGTTAATTTAGCAGATTTCTGTTATTCAAACATCTACCACTATTTCTGATAAGTAAAATTTGCCTTAATTAATCTCTGATTAAATAAGACAAATATTACCGTTTGGTAATTGTGATAATTACCTGAATAAAAAAATTTCCCTAAATTAGCAACATTGGAAAGTAATTTGCATATTCGTCAATCAATTCATGTAGTAAGCAAAATTTTTTTTTCAAGGGACCAAAACCTTATCAGGTATTAATTGGGATCACAGAGTAACTTTTCATATATTAAACAAGATGCTTTTGCATTAGTCTTATAAGTAATGTTCAAGAACCAGAAAAATTCACATTTTCAAAGGGTTGTTTGGAATAAAACATAGTAAAAGTGTAAAAGTTACATTAAAAGATATAAATTAAATAAAGTAAAATGAAAAAACAATGTGATGATACATGTAATTAAAATATAA
Source organism: Maratus speculifer (assembly GCA_964019185.1). Taxonomy (NCBI): domain Eukaryota; kingdom Metazoa; phylum Arthropoda; class Arachnida; order Araneae; family Salticidae; genus Maratus; species Maratus speculifer. The sequence continues at coordinate 223,322,276 of OZ025299.1, read as the reverse complement.
TTAAAACCAGTCAATGAGATTAAAATAGAAAGCTTAAAAAAGAAGAAAATATAACACTAGTTAAAATCTTATGAACAGTAAAATAACAAGATAACATGAAATAGTAAAAGCCAAATCTATATTAATAAAATAACAAATCGCTCTGTCTGTGTGTGTGTGTGTCTGCGATAGTTAGCGAAAACTACGGGACGTACGAAGCTCAAAATTTTTCTGAGAGTAGCCCCATATCTCTCCTGATGCATCTGACGCTCAGAATTTCAAAATTCTATTTATTAACTGAGTAATTAATTAAATTCCAAACCTCACTCTCATAAAAAATCGCTTTTTTTTAGCTTTTTTCACTTTCATTCTCTTATGGTTGGTTGGTTGCATGAAATTTTCGCAGAAATAATTTTAAAAACTCTGACTGACCTTTAAAATTCATAGACTGGCAAACTGTCAGTTTAAATGAGGATTTTTTTTTATCACAGCTGCTGTATGCCATGGAGGAAAAATATAGGTGGTGGCGAAGTAAACCGAAAAAAAAGGTTTGCAATATGAAACCATTTATCGCTGAAATTTTAATGTCTCAAAATAAAGCACGAGGAAGGAATTTTGTATTAATAAGACGAATTGGAAGAAATGAATTACAGCTGAAGCATATTTTACGAAGTAATAGTAATTTTTTAAATGGTTTTTTCTATTATATTATTTATTAAAATAAATGTTTGCTGTTAAAATAATTGAAATTGGAAAATTAAAAATAATTAAATGTCAAAACTAAATTAAATAAAATATTGAAAACATATGATTTGAAGTAAAAAATAGTATTACTAAAAGTTTTCTCTTTTTTTCAGAAATTTTTAATACTTTATGATGTAGATGAAAAATGTTTATGATTTAACAACATATTAATAATTCCATGTCAATATATAAAATATAGTGGTGAAAAGATTCTTTTAAAATCATGCATGAACACTTTAATAATAATATTAATCTAAAATCTAGATTTCAGAGTGCAGACGATTTTAAGACATTAACGAAAGAATGTTGATTTTTCAAGCAAAGTCTTAAATGATGCTTCTATATTGATATTTCAAAGTCATATAATAAAAATAATCAAATAATTCTTGCCTATGATTGATCTAATTGTATCTTTCATGCATTCTGATCGTGTATTACAGGCAATAATGGCACAAAACGTTACTTTTTTCAATGAAGTTTTAGTCATCTATTCAATGACAGTTTAAAAGGTAAAAAACAAAAACAAAGAAATACTGGTTTAAACCAGTTTGAATTGATCGGAGTTTCAAAGCACATGGTTTTGTTGGTGCTTATTTGGACTTAATGTAGCAATTTTAGAGTTACATTTTTTGCGTCACCCAAGACATTATACTGCCACTCTATTAATTTCTTTTTACTATATGGTTGTACGCATATTTTTGGCATTTCGAACATTAAAATGTATGAGTCATTAGCTGTGTTGCATTAAAAAATATTACACAACTCTTTTCTATGAGTTTATTTTTTTAATCATTGATTAAATTTAAATGTGTTCTATTCAATTTTAAATTGTAATATGGCTTTAATTTGTTTTTAAAACAAAAATAAAATATAGCTGTTTGGCGTATAATTGGTTGTATCCGCAAATGATTAATTCATCATAATAAATTATCAAATAGCAAAGTAAAGTATCTATCAGAAATAGCCATAAAAAGAATAGTAGCAAAACTGATTTTAACCTTAATGTTTAGACTAATTTAAACATAACCCGATCCCAACCAGAAAAAAAAACAGACCACACTCTGATCCGTGATGCACAAAATTTCCGTGAGTATAAACCCGACCCTGACCTAAAAATGCTGTTTGGAAAAAACTATTGATTTGATAACTGACCCGAACCAAATCTGAATCGAGCAAAAATGTTCAAATGAAGCATAACCCAATTCAAACAAGGAAAAATAATTTTCGTGGGCATGAAACCTGACCCGAACCTAAATATTTTCTTAAAAAAAGCCCGAAATATGGCTCGAAAGAAATCTGAAACCGATAAAAATATTCCAGAGAACTATAACCCGATCCCAGCAAGACAAAATACTTTCCATGGTCATAAACCCGACTCAAACCTGAAAAACGCCGTTTGAAAAATCCTGAACTTTGACCCAAACCACATCTAAATCTGACCAAAGTATTCGAAAGAACCATAACCGGATTCGAGTAAGACAAAATAATTTCCGTGGACATGAACCCGATACTAACCTAAAACTCCCATTCAAAAAGATACCTGAAATTTGAATCTAACCAAATCTGAATCTGACAAAACTATTTCAAAGAAACGCAACCGGATCCAAACAAGACAAAATATTTTCATGGACATGAACACAATCCGAACCCAAAAAATTTCTTTGAAAAAATCGCAAACTGAACGAAATCTGAACTTGACAAAAATATTCCAGTGAAGCATGTCCTTATTCGAACAAGACAGAATTATTTCCGGGAACATGCAATAAGACCCGAACTCAACAGTTATATTTGAAGAAAAAACCCGAAATCTGAATTGAACCAAATCTGGACCTGACAAAAATATTCCAAAGAACTATAACCCAATCCAAGCAAGACGAAATAATTTCTATGGACATAAACCCAACTCGAACCTAAAAAATTCTATTTGAAAAAAACTGAAATTTGACCCAAACCACATCTAAATTCGACCAAAATATTCGAAAAAATCATAACTGGATTCGAGTATGACAAAATAATTTCCGTGGACATGAACGAGATCCGAACCTAAAAATTCTATTTGAAAAAATACCTGAAATTTGAATTGAACCAAATCGGAACCTGATAAAAAATATTCCAATGAATCGTAACCGGATATGAATAAGACAAAAAATTTCCATTCACATAAACCGAATCTGAACCTAAAAAATTTCTTTGAAATAATCACGAAATCTGAACTTGAAAAAAAATATTCCAGTGAAGCATGTTCTTATTCGAACAAGGCAGCATAATTTCCTTGAACACGCAAGAAAACCCGAACCCAAAAATTCCATTTGAAGAAAAAGCCGAAATCTGAATTTAAACAAATCTGTTCCCGACAAATATATTCCAAAGAACCATAACTGTATCGGAGCAAGGCAAAATAATTTCCACGGACATGAATACGATCCGAACATTAAAACTCAATATCAAAAAATACCTATAATCTGAACCGAACGAAATCTGAACCCGACAAAAATGTTCTAATGAATCATAACCAGATCCGAACAAGACAAAATAATTTCCATGGACATGAAACCAATATATGGTTTGGTAAATTTAGGTTTCAATTACACTACGGTAAGTCTTTGATTATATTTAATTTCCCGTTAGGTTACAGTTATGTCACGGTTAAGTTAAAGTTAGGTTACAGTTAAATTGCATTTATGCTATGGTTAGAAAAAGGATATGTTACAATAAAGTGAAGGCTAGGTTACATTTATGTTATATTTAATTTACGTTAAGGTACGGTTAAGTCAAAGTTAGGTTACAGGCAGGTTATGGTTACGGTACAAAAGTTTACGGTTAGGAATTTATCCATAGAGTGAACATTACGCATGATTTGTTTAAAAATAACACTTACCTTTGTTAAAATGGCTCTGAAATCATAATACTACATACCAACATTTTAGCTACGAGCGAATATCGATTTCATTCATGGTATAGTCGGATTTAAGAGCGATATAATTAGTTTGAAATTCAAAAATATTTCACTTGGGATTTCTATGTGAAAAAAAATGATTAGTTACGTAACTTAGCAGTGATTTTTGATAAATACCAACACTTTAACACGAAAATCACGCAGCTGTTGGATACATATTAGCCGTTGGATACATCGAGTTAATGATAAATCATACAAATTTCAAGTTCGTTTAATATTGTTAATACGGACCCGGGCAACGCCGGGCGGGTCAGCTAGTATTAGATAAAACCTAATATATTTCAAAGACAGATTAATAAAAAAAAATGTAAAGTCAATTAGGCTCATATTCTTCTATCATTGTATTTTCATTGGCATTCAAGTCACTACTGTAAGACTGATTCCATAGCCTCTTCTATTTAGTGCTGCAGCTGCTTGGGATCCTTCACATTAATACATTAGGCTAAAATTGGCTTTTTTCTTCCCTTTCCCAATAGTTTTCCACTGTAAGGAGGCTGGAATTGAGGTTTTCTTTCTCTGTTTGTACACAATATTTTGGCTTTAAATTCTGTTTTCGAAGAGTATCAGACTTCTATAGTATTTTTGTACTTGTGACAGCTTTGGTCTTTGTCTCGGGTTCAGTTGACTTTTTGGATAGAACTGAAGATTTATGTGGCTGACTAGCTGGGTATACTATTGTAACAGGTTCTGAAGATGGTAGCCAATGTTCTAATAATGAGGTTCCATAACATTTAGAACAAAGACTGCCATCAGGGGATTCTAACTGGAGTGTTGGTTGATTGTGTTATGGCTGTATTACTTGGTGGAAATGAGGAATCAGTCTGGGTGCTAATGAGCCTTACAGATTTTAATGGTTGAGTAAACCAGAATATGAAACCCTGAGAGAGAGTGTTCTGGATTTAAGAAGTTTGTGAGTTTTTGGATATGAAAGTTTTTGGGTAATTTTAACAGCAATGATTCCTTTTTCTGAATCCAGTTTGAACAAAAGTGGGAGTAGACTGTATGATCACTTTACAGTTTACACAGTGTTCAGAATTATCACAAGCTTTGCTGTCATGGTCAACTTCTGCACATTGCACACAGATTACAGCAACATGGTAAGTTGTGTTCATGGGGCCATAATGCTGGCACTTAAAAACAATTGAGGGGGTTAGGGCTATAAAGTTGGACTGGACAACTTAAGTAGGCAGCTTTAATTCTGGATGGTAAATTAGGGTTACTGAAAGTAAGGATTATGTGCTTTGTAGGAAGCACTTGTCTATTATAATGGATTGTGATTCTACATACATCTGTATTATTTTGATTTTTTAAGTTTTCTAGAAGTTCTTCCTTTGCAGAGGATAGAAGTTCAGGTTCAGATATGACAACACAGGTTGTATTTAAAGTTTGATGTGCTTGGACAGGAGCAAAAATGGAACCAATTGTTTTGTAATTCAACAGAAGTTGCGAGTGCTTGGCAGAAGAGACATCTAACAGCAAATCTTCAGACTGCATTACTTTCAGTGAATAGCCATCTCCAAAAACTGAATGGAATGTTTTACCAATGAGAAATGGTGAAGCTCTTTTAAATGAATTACCTGAGAGACTTTCAGTACATTTAATAATGAAAAAAAGAGTGAATGTAACATTCTGTACAGTTTGTTGTATTCCACTTCAGAGAAAGAAATAACGTTTTCCATAAATATTAAAAAAAAAAAAAATAAATAATTCAGATTCCGGCCACACCACCCATTACTGAGCCCAAAAAAGAGATGCACATTTGTGCAACAGTACTAAAAAAGGGTCCATACAGTCTCAAGCCAACTTTATGTCAGTCTTCACCCTTAATGAGATGATTAGTAGTTGTTTGCTAATTTCATCCCTTAGGCAGTGACAATGTCAGCTGACCATCCAATTGATGCATACGAGACCAATATACACCTTCTGTCTTCTTAAAGCAGAGGCCAAAGCAATGTGTTGGTTTCCCTCAACTGCCAGAATTTACCTTTTAGGGACACAGGTCGCCACACATGGCAAACACAAGGGTGGTTTTGGTTTACAATTTTCCATAAGTGGATATAAACAAGATGATATTGGCTCATGCCAAATTGCCTTTGCCTCTGAAGAGGAAACCACAATGAGACTGAAACAAAGAGGAAATAAAGATATGAGAAATAAAAAGAAAAGGAAAAGAGAAATATTGCTCAGGTGCCGGGGTTGTGAAACCCATGAAAACCTAAACAAGGTATCTCCCTTGGGAGGGGGGGGGGGGAAGGAGGGGCATTTTCAGAAGGATCATGTATCAACTATCAGCTTCTTAATTGGGTTTGACAGAACAAAAATATTTCAAATGTTATTTAGCCATATTATCATATCAAAAGCCATTTATGGAGATAAAATTACTGATACAAAAGTTACAAAATTCATATTTTAATATGACCTCTGAATTTTAAAAGCAATATTAAGATTCCTGTCCTTGGCTGACGAAGCACTCACGACCTAATGCTATTCCTATGGATAGGTTATTTTCTAATATCTGGTTTGCATTTTGACATTTTAAAATGATTTTATTTTATTTTACATTTTTGCATTGGATAGCTGAGGTGCAAGTCGACATCTTCCTTTTTCACTTTTTCGATTTCGGTTGCAGATATTTTTTAAAAGGCACTTTCACTTTTGAAACCAGTTTTGAAAAGTAAACTTAATTTTATAAAAAATATCTGCATTCAAAATAAAAAAAATAATTTAAAAGGAGCAATGTTTTTATGCTACTCAGCTATCCAATGCAAAAAACAAAATAAAAATATTAAAATGCAAATCAGATATTAGTAAATAACCTCCCCATAGGAATAGCATTAGCTCATGAGCGCTTCGTTGGCTAGGGACAGGAGCCTTAAGAAAAAAATTTCTCCATGCTCTAGCAAATAAAACAATAAAAATTTAATTTTTTATTATAAAATCTTAATGAATAAATACACACTGAATCCTATGAACTTTCAGTATTTTAAGCACTAAGTTTTTACATTTTTTTTTTATAGCAAGAATGCACTAAAAATTCATAAAGTTAAAAACATTATAACTTGATTAGTTTTAAACATATCAAAATGAAAATTTTATTAATTTACTTGATAGAATCTTGAGAAAGGTTTCCCAAATCAAATTTACAGGACCAAGAAATCACAGAATTATTTTAATGTAAATGGCTTTTGTTTTGATATGATACATGACAACATTTGAAACATTTTTATAACTGAAACTATTCCACTAAAACTAACATTTCATGAATTAGCCACTGGATAATAATAAGATTATTCTGTATAATACAATTGAATATTTTACCAATCTCCTTTCTTAGTACACCTCCTGGCAAGATAAACTGTAGCCATTTTGAAAAAGGAATCTTCAATACCCAGACTAAGGCTCATGTTTATTGCTAGTTCCAGGTCATGGCCTCTAATCAGGTAAAATATTGCTTCCTAGAAATTTAAAATATCTTCAATCATATTTAGCAAATGATTTACAAGTGCTGGCAATAAAAAATAGTAAATGAAAATTTTACTGGTTTTTAAGAAGACATTTTAACATATAAATGTGTAATACAATACACAAAAAATTCTTTAAATTGACAAAGAAAAACTCAAAAGGATATAGAGAGTCACTACTGTATATTTATAAGATTTTTCAAAATTGTCATTTTTTTAAAAAATAAATAATTCTATGTATAAAAAGTTGAATTAGCTAATGCATAAACTGGGTATAATACACACTAAAACTTCTAATAAAGTATCGAAACATAGAAACAAAGGTTTGATTTACAGCATGCAAAACTAACAGAACTAAAAATGCAGATAAATACAGAAGTTTAAAAGGTTTAGAAGCAATAGGGGAGAACTGTAGCTACAATAATACTGCGCAAAGACAAATTGATTTGCACACAAAATAATGTATAGTTGAAAAAATAAATTTACAGAAATATGTCAATCTACATATTTAAAATGTAAAAAGGATTATTTAAGACTGATTTCGGTTGATATGAGCATGCACAATTAGCATGTTAGGGTACTTTTTTGCCTGTAAAAGAAGTGGGAAGGGACACCAGTTTTGAACTGATTTCAGTTTAGTGTAATGTTCAATATTAGGTCTAGGAGAAAGGAGGGGGAGGGGCAATTGTCCATCCCTTGGGTTAATAAAAAGTTTGCAACAGATCCAAAGATTGATCACAGCACAGTCAAATTTTGTTTCATGGGACTCAGGATGAGTCTTGTCTCCACTCATTTCTGGTTGTGCAATGCCTGGGTATTACATTCTTTTGCAACTGAAGGCAGATCATGCTAGACTTCTTTTATGTTTGAATCAAGACTTGCATGTAATTTATTTATCCAAGAGGCCTGCACAGGTTGGAATTTCTAACCTGAGCCAACATGGCATAAAAACTAAGATTTTGACACAAACCTGATTCAGTCTGTATTAAAACCATTATTGACCTGGTTTGTGCATACCTTTGAATTTCCTCCCATTTAAAAAAACTATCTTGGTTTGGCATTTTACTTATTTTTGTATAAAGTGCAGTGATGTTCTACATATGTTTAGCGTAATCTTTAGAAATTTAGTTTATCAGAGATATATTTTTTAAAATCTACATTTTTAATTTTTATCACTTTAAAATTATGAATTTCATTTATCACCTGTTTCTTTCATTCCAAACTATATTCATCTTCTTACTAAATAGACATTTGAATGTTATTTAACAAGGTGAGGACCAACATTGGTAATTGCAGACATTGATTATTTGAATAAGTATTGTAGGGCAGAGACTCCTTAGCCTCAGGCTCAACAGATTTTATGCAATAGCCCTTTGTTCTTGAGAACCAGGGGTGGATGGGTGGGGGGGGGGGAGTGAAGGGTCTAATGCTATAACACAGCTTAAATACTTACTTTGTAATGATATGACAATGTTGGTCATAGCTCAGTTGGTATGGCATTTGCTGATTGTTCCACAAACTTGGTTTGATATCAGAACATGCTACATTTGTTTTTCTCATATATACTTGTAATTATATATATAAAATCCCTCCGTGTATAACGATTCCGGGGTCAACCCATCCACTAGAAAAAACACTTATTGTGACCAATGACAAATTCCATTGTGAAAAGTTATCTCCGATTTTAAAGGCTATCAATTTTTTGTCCAATGTAAACATTTCAAGAGTCGTAATGGAGCATTCTCATTCGTCAGATTTACAGTTTGAGCTGTAAATGACGTCACTACATTTTACTGTGCTTTGAAATCTTTTCCCTATTTCAAACACAATATTTAAACTGTTAAAAATTTGACTCATTTGCTGCAGAATCACTCCACCGCATTTATAGAAAACGATTACTTTGCTGTGTTATGGAGCATTCTCATTGGTCATAAAAGAGACATTCTATAAAAGCTGTGGAGTGACGCTGCAGTAAATGGGTAAAATTTTTAGCAGTGCACTGTTAAAAATTTGACCCTTTTGCTACATCATCACTCCCTAGCTTTTATAGAATACACTGTAACACGCACAAAGTAACCGTTTTCTATAAAAACGTTGGAGTGATGCTGTAGCAACTGTTAAAAATTTGACCCATTTGCTGCAGCATCACTCCACTGCTTTTATATAAAGCGGTTACTTTACTATGAGGTGGAGCATTCTCATTGGTCATAAAAGAGATATTCTATAAAAGCTGTAGAGTGACACTGCAACAAATGGATCAAGTTTTTAACATTGTAATACGGTAAAGTAATCATTTTCTATAAAAGCTGTGTAATGACGATGCAGCAAAACAGTCAAATTTTTAACAGTGTTTAATTAAAACTTTTTATTTAAGAAAAGCGAAGCTGCGTTTTAAATACAATATTGTTAGAATTTTTATATTCGTGTTGTTTATTTTTTTATTTTTATTTATTTATTTACTTTTTACAGCTGTGAATGACTTCATTGTCACATAACGAATCACGATTGTTTACTCTTTATTAATGATATTTGTTTTTGATCTTATAAAGTATTTTCTTTTAAGTATTAGCTAATGGTATAAAATAGTTAATTCACAAATGTTTTAAAATAACATTATTAGTGCATGTTTTGCATTATTAATGCATGTTAATTTGCATGTTTTTTTGTGAAATAATTACTGTAATTTTGTGAGTGAAATTCATTTAGCTGCATATTCTATGCCATTATTTTACCCATTCAATTAATAATTTGGCTACCCTCTCATATTCGTCTGGAAATGGCCAAAATGGGAAAAATTTTTATACATTTTGGATATTTTTATTATTTTCTCTCAGTATTTTAAAATATTTTTGGCTGTAGTTTCACAATGTATTCTTTTATAATTGATATTTTACCTTACTTTATTCTTTTAAAATTCATGCATTTACCATTTGTTCATTACAGTCCCTCCTCATCCACCAGATAGCTTTATTATAATTTTAAATGCAGATTTCTATTGAATTTTATTTTATTTTTTTTAGATTTTTCCCTCATGTTCAATCTTTGTATTTTTCAAAATTGTTTAAGCCTAAAGTGGCTATGATTGACCAAAGTTGTTGTAATGTTTTATCATCTTTTTAAAAATGGAAACACGTCATTTTGACGGGCTATCTTCTAGTTATCTATATATATTATAATTATGCTATCGTACGTGGCACAGAAATTGCGATTATTTGTTTATTGTTTAATGGGAAGGCCCAAATGAAATGTGTCTCATTGGTTATTATATAAAATTCCTTTGGCAGGATTTAGATTGAATAAATGGGTTTATTTACATTTTGTTCAATCTCTGCAAATATGGAGCTTCAAAATATTTTTATGTTTGTTTTTTCCATTCTTTTTGCTTATAAAAATAAATAAAAATAACGAATTTTAACCGTTTCAGTCTAAAATTAAAGTTATGTATTATAAATGAAAGGAGTGAAATGATTATATTTTAAATAATGAAATATGAAAAAATGTCATGGACACAATGTTTAGCAGTAGCAATGTTTGCCTGCACCCAACTAGCATAGATATGCCAAGTTCTTGATTTGTCTTGCAGAATTTTTTGATTTGGCAAAGAATTGAGCAAGTAAATCAAATTATGATGAAGAATTCCGTATCCTGTTCCGGTTGGCACAATTGACGAAGGAATCCAAATCATTTCTGGGGGATTTCTTTTACTCTCTTGATAATTTTTCCCCCTGTCACAAAAGATCATGATTTCTCTGACAAATAAATGCAATTTTCTCTACTTATTCAGTTGTTCTGAATTTCTGTATTAAAACAATCTTTTAAGGCTCCAAAATAAACATGAAAAATTTATTTAACAGAATGTATTAATGTTTCTGCACTTAATGAATTTTATGACACCCATCACTTTTTTTGGATGGGAAGAGGGGGGGGGGGAGACAAAATTGAAAAATGCCTGGGGTCCCAGTTTTTATTTTGCACAGCTCTGGTATCCCCCTCCCCCAAATTTTTCATTAAGCTACACCTATGGACAATACTTACTAGTAAATTTTGCTACTGTTATAATTTAATTCAAGTTGGGAGAATGGCAAATCAATTCCTGAAACACTGCGAACAACAATGCTGACAATTTAAATTTCATCTGGGTAAAAATAAAAAATCACAATTTAAGGTTATTTGATTTGAGTCTGGACAAGTGTAGCTCTCATGGGTCAATGCTGCCGAAGATAGTATCCCTCTCTAGTTCTTTGAATTAAGATTGGTTTCGGAAAAATTGAACAAGAAACATGCAAAGCTCTGCTCTAATATTATAAACAAAGACCATTTTAATCAAACCAGATATAAGATGAATATTACAATTTGTATTATAATCCATTAGTATGAAGAATGATTATGTAAATATAGTAAAAAAGCAAAAGTGAAAATCAATAATTGGTGCTATATACAATTTAAAAAAAATGTAGTTCAAAAACACATCTTATTTAATGCATTTCAACTTCATTTAATCCTGTTTAATAAACTATAATAATTACATAATAATTAGTTTTATAAGCATTAAATGACTTTCTTCTAATTAGAATAAACATGTTGCAGCTCTCCCTTTAACAAAACAATGTGAATAATATTTTAAAACAACCATCAAATAAATTAATGTTTGTGATAGATGCATGAGAAATATAATGTGATGTACCTTTGAAACATTAGATACATTTATGTTAGTTTTGGACCTATTATTTTTTCTTAATGCTTTAAAGTCATAAGGACTTTTATAGACTAACAAGGGGACCACCAAACATGGTGCGCACAGATTTTGATGATTTCAAAATATGTTGTAGGGTTCATACTACTAATTATTCTGGTAAAAGGGTTTCTTTAAATGGGACTTTACTTTTTAAGAAATTGGGGAGGGGGTTAAAGTTCAGTGTATATTTTAAATACCCATTAGTATGATTTCTCTGTGTAGATCCATGCGCTGCACCAGCATCTGAGTCTACAGATCTGAAGGTTGTGAGATCAAATCCGTCTATGGCTTTTTTTTTACTTATTTTTATAGTTTTTAAATATTACAAATTTTAAGCAGAATTGGGAATTCTACAGCTTTTTATATTTTCTTAGTAAATTACACTTACATTTTTGAATTTTTTCATAAAACTTTTTTTTTTTTTTTTGTTATTGACAAAACTGCAAAATTAATGTATTCCTAGAACTTCTTTTATTAATTATTATTTACATTTTTTATTTTAAGCAAAGTTAAGGAATAAATTTTTCTTTTTCTTTATTTTATAGAATTTCATATGAAAATTTTAACCTTTTCTTCTATAAAAAATACAAGATAAATTTGGGAGTAATTTGTCAAACCTATTTAGGATTAAATAATTCAAATAATGCATATATTTGAAAGAGTAATAAAATATCAGTGCAGTAATGCTAAAATGCAAGTTTTTACCAGTAATCCAAATTTTCAGAGCTCTGAAAATACATTTATCTCCAAAATTCAACCTTCAAAACATTTATCGTTTGCACAAATAAGAAATGGCACATTTAAAACTATTTTTTTTAAATTGCAACAAATTAAAACATTACGTGATTCATAAAAATCCAACTGGATAGCAAAAATCGTCTGTAAATGAGATAAAATTTGTGATTTTATTTTTATTTTTTTAATCATCAGCTTTCCTTTTATCAGCTATATCAAAATAAAAGAAAATTTCTTTTTATTGACATATTTGCTCTTATACAATTGATGATTAAACTTTTTTCTGTTTTCATCTTTTAATGTATTTTTAATATATTTATCACGAATCAAGTATTTAAGGTGGTGTATGGTGTATTTTTGTCGGCCGATTATCTACGCTATGGGATATAGGCCCTATGGGGTGGGTTGCCCTCCGTGGGGGTCTTTCTAAGGGAACCTAACCCGTATTTACGCAAGGTTCGAAGAAAACCACGGAAAACTTCGAATGGTTAGGCCGACGGTCGCGACTGGGTTTGAACCCAGCACCTACCGCCTACCAGTTTGGAGGTCAGAACCTAGCGGCCGCTGGTGGGGCTTCAAGTATTTAAGGAACATAAATTATGTAAATTTATACAAGTTTAAAAAAAACTCAGACATTTCAGATGCAACTTCTGCTATATTAAAAATTTCTGAAAAAAATATTAATTTTCCCGAAAAAATTTATAAACGTACAGTTTTTTAATGGGATAGAAAACTGGGGATCAAAACTGATCAAAAAATCGACATTTGTTTTTAAACATTTTAAGCATTAAATGAAAGCCTGTTTAATTATAAATATATTGTAAATTCTCATTTTTACCCATATGACAATTTGTAATTTTTTTTTATACACCCACACAATTGATAACTTTAAACGTTTTTACCCTGCATGTTCATAATTATTTCACTTTCATGTTTTAAAAATGCTAAGGCTTTTTATTTATTTATTTATTATAAAGATTTAAAATTTTTTGTACATGGTTTTTATTACATATGGGTTAAATATGTGCATGGAATTAGCTTTAAGGTTGTTATTATTATTTTAAATTGAAGTATATATGAAGATATGTTAGATTTCATCACTCTGCACTACATATGTCATTAAAAAATTTATATTAAATGTAATATTAGATTTTCTAAAAATCCATGCACATCTTGTGCAATACACTTTGACAATCTAAAAAAAGTTTTTAAGTAACCTAAAAATATTAATATTTAAAGCAGTATGGATTTTAAAATGTTTAAATTTTCTTCTACTTTTTAAAAACTTTAATTAAAAATGCAGTTTTATTTATTTATTTATTGCAAAATGTACTATTACCTGATCACCTGAAGAAACCCTTTTACCAGAATAATTAGCGGTATGAACCCCACAACATACTTTGAAATCATCAAAATCTGTGTGCACCATGTTTGGTGGTCCCCTTGTAAGATGAGGCACAACAATTTTATCTTCTGAAAACTGAATATTAATGTAGTCTTTATTTTGATAAGATTTTTAAAAAAATGCATAGATCTGTTTGAATGCAGTAAAAAAATAATGTCCTTAAAATTTTAGCTCATTTAAACATTTAGATCATCTGCCTCATTGACTCTGAACATTGAAATTGAAAAATTTTAAGAATTAAAATTGCTGAGGCACATGTTCTTGATATTCAAATACGTTCAAATTTTACATACATTATAAACATTTAAAAATAAATATAGAAAGTGCTGTAATTCAATAATTTGTTTCTATATGTAAATAGAAACTATTTAAATGAATACATACATAAAGTGTAAGAAACTGACAGAAATATAACTTTAAAAATATGAGCACAATGAAAAATAACTGAATATTACTCTTCAAAAATAGTGCTGCAACATTATTAATGAATAAAGATGTTTTCCCACTGAATTATCAAATAAGAGAGGAGGAGAAAATGATATACTGAATCAAATAAAACTGAAATAATGAATCAAACAATTAGAAAAAAAAAGAAAATAAACTTGTAAAGATTCTAAATGCTATTTGTCTTTCAACTGAATTATTTTTACAAATTTTTATTTATTTATTTATTTTGATACAAATAAATCAAAGAATACACTGAAAAAAGGAAAAAAAAGAATAGAAGAAACAATTTAAAATTCTTAGCAACCATAATACCGTATTTACTTGTGTATAGGGCACATGCGTGTATAAGGCTCTCCCCTACTTTACAAGAAAAAATGTCGATTTCTTAAAATCTCGTATATAACGCGCACCATAAATTTGATACGCTAATCAAGAGTGACCAAATGAATTTCAGTAAAAAAAAAGTCGAAACAAACATTACACCAGACTAGAAAACAAGATGAAAATGCATTTTTAGACTTCGGGTTGTAAGAGAATGACGGGAAATAGGATTGAGTGACGGTAAAGAGAATTGCTAATTAGCGTTTAGGTAATGTCATTAGCTCTGTTGTATAAAAAACTACAAGGAATGAAATAAATATGCAGTAATACTTCAATTAAGTAACATTTCCTGGGTTTTAATATCTTTTCTGAATAATTTCTTGTTTCATATGTATATCGTTCGACTGCATCCAACAGTAAAAAATTATTCCGTGTATAAGGCGCACCTAGGAGTTTTGCCCTAATTTTTTGGAAAAAAAGTGTGCCTTATACACGAGTAAATATGGTATGTAAAACATAAAAAAGGCTAATAAAATGATGCAATAATAATATAATAACAATATTCAAAGCTTACTTGGATATCTCCATTAGAGAGTTGCCAACATGCAGCTTTAGCAGGATAGCCACTTAATAAATATCTTTCAGAGAGCTTTTTTAGATTTTCTTTTATCAACCTTGAACAGAAACATTTAATGTACTTGATACAATTAAAATCTAAGCCAGATAAAAGTTTTTGAAGGTATGCACTATGCATTACTGAATACAATTATAATAACATGAGAATTGAATAACCAAACTTAACTTCTGGAAATTCATCTTGCATGTATGTATATGGGGGAAGAGCCCTGCATTGTGTTACCTGCTTTTACCTGCATCTGACCACAGTTCAGCTTGGGTTGAGTTAGTGCCACATTTTTTGTTATGGAATAAGTTGGCTACATTTTTTGCTACACATTAGGTTTGGCTCAGGTTGATTTCCATCATTTTGGGTTTGGATTAGGTTTTGACTCTTATAAATAGGGTACAGGTTGACCTGATTTTTCAAATGTCCAAAATATTTTTTTGCATGAAAAATTTATGTACAGTTACACATCAATAGTGGATACTACTGGAATGAACACCTTTATTTAGTGAACATTTTTCAATTCATATTAGACATATTTGTATGCTTTTACCTCTAAATAGTAAATCTCAAAATCTACACAAGTAATACATGCATGCATGCATAAACTATAACATATGCAATATATGTATTTTTGTATGTTTCAAAACAAAATGTTGGTAAGTAATATTTTACATAGTTCGAGGGAAAACAATTCGTCTTAACTGTACCACAAAGAGAGAATAATTTATGATTACATTTCTTATGTGCATTTTATTTCTCAAGAAGTAAATTGAATATATACTCATTCATGTACAAATATGTATTTTTTTTCATAAGGAAAATAGTTTTTTCAAAACCTTTTTGTATAAATCTCAGTAGTCTAATTTACGAAAAATCTAAATCTGACCCATAACAATTATTCTAGTGAATTCAATTCACAGAAAGAAAATTAATCACCTCGATCCAATAAAAGAAAATTAGTGACAATTTCAGATAATGTAGCACTATATTGAATGATCCTGAGATGTCTGCAATTCAGATGTTTTATTGCATTTAGATATTTAAGAACAAAAATATGTTTGTTTTTCTATATAAAAGATAAAATTGGCATTAGAGATATAATTGTAGATTATTTTTCATTATTGCATAAAAACATGATACAATGTCCTTTCATTTCAGATTTGAGTCGGGTTGCAGGTTGAACTACAACAGGTTCAAGTCCGACTGGAAATTTTTTTCTTCATGGATGTGGGTCAAGTTGCAGGTTGACTGCAAATAGAAATTTTGAGTTTGGGTCAGATACAACCAGACCTGTGCAGGACTCTAGAGAAAAGACATTTAACAACAATAGCACTTTCAAAGGGAGATAGAGAATATAAATGACAGAAATTTGTTTGAAGATAGGGACTTGCTTTCATTATAGATCCCCAAATATTATTTAACAGCATTTCTATTTAATGCATAAATGGGGAACTTTGAGATTAAGTAACAGTAAATGTATATTTCATAGGTTTTACTGAACTTTGCACATTTTTTGCACATTCTTTTTTTTTTTTTTTTTTTTTGCAACATATCTGAAGCTTTACAATAAATGCTTATCTTTTAAATGCCCTTTCTAATGACACTTATTCTTGACTGTTATCAGGGATCCTGATTTACACAGAATGTTCTGACTTTCAAGGGCACCAAGACTTCCCCTTCATAACCACTACAAGACACCAAATATCCAAATTTTTCATAATAAATTTTCTTTTTTAATTTTTAGTACCTTGTTATCAGTTAGTCTGCATCAAGTGGAACTTAATATAGTAAAACCTGCAAAGACAGAACCTACCTACAACAAAAAATTTTTATAGTCCCCATACTAATGAACCTTATAATAGATCTGCCTAGATAAAAACTTATCAAAAAGGAATCGTTTACAATTCTCAGCAATTCTGTTTTCACAAGATTTACTGTACTTAATTCAATAAACCTTGTTCACCCAAAACCTGCTTATAGTGGAATTCTGTTTAAAAAATATAGACTCCACTATCCCTATGATAGGAATATCATGCAATTATAGTTGCAAAGATAAAATTTTATTTCAATCCCAATGATTCCACTTTCACAGGTTTTACTGTAGAAAACTTATGTTTATCATGTATAATGAAAACTGCTAAAACAGAATCTTAGGGGACAGAAGAAAAATTCCATTTTAAACAGGCTTTTGTCTCAGCAAGTACAATGAGGAATTTTCATGTTTTCTAATTTTATCTAAAAACAATAAAAAACTAAAAGATATGAAGGGCAGTGAAAATCTTTTTTAATTTTGAGCTGTAATTATTGATTTATAATGGCATGTACATGGCACTATTTGCCGTGTTGCAAAAATAGTACTTTTCCTACGCCGCCGGTTGTGACGTCATCGTTCATGACAACACACATCTGTTGATACGCGTTCGGAGGAACTAAGTGTTGATTACTGCGATTATGATATCGAGTTTCATTTTCTCTTGTCATAAAATCCATGTGTATTGCATTATTTATTATGACTGACATTACACTCTCATTATAACCATGTATATTTGTTAATAGTTTGTGTAATTATTAGTACACTATATTGCCATTGATTATTGGACACTTGCGATTTTAGACATTTTACTAAATATCTAGAAAAATACATGAGGAATCATCTCAAAACTCTTAGTGTATAAATATAATAGTATATGTCATACAACTCCGTGAAGATTTTTTACCGAAACTCCATAGAGGACCGTCAACAAATTAAAAAAGAATGAATATCTTTTGAATAACCCTGTCAAAACTAATGTAGCAAAAGCACTCAAACTCTAGATTATGATTGAATGCCTCATTGTAATAGACTGTGTTCATTTTTATGCAAATAGCATGCATACTCGCAGAGTAATTAAGGTTTTTATAAAAATGGTCCCAAATTTTTCCCTTATAATTTTCAGAGTTCTTAATATAAAACTAGCGAGCTACGCCCGCTAGCTGGGCCACTTTTTCCAAACGCACCTCGGTATTAAGCAGTAGATAATAGGCAAAAAAATTCATTTAATAAGCAAGTCTTGGTGTTCAAATCCTCAAGCACAAAAAAAAAGTAAATTAAAGAGTCATGGTCCCGTTAAAAATATGTGATTTCGCACTGTGGGCCACGTGCACTTGAAAAAAAAAGATTGTGGATCGGAACTGTTGTCCTTGAATAATCAAGGACAAGTCTTAAAAATGACATTACATCAGCAGATATACGCAGTGTGAAACTTTGCTGTGGAACTTGCCGATAGAGTTTAAGAAAAATGTAATGAGGAAAAATAACCAAACAGATTTATAAACAACAAACAACTTTTATTTAATTCTAAGATAAAACATATAAAATCAAATTAAAACCAAATTATATAAAAGTCAAATAAATAATCAAATTATATTATATGCTTAATTAAAACAATGAACCGGAGCACCAAAAGCAAACTATTGTATTTCAAAATTCTATCTTAAAACTGTCAATAATAATTAACTTTAAACTCATCTTTAAATTAAACTTCAGTTTCCAATCTAACCCATATTAAACTTTCAATTAAAATAAAATAAATTACATTAATGTTTTTCTCCTCCCGAAAGATTCCACTAACCATACTGAATTACAAAAACTTTCTCTGTAGCTAATTCTTACTGCCACTAAGAATAGTACCCACAACACCGGCCACTGCCACTAGCGGTGTACTCCAAGAAATCCCGTATCTGCCACATGAGACTATACTTGGAGGGCGAGAAAGAAAAATCTAAAGATTCCCCATACCGTAGCAAAAACAAAATCTCAACAAAGACTCAGCAGCAAAATCCATCTATAGAGTCTTAGAAAGAAATTGACCTGGATCCCTTTAGGCCTGGTTACATTACCACAATACGGGAAAAACCATTTAAGAAAGAAAGAAGTTATCTTAAGGGAAGGAGAAAAAGAAACTTTACAAATAAACTATTTCCAATTTAAAAGAAATATAAAAAATGAAATACCAACTAATAAAAACATGTCGCTGGTGACGTGGCTGTCTTCGCCTATTCTTGAAAAATTAAAGTCCCAGACTTGATAACCTCACGATATATTATTCAAGACAGCAACTTCATCTTTATTATTCATGTGCCGAGCAAAAAGAAACAAAGTTATTCTTTCATTAACTCAAGAAAAACTTTCCACAATATTTCTCAAATAACACGCATCGGTAACAGTTTAGGACTTCACTATAAACAAACATGACGACGACAAAACAAAACTATAACAATGGACATGCAGGCAAAAAGCAAGCGTACTCATGGTCTTTCCACAGAGCTATAAATAGCTCTCCCATCCTCAGTCACCGCCCACTTACGTCATTTCCTATGACGACATCCAAACGCCACCTACGGCCTCTGGAACATACCTGAGCGGAAGAACCAATAGCGATCATCCACGACAGGTAGGCACGTGCATTCGAACAGGTAACGCCATCTACCTAAAACTGCCGTAACCTTACAGATTACGATTTGCCGTGACGATGTTCGCCGCTGTTCATGATGACAGGATGGAAATACGTTTACCGTGATACAAGTCAGAAAGTGAAGGATGAACGTAAGTTAAACAGAAGTGACCAAACATTAAGTTATATTTTATTTAGAATAAAATTGTATTTAAATACTGAAAAAAAGATAATGAAAGTATTTAAATTAGATTTACACTATTGAAACTTAAAGTGATTTAGTCAGAAATTATTTAATATGTATGAAAGATACACAGGTCTATAGAAGGTAAGTTGGATGAAATGGGGAAGAATGGAATGGGACAGAGTTTGAGTGGAGTGATAAGAATAGGGGGAAAATATAAATATATTTTCCTAACAATGCCCCCCCTCTTATCATAAGGAGAGCAGATCCATCTTAAATACTTTATGATTCTTTCACTGACAGAAATATCTAGACTTCTAACATCTCAACAATAAAAATTTTCAATTCTAATTCAAAAAAATTTCAACATTGAAACCTTACATCTAGAAAATCTATATTACAAAATTTCAAAAAAAATTTAAGACACTCTTACATTTCAATATCTCAAACCTTCAAAAATCTGAATTTTAAATCTCTTAACATTACAATTTTCAAAAATCTAAATATTTCTACAATTTTGCATCAAAGTTCTTTATATTTAAATATATCTAATTTTCCATAACAAAAATTTATATTTAAATGTTCTTAGATTTCAATACTCAAATATATCAAACACAGTATCAATACTTTAATACATGTATTACCATACTTCCGCAATTAAATCAAAAACTTTGATTAACCAACTTTAAACTTCAAAAACCTTAGTTTTTCACTTAAGATTAACCAATACTCTTTTATAAGTCAGACCGAAAACTGGCATACCCCAGGCAAAGCGAAACAAGTTCCAATTTCTAACACAAAAATCATGACCCGAGATCCATTCTATCCAAGAATCAATCTATGCTCCATATACCAAAAAAAAAAAAAAAAAATAGACAGCAAGATTCAAACCTATTCCTTATCTAAGATATCCTAATAAAAAAAATTAATTTTTTTTTTAATTTATAACAACACATTAGTCCATCACAATCAAACCATATCCTTCCAGCACTATATGCAAAAATGCATGCATTCATTCAAATCCATTGCCTTGGCCAAGGTCTTCATACAATCCTTTCACACTACATAAAAAGACATAGATAAGGGTAGCAACTGGTCAAGAATTTATTAGAAATTTTAATATATATTAACTATTCCTGCACTTTCTAAATTTTATCAATGGAATAGAGCATGACTAACACGGATCACTAGAATGTTCTAAAAATTATCTCAGAAGAAAAATCTGAGCCTAAAACATGATCTTAAAACATTATAGACTAGCCAATTACCTCTCACATCCACTAACATCCAAATTCCAAATTGCCTTCCACACTTATTGCTAACCACAAGAAGGATCTATGCTGACTTTCTAACACAATATCCACAAGCTCTCTTCTAAAACAGGTCCAGCATTAGCGGAAGCAATTTCAGGAATTAACAGGATTAATTCTTTTAACATTAACAAACAGCAGATATTCATATAACAGTAAATGGCTGTCCATTACCTAGATCACTTAATCAAATCACCCTCCTGAAGCATGCCCTATCAGTCAAATTACTTAACCTTTATAAGATCACTATACAAAAGTTAAACTCTTAATTACATTCCTTAAATTCAAAAATTAAATGCAGCTATTATCTCAAACAAAAATTTCAAGAAAAGGATCTTATAATCTAACTTTAATAACACTTAACCCAGATCGGCTATTCACTGAAAAACTTGCTTACACTCTAACATTACAGCCATAATGGTCTCTTAAAATTTTAACATTGAATAGGTGCCATTTATATCGAAAAACTAACAATTACTTTTACACATTCTTAAAAAAACTTGCAATAATTCTCCCAATAAATGATAATTTAGTTAACAGATTAACCAGCCTTAAACTACTGTCGCCATTTAACAGAAGGGATTCTAACAAACTTTAATTTCCCCCCCTCAGTAGCTGACAGCTTAAAGTAGCATAGTTATCTAACACAAACCTTAATTATCTAACATAGGGAAATATTAAAAAAAAATAGCACCTCTAAAAAAAAATTTCTCAAGTTCAATAATTATATTTTAAATATCAATTAGAAACTCAAAAATTTGATAATTCAAGAACTAGAATAATTACTTTAACTTTAACTCTTTAATAATTTCATAAAAAAAATTACTGGAAAAAAAAATTATGAAAATCCACTATTTAAATCTGAACACACCGCAGTGTGGACCCTCATGAATCAATACAGGGCATTTAAAACAAGAATTTACCCACTGACATCAAAAGTCTTACAGATTCAAAATCCTGGACTTTCTAAAAATTAAAAATTCTATTACAACTAAAAAATATTTTAGACGAGAAATGAATTTATTAAAAATAGTCAAAAGAGAAAAATTCATTCAAAATAGACGGCTAAAAGATCTAAATTACTGACAAAAACACTAAATTTTGCATAACAACCATGAAATGGCTATGTACCCTCGCCATAACATAGAGTTATTAAATTTCAGCACAAAACATCGAACATTAACAAGCAAAAGAAAAAATTTTAAACAATATGTAAAAATTCCTTACAAAAATTTCATTACTATAATTTTTACTTTTTCAAAAACAGCTAATTTAGAAAAATAGTCCCCCCTCACAATTTAACAAAAACTTATTCTAATTCCATTAAAAACTTTACAATATCAAAGTCTTACCAATTTATAAAAAAATTCTAAGCTTAAACAGGACCAAAAACTGTAAGCTACAAGTCATGTGAATATCTAGCCATTGGGTATCTAACATTATTTTTACCTTAACTTTAACACTTCAAAAAAAATTTTGCAAAAGTTAATAAAAATTCATTTAGAATTAATGTATACAAAAATATCACTGCTAAACCTCTATTCTGCATCCAAAAATAGTTGAATATTCCCAACATACCTTAATATTCAATAAAGGGAACCTTTAAACTGTTCAAAAACTTGACTCTCACTGTAACTCAAAAATTTTAACTACTTACATCCGACATTACTCCACAGACATTCATCTTCTTACACCAACTAACATAACGCAGATCATGCACTCAACCGACATCCACATCTGTACTCGTAACAAAGCAACTCGGATGCCATTAAAGCAAATTATAACAAAAATTAATACCAACAAGTATATATATATATAAAAATATTCAAAATTTATAAAAATTAAACTTCAAACTGATTTAAATATGGCCACTATTTCAGGAAACTGGTACCTCCTAACCGACATCTGAAGTTGTGTCATTTAAATAAAAATGTCTAACTTAATTAAAGACTCAAACCTTAAATCTTAATACTTAATCATTTACAAAAGAATTAAACATCAATACTTAAACCTTCAAATGCAAATCTAAAAAAAAAACTAACTGAGAGTCCTTTAATCTACATTTCAAACATTTTACATATCCAATTCCTCCAAAAAAATTTTAACTATGAAAATTCGAACTGTTTAACAGTAATTATCCAAAAAAAAATTTCAAAAATTTCCATTAAGCAACAATTAAAAAGATCTTTGAATTCATCAAAACTATCTTAAATTGAAATCTTAACCTTCATTTCATCAAAAAATTCTTATTAAACTTTAATTCATTATATTTTTCAAAAAAAAATATCTTAAATATTTGAACATAACATAAAAATACATTAAACTTATATTAAAAAAAAATTCACAGACGAATCCACAACTCCCTTGTTATAATCTTCATCTGTATTCTCCATAAGGACCACTAAAACGCTGATGTCCAAAAAAAATTTAAAAAGTTCATTCAATATGTCCACAACAAAAGGAAAGTCTTTCTCATCATAAGAAAAATTCACTGCTATCATGAAAACACCAGTGGAGAAGAACAGCAGACTATCACAAATAGAAATTATTTAATATGTATGAAAGATACACAGGTCTATAGAAGGTAAGTTGGATGAAATGGGGAAGAATGGAATGGGACAGAGTTTGAGTGGAGTGATAAGAATAGGGGGGAAATATAAATATATTTTCCTAACAGGAACTATGGTCGCTTCGCGCCCATAGTCCCGTTAAAAATATTTGGTTTTGCACAGTGGGCACTACGCGTCCTTAAGACATTTTTCCATGTTTTTTAGTTCATCAGAAGCAGATTTTTACGCAGATTCTGAATATGTAATCAGTTTTTTTCTACTTTAAAAACTGTCTGCATGATGGTTTAAGAAAAAACGCGCAAAAAAAAAGTTTCAATAGTCCTGTTTTATTTCTAAGTTCAATATTTTAGCGAAAACTACGGTAAATATTCTACGGCAAGTCAAAAAAAAATTGATGCAGAAAAAAACGCAATTAGCGCCGGTGAAAAAGAGGTTTTCGGCTGTTTCTTCTTTTAGCCAAAGGGGAAAAATTCATGTTCTTCACCGCAAGGTGGCGCAGTGTTCTGCTTTGGAGCTCTGTTCGGGAAATAGTGACATTTTTTGTTCCCATTCCCAAGGGGTTTTTAATTCATAACTTTTTTAATTTTGGTCCCACGGTCTCGAAAATGCCCAAAATGACTTCCCCGGAATTTTTCCAATCGAAAGACACCTCTCGCGACTTCCAACTCGCCCGCGTTGCGAACTGTAATCGGCTTCAAGCAGACAGACAGACAGAGGCGCATGAATTTTATTAGTATAGATAATATTTTTTTCAGAAAATATGACAAACAACATTGCACACAGTACCCTGTAATCAGAATTAAAATATAATAAAAATTGTATGAAAAATGAGTAGGTTTACTAAATAATTTTTTACTGCGCATGCGTCAAAGATATCAAAATTTCATTTGCATATTATGTTAGCTAAATGTATAGAGCAACTTTTGTGAAAGTCTCAAAATCATAGCTTTAAAATTCTGAAAGTAATCGTCTATAGAAAAAGGACAAAATCCGTTGTTTCCAAAATGAAGCAAAAAAATGAGGGATTTTATCCAAATGTAGTAGTACATCCCGTATTGTGTATTCTATATTGACACTAATCAATGGATATATGGATACAACCCCTCTTGTTTTTGCTTCATTTTGAGAATAACGGATTTTCAACTTATTCAATTGGCGATTATTTTCAGAATTTTCAAGTTATGATTTTGTGACTTTCACAAAAGTTGCTCTATATATTTAGCTAACATAATATGCAAACGAAATTTTGATATCGTTGACGCATGCGCAGTAAAAAATTATTTAGTAAACTAACTCATTTTGTATACAATTTTCATTATTTTTTAATTCTGATTACAGGGTACTGTGTGCAATGTTGTTTGTCATATTTTCTGAAAAAAATATTATTTTATATTAAGAACTCTGAAAATTATAAGGAAAAAACTTGGAAAAATTTGGGACTATTTTTATAAAAACCTTAATTACTCTGCGAGTATGCATGCTATTTGCATAAAAATGAACAAGGCGTATTACAATAAGGCATTCAATCATAATCTAGAGTTTGAGCGCTTTTGCTACATTAGTTTTGACAGGGTTATTCAAAAGATATTCATTCTTTTTTAATTTGTTGACGGTCCCCTAAGGAGTTTCGGGAAAAAATCTTCACGGAGATGTATGACTTATACTATTATATTTATACACTAAGAGTTTCGAGATGATTCCTCATGTATTTTTCTAGATATGTAACAAAATGTCTAAAATCGCAAGTGTCCAATAATCAATGGCAATATAGTGTATATGTATGCAAACTAAGATATATTGTCTAAATTTCTTATTTGAAACAGATGCAATGATTTAATTTGCAGATCATGGCATTTAATTATTCTAAATCCAGTGTTTTTCTTTTATCTGTTATCACAATGACCATAAAGCAAATTTACATGCAGTGGAGTAGTCGAAAAAAAAGGGGGGAAGGTACTTTCAAAGCAGATGATTATACATTCAAGGCAGATGGCATACCCTACAGATTATATATATATTAAGCTTTTTTGAGAATCAGAGGGTATATGTTGTTCCTTTAAAAAAGGAAGTGATACACTAACAGTGAATGTCACGTTTCTTTTCTTTTTTTTGGGGGGGGGAGGGGGCTGAAAATGCAGTTAAGTTAATGTTTAGAAAGAATTTCCAGACCTTATAAGGCAGGAAAAGAAAAAAAACTGCTTTAATGAAACAACAATCACTCATAGATCAAGATATAAATAAATAATTTAACGAAAAAATGTTCAGTTACAAATCGCTTCAGTAATCATGCCTGAAATTGATATATTTTTAGATTGAAAAATGAGTTAAAATTCTGCTTTATTGATTAGAAAAAGAAAACATTTCAAAATCTTTCTTGAAAAACGGACACACATCTGTTTGACTACTGACACATTTAATCTGAAACCTTGAACCTCCTTGGATTTTGTTCTCTGAACACATGGAAGCTGTCAAATCGAAAATGGCAACTTTATGACACAAGTTTTAATTTATTTCTGTTCGGAAATGCATGAAACTAGCAAAAATTGTTGTTCAGAGCTTTATAATCGCACTCATTTTCTCTTTTTTTTTGGGAGGGGGGACACAATAGATCATTTAGAAAATAGTGTCAAAGTGAGCATGTTAAACTGCATTTCTTAGAAAGAAGTATAACCACTCAAATAGAGGACAATAGTGTTTGTCACGTGATCAAAATTACTTGTAATTCAATAGGTATTTTTTATTTATCAAAAAGTGGAAAATATATTTCGATTCCAAATCGCTTCCGTAGTCAGGCTTCCAATTTTATATCTTTCCGTTAAAAAATTAATTTGTAAATGTGTCAAGATATTTTGCGCTTGTTCAGCAGAGCAGCTGAAAACAGCCTTAATAAAGGGCAAAACTGAGAAATTTCATTACTGCCCAGTTGCCAGTAGTACTAGTTTTATAACTGCTCACTTTCTTTAACTGCCAGTCACTTTTCTATTTAAAAATACTAAACAGTAAACTTTTGTCAAATTTCTATTAGCAATAGTCTAAAATTGAATAGCACAAATAAAAATGCTACTTATAAACGTATTGCAACCAGAAAAAATAGAATAACATGATGGAATCAAAGGTAATTCTACCGCTACTTTTGTTTTTTATTGCATAAAATTATTTCGACAAGGTACAATGCACAAACATGTAGGGGAAGGAGCAGGGAGAAAACTGCACAGGTCAGTTTTTTAGAATTACATATCAAGATTGTGGTCTGTGCATGATAGATTCCAAAATCAGTGTTGCACCCATTGTTTGTGCTCTGATTTTGTTTACATCTAACTATTTTTTTAATATTTTTTGATTTTATATTCAAGCTTATCTGACCCTGAAGCCAGATTATTTTGCATATAAGTGTACGTTTAAATATAAGTTTGTTTTAAAATTTGATTTGCTAAGAAATGTGGAAATTAAACCAGAGAAAAAAAAATTTATGTATATTTTTTAGTTCAATATTCAGTGTATAGTAAATACAGTCGACTCTCGTTAATTCGAAATTGGATAATTCGAATCTTCGCTTAATTTGAACTAAACTTAAAGTCCCAAAATTTTCAATAACAAAATAATATTAAAATTTTTCATTTATTCGAACTCTTTTTCTTTTGACTTCGTTTAATTCGAACTAACGATATTTCGATTTTTCATTTTTCCTTACTTCTCCCGGACTTCAGATCCTAGAAATAATTTTCTTTCTTTCATTTTTGTCAGAATTGTTCTGAAAAAGTACACATACAGTTGTCCCATGCAATTGATATTTTCTTTCTTGGTGCTCCGTCTGTCCATCAGTGACACCTCCACCCAATCTTCGTTTATGCTTATTCCTAATTCCTTAATTACTTTATGTATTTATATCTTTTAATTTAATATTAAGTCATATTTTAATTATAACAGCCGAAATATGTTTAAAAATACTATCATTATTATTTTTTTTGTAATAGTACTCCTTTAAACATGTTTCCTTCACATACTTTCCATAATTGGAACTCTGGATAATTCAAACATTTCTTGTGGTCCTGACGAGTTTGAATTAACAAGAACGGACTGTATATTGTTTTTTAAAAAAATGTCATTCATGGCAATCATGAGATTTGAATGTTTTAAAACAATTTATGCACAATAACAACATCTTTTATATTTAAAAAATATGATAGGCCCTCTCAAATATGTACATTGCATTGGTGCAGATTTAACACAATTGTTTTGCTTGCTTTTTATTCTTACATATATGTGTGTGTGTGGGTTAGAGGTCTGTATGGGCAGGAATTTCCAGGCCCGGGCCTGGCCCGTTGTAAAACTCAAAAGTGCGGCCCGGGCCGGCCCGTTTAAATTTTTATATTTTAGGCCCGGCCCGGCCCGTACAAAAATCAGCAAAATCAGGCCCAGCCCGTTTTGGCCCGTTACAATTTCTACGATTACTAAAAAATTCAGATTTTTATCCTATAACTAAGATTCCTTTAAAGAATACTGCATACATATCTATGGAATGATTTTACAGTATATTTTACAGCAAATACACATTAACAACATTAATGATTACTTAGATTATTAGGCTTTCAACATTCGGATAAAGATTCATTAAAAAATTAATATGGCTTAGAATAAAAGAAAAAAGAAAGAAAGCTAAAAACATCGTTAATTTTGAAGCTGTTTAATAAAAGAAGATTTATAAATATATTTCTATATCATATTATTATAGATTTCAAATCTAAATTCATTCTTAAATTCAAAGAAGCTCCTTTCTGATACATTTCTAAATTCATTTTTTTTCTCAGAAACGTATAAGATTAGCAGATATCTTTATTCAGAAACTATATAATCGAATGGCATTATCCATTTTTTGATACAAGCAATTTAAGAATACTGCAAACAAATAAAATACTGTCATAATTAGCGTTTTGAATAGAATTTCCGGAAGTAATAGCAAGGCAAAGGAGAAAAACCTGCAATCATTTGAGAAACTATTATATCTCAACAAGGTTATACAAGTATTTTATTTACCAAAAATGAAAAACGCTATTCGATTTCAAATCCCTCCAATAGTTAGGCTTATCACTTTTATACTTTTACAATTTAAAATTAATCAAAAAATGTGTCAAACTTTCGCATTATTGAGAAATTAATTTAAAAATCATCAAGAAGTATATATCCGAAGACTAAGCTAACATAAGTTCTTTATTGCTGTTAATAATTTTACAAATCATGTTTTCTGCCAATAATTAAGTCTAGTACCGGTCCGGCTAGTCTATATGTAGAAAAATAATGCCAGCGTGATCTCAGACCGGCATGAGTCAGCTAAAATAATATTAAAACGGGTTACACATAATGTAATTCTCCGATGCCGATACACTGTGCATTTTTATATTGATGCTGTCAAACTAGTATGGTCACATTTATATTTATTCTCGTTAAAACCATTTTCGTACAAAATAGCTCATATTTTATCGTTTCTGCTTAAATCTTCAGAACGGGCCGGCAGGCCCGAAAATTTTTTTTTATCGGCCCGGCCTGGCCCGTTCAATTTTTTTGCCGGCCCGTTTATGTTGTTTGTCGGCGCGGCCCGGCCCGTTGAAAAAACTATTCTAAATCTGCCGGCCCGGCCTGTTAGAAAATTCGAAACGATTCCGCCGGCCCGGCCCGGGCCCGTGCAGACCTCTAGTGTGGGTGTATAACTTTTCCGAACTGTAAGATTTAAAAAAGCTTTAACTAATATTTTACAAGGAGAATTTATGTTTTCAATTTGTTAAAAAGAAACAGACTAATGTAGCTGATTTTATTTTTAATCGAAACTTTTCTTTAATGCCGGAAATAATTCCATTTTATTTCCATTAATACGGTAGATTGATGAAATCTATTAAAAATGAAAGAATAAATAAATTTTAATGTAAGAAAAATTTTAAATGCTTGAAAAATACAGGCTTGTAAAAACATAAAACTGCTTGCTTGTTTGCTCAGTTTCGCCTGCCACTGGAATATTGTGAACTATAACGTCACAGCCAATTCGCAGCGTTTTCCAGTCACACACTTTTTTATCAACCTTAGGCTTAATTTAAAAGCTACAGACCCATTTTTTTACTTGGAATGCATGAGTCTGTAATTATTGTAACAGAAAAACATGCAGCTGATTGATTTCTCGATGTGTGCAAATTCCTCATTGTATGGTGTTCCTACTGTAGGGATAATGATGGAATTTTAACATTAAAGCAGGATTTCATTATAAACAGGTTCTGCTGACACAGTGTTTATTGCATTTTGATGTCCTGATTTAGAAGCCATTGTGCCACATTCCTCATCTCTCTGCCATGCTTATCATGACACTGGACCTGGGAACACTATTTTTGACTAACAATCTGCACCGTAGTTGAGAGCAATGCTTTTTTTGCAGTGTTAAGATATTTTGAACCACACTTCCTGAACTGCATTCCATAGTCAAGCAACTGTTTTGGGTATCTGTTTACTGAGTCATCTTTTCAGGGGTCAAATACACAAAAATCCATGAGACACACATCTGAAGGTTAAGCAGGAATACAACTAAAGGGGATCGACATAATTCAGTTTTCTTTTCTATGTTTTAAACAAATTCAACAGCAGATTTTGAAGTATGCTGCATGCTTTGTCCTGTTAGAATTCAACAGTTTCAGAATGCTGTTGGTATAGAGGTGATACTTCATTTTGTATATCTGAGATAAAATGTATTTCTGGTAATACACAGGGTTAATTTTGACACTTTTTTTCTAACTCTGTTTATTTTAAACTTTTCAATACTGCAAACTAATGTATATATTCACTAAGCTACAGGTTTTGTTGGAATAGAAGCATTACTTTTATGAATATAATTCTACAAATACAATGCAGTTTTAAAAAAATAAATTATAATTATTACTGTCAAGAAGTATATTAATATACATAATTAATTTTTTATATCATATTGAAAAAATCATCTTTTTCAGAATTAAAAAAAAATACAGAAGAAAACTATTACAATTTAGTCCTTTTGCTCAGTGACTAGGAGGTTAACTTGCTATTATATGAGAATCCAGGGACAAAATCATACATACCTGGCTGAAACTTTGATTCTTCTTCTCTGAAATGTCTAAAATTTTCTCTCCTCTTTTATGGATATTAATTGCTCTTTTCTTATTACACTAAATTTACTGCATCCAAGTTTCATCAAGTGCCACTACATTTTTTGTTTCATTTTTGCCAGATAAATTATTCTTACACAAGAGTTTGCCTTGTGTTCTTTGTTCAATAATATATCTTTGGAAAAGTGATGGATATTTATTTATTTTTTTGGCTTTTTCAGATTTCATCAGTGTTGTAACCTTATTTACTGTTGATACCTTTTTTTTAATTGGAACAGTTCTTTGAGTTGGTTGATTTTCTTTTAGAACTAAAGCTCTTAACTTTGAAATAGTCTCAGAAGTTCATTTCCTTTTGGATACTTGTTTGGAATTATCTCTCTTAGCAGAACTGTTTACCAGTTTCCCCTTTATTTCTAACAATAATATGACCTTTAGAAGTTTTAATTACAATCTTTTTACACCTGTTTTGAATCACAGAATATTAATAATTCTCTCCAACATATGCAAAACTCTACTCTTCGATTTGCAACTTATTTACACTTGCAATTTTTTAAATAAAAGCAGAAGAAAAAAAAAATTAATCAGACAATTAAACTTTACACTTCATCAAAACTGTTAAAAAAAAAGGCGAGAAAAAACTTTGTGGTCTACAGTTCTTCCTACTGTTGTAAAAAAAAAAAATAATAATAATAATAATAGTAATAAATTTTTTTTTTACTAAAGCAATTTATTTGTTAAAACATTTTTAAAATGCATTAGCATGCATTATCTATTGAGACACATGCATATAAGAAAAAGGCAATATAAATACACTTAAAAATAACAAAGAACTTTACTCATTATAAACATTTTCAGGGACATTCTTTTCTTCTATTTTATTCTCATTTGACAAGAATGCAGAAGACAGTAAACCTTCAGATGCAGCAACAGAAAGAATATGGGCTTTTTCCATGAAATTTTGTTGCATGTAATACTTTATTAATTCATCACATTTATTAGAGGCAATGCATAAAGGAGCCATTAAATCTCCATTTTCCTCTTTGATCAACTTAAGCCACCTGAAATATGGATACATAATACTTTATTAGTCAATCAACAAAAAACAGAAAGACTGCAGTTTGTTCTAGCCAGTATCTCTCAAGTATCAAAATTACTGAAGATATCTAAACCTTTTAAACTACAATTTTAAAATTTTATCTTTTACTTTAAATTTTAGTTACCAAAAATCAGTGATAAATTTACTGGAAGGGAAACAAATGATAAAATCAAGTTTCTTTATTTTTATTAAGGGTGACCCGTAAGAAAAAACCCAAAATTTTTATTATTGACTAGCGGCCTTCGCCCGCTACGCTGGTCGGTTTATCTAAAGAAATCTTGAAGAAGTAGTTAGATAAGGTTCAGACATACATTTAAAAAAAAAAAAAAAGCAAGTCGATCATTCAAAAAACGTTGGGAAATATCAAATATTTACTGTAATTTTTTAAGAAAAACAAAGTTTCGAAAAAAAAAATTAAATCGAAAAAAAATTACACTGACATATTAATGCAAGGAAATTTTCCCAGAGAGAAAATTCGCCTTGAATACAATATTTCAAATTCTTTTAATTGCTTATAGGCGTTAATGCCAACATAGTGAAAAAAAATTCCATGCTGGGAATCGAACCCGGGCCATCAGTATGGCGCACTGACGTTCTACCGACTAAACCACATGGAACGACAGCCAGCTTGAAACTTTCTCATACTTAAGTAGACTGGCGAAAACATAACGATAGCGCGTTTTAAAATCGCACAGTGACATCTATTGGATTTTATATGTACTAAAAAACGTTATGTACTAAAAAACGTGAGCAGCGCACCTAATAGTTTCTTTTGTTTCTTTTTGTTACTTTTTTGTCTGTTGTCCGATTTTGATGAAACAAAGCCTATACACTGCCCGGGAGTGTGCATTCTTCATTAGTGAAAACCGCATAAAAATCCATTCAGTAGTTACGAAGATAACCTCGAACAAACAGACAGACAGACAGACAGACAGACAAAAAATTCAAAAAAAATTTTTTTGTGTTTCATTGGTTTTCTTTTATCGCCCTGACTCCATTTTTGTCAATTATCTTCAATGTACAGACACACCGGGTCCTACTGTTTTATTATATGTATAGATTTTAAAGTAATGAATTTTGGTGTACTACTTAAGAATCTTTTTTGGCAAAGAATAATTAGCAAAAAAATTCACTTTTTATTAAAAAGTATATTTTTATGGGGATTTTTATGATTTGTTTTGTCAAAAAATACACTTTTTAAAATTACTACTCCTCATTCAATTTTCAATATTTTGGTAGTACTAAAATTTCTTAAACAGTGTTATAGTATATGGAAAAGAACTAAGGAGAGATATTTTTAATTTTCTATTTTAATCGGCTAAAAAAAATAAATAAAAATATGCATGGTAAATTTCCTCAAATTCGTTATAATTTTCATGTTTACCAATTTATGTAAAATTTTCAGAAATAGTTTAAAAAAATATCTCTCCTTACTTTTGTTGCAAATTTTTTTAAGATTCTAAAAACATAAACACTTTGTTTTTAAATCATTTTACCACTGAGCCTTAGTACTTTGAACTTAGGCAAAATATGAAAAAAGTCATTTTCAGGAAAACACGTTTTAAATGGCCACTAGTCCTTTAAACTCTATAGTGAGTACAATTAAAGAAGCTCATTTTCTACCTGTTCCAAGTGTCCCCGAGTTCTGAAATTTTGCATGGATATTCGCAAATATGTATTTTATCGTTTTCTGAGATAAATTTTGTTTTTGAAGATTTTTGGCCGAAAATAGGATACGGATCTCCCTTAATAGAATTTAGTGAGGAAAAAATGATCGATTTCATCATCAGTTATAAATATTACATAAACATAACTGATTTTTATTTTTCTAATTCATTTTTATTTTTTAAAAACTTTTTTACAGTATATATAACCCCCCCCCCTCTCCAAAAAACTTATGCATAAAATTTTACATGACTTGGTCCTTTTAGACTGCTGAAAAGTAAGATTTCTTTATTACTCAAAAAATAATGATTTGTAAACTCAAACATTCATGTCTTTTAATGATGCATGTGATTCATAAATAATATATATATATTTTTTAAATGATTACATGCTTTTGAATTTAAAAAAAAAATGATAACTTATGTATGCTTGGGTCTATTCAGTGTATCTCTCTTTTTTTTTAACTACACTTAAATCAGAAGATTTTTTGGAACAAAATAAATTAAACTTTGTCCCATGCATGCATTCACATCCATAAATGTTGATAAACTGTGTCTTTCCAGTCTTCTTTGATCTAAGGAATTGAAATACGTCGAAAGTGGGTGTTACTGTTTGATTAAAAAAAAAAAAAAAAAAAAGAGTACAATTTTCAATAAGTAGATGACCCTTAGTTTAATAAGTGCATTCATTATTCTAAAAGACATTCTCCCAAAGTGAAGGATACCTTTGTTGTGATTTTATTAACCGACTTCTAAAAAGGAGAGGAGGTTATCAATTCGACGCGTATGTATATATTTTTTTTTATGTATGTTCACCGATTACTCAAACTATCCAACCAATTAATTTGGTTTTGGTGTTAAATGAAAAAGCTTGCTCGCGAATTGGTCCCACTTCTGTTTCATAGAAATTGGTTCAGTATTTTTTTAGTAATTAGGCAAAAACTAATAAAATTAGTGATTTTTCGCTAATTAAAAGTGTTGAACAAGTTCCTTGAATGGAGTGCAATCAGAATGGCTGAGCGGTCTAAAGTGCCAGATTTAAGCTCTGGTACTCGAAAGAGAGCGTGGGTTCGAGCCCCACTCCTCACATACATTTATACAACAACCTTTTATCGTATTATAATTTTTACATGTCATTTTACAAATTAAATACTAATTATGCAATTAAAAATATTTTGTATTTAACCATTAGCACAGAGTATCAGAGATCTTTTATCAACTCAATACTTTATCAGTGAAAGAGTACTAAAATAATAGACTTGCGAAAAGTAACATCACGTTGAATAAGTTCTACAAGTGAATTACAGTCAGGATAGCCGAACAGTCTAAGGCACCTGATTTAATCTCTGATTCTCGAAAGCGAGCGTGGGTTCGAACCCCACTTCTGACATACGTGTATAATATACAGTATTTTTTCCATATTATAATTTTTTTTAACCGATTTAAAAAAAAAAAAGAAGAGGAGGTTATCATCAATTCAATGCGTATGTATTTTTTTATGTATGTTCACCGATTACACCGATATTGCCCAACCGATTAAACTAGTATTTGTGTTAAATGAAAGAGGCTACACTCGAATTGGTACCACTTCCATTTCTTCGAAATTAGTTAAGTATTTTTTTTGTAATTAGGGAAAAACTAATAAAATTAGTGATATCTCGCAAATTAGAAGTAACATGGACGTTGAATAAGTTCGCCGAGAGGAATGCAGACAGGATGGCCAAGCGGTACGCACCTAATTTAAACTCTGGTTTTCGAAAGAAATCGAGGATTCGATCCCCACTCCTAACATACGTGTGTACAATAATTTTTTCCGGTTAGGAGGCAGGGGGTTATCAAATTGAGCATTGGTCAAATTGGTCATCAAATCGGTACAGTAATTTTTTAGTAATCAGGCAAAAACTAATAAAATAAGTGATTTCTCACAAATTAAAAGTAACATGGATTTTGAATAATTTTGCAAACTGGAGTGTAGTCAGGATGACCGAGCTGTCTAAGGCGCCAGATTTAAGCTCTGGTTCTCAAAAGAGAGCATGGGTTCGAGCCCCATTTCTGACATAATTTACATACATGTATATTTTACAATATTTTTTTCGTATTATAATTTTTATTATTAACCAATTTTACAAAAGGAAGAGGAAGTTATCAGTTCAATGCATGTGCATTTTTTATGTATGTTCACCGATTACTCTGAAACTGTCCAACCGATTAATTTGGTTTTTATGTTAAATGAAAGAGGTTACTCTCGAATTGGTACCTCTTCCATTTCAGCATTTATTTGATTCTCGTCCGTGCGTTCTTGGAAGGAGGACGTGTTACTCCCGCCTCTTATAGTTACCGCGTTCTTTATTCTGTGCATGCCTTTTCGACATGTCTTCGGCCGAGAGGCCGGCTGCCTGCGTCCGCGCCGAGTTTCTTCACTGCGATGTCATCTCCGGGAGATGTTTACTCGGAGCTTTTAATGACGACTACCCTCACCTCTCAAATCATCTATTGATAGATGTCATCATTGAATTGCTACATAATATCGACCAAGAGATTAATTCTGTCCGTACTCATCCGGAATTTGCACTAGTCGGCTCGACGGTTAATCATGGGGTAAGAGCACATTGTCTTTTTTATATTCAGTTTACTGAATACCTTGAAAAGCCTGATGATGCCAATTTTGCTAACAATGTTGTGACTAAATACTTTAAGTTTTTTAACGGTGATCAGATTTCTAAATTGCATGCTATACAGGGTCTTAGCTACTCTATTGTTAATTCTCGTCCTAATAAAAGGCAAAATTCAGATCCTGACATCTCAATTCCTACCAAAAATAAATTCGCTATCTTAAATTCTGAAAATATTGACAACCCTGATAATGATACCGAAATGGCTGCAAGCAGCGAGTCTGAGGAAATAAATAAATTCCATCCTTTTTATATTCAATTTGAGGGTATTTCCCATATTACCATAACTACTGAAATTGTTGCTCTTGATACTGACAACAAACCAATCATCAAATTATCTGGTGACCTTCTAAAAGTCACACCCAAAAATGAAACGCACTTTAGAACTATTCAAAACTACCTAACCAATAAAAACTTAAAATTTACAACTCTAAATCCGAAAGATCAGCGCCCCAAAAAAATATGTATTAGAGGAATCCCCCCCTATACTGACCCCCAAATAATAATAGAAGAGTTAGCTAAACTTAATTTCAAAGCAACCAGAGCTGCTATGCTTAAAAATCGCATAACCGGTAAAGGAATGCCCCTTTATATGGTTAATGTCCTCCCCCAGAAAGATTTCGAAAAAATTTACGAAATTAATGAAATTTGTAACATAAGTGTCAAAGTGGAGCACTTTAAAAACAAAAATAATCCTAAGCAATGTTACAGATGTCAGAAATTTGGCCATGCCAGTGAGGTGTGTAATCTCACGCCTCACTGCGTTAAATGTGCTGGCGATCATCTTAGTCGTGATTGTAATCAAAAAGGCAGGATTACTCCTACCTGCGCCAACTGCAAGGGCCAGCATCCTGCTTCTTACCGAGGATGTCCCAAAAACCCCAAAAATACTAATAAATTATCTCCCAAAAACATTCCTAAATCTAACTTAAATCAAAATAAACAAAATATTCAAAAACCTAATTATTTCTCTGATTTTATAAAAGCTCTTCAACCTTACAACTACACTAAAAAACCCACTAGCAACTTAACCACCCCTAATGAAATCCCAGATAAACCCGTCAATCAGGGGATTACTCAGGATGCCTCAGATGCGGAATTTCCTCCTCTTGTTAACCCTTCAACCAGTAACGGAACTAATCCTCTTACCACACCCCCCATTCAATCTGATCTCCAAACCTCTTTTTCTGATATTTTTACTACCATAACAGATGTTAAAGAAATGTTTCATCTAACTAACCTGCTAAAATGTATCACCAACATAACAAAAAGGTTCAAAGAGTGTAATGACCCATTTGGGAAAATGTTTATTATTATAGATGAACTTCAGTCTTTTGCAAAGGAGCTTAATCTTAACCATAATGACTAATCCTAACAATAGCTTTTCTTCCCTTCTTATTCTCACCTGGAATTGCAACGGGTTGCAATCCAGGATTAACGAACTTCGTTCTTTCATTTCTAATAACCCCCACTTTGACATTCTTCTCTTACAGGAAACACACAGAATAACCCACAGCATTAACATTCCTGGATACAAACACTATCACACACCGCGTGCCGACTCTGATAGGCATGGCGGCACCGCGGTTTACATTAAACATTATATCCCTCATTACACTACACAACACACACCCCTTCCTGGCGTTGATTACACGAGCATAATTATTAATTTACCTAACTACAAAATTAATTTTACATCTTTATACGCCAGGCATGTCAGACCTTACCCGGTCAATGACATATCACACATTATTTCTCAACACCATCACACTTTCATTGCAGGTGACTTCAATGCTCAAAGTAGACGGTGGAATTGCCGCACTACTTCCTGCAATGGAAGTGCCTTACACAACTTAATTAATAATAGTAACCTTAACTTACACGCGCCCAATACACCTACACACATTCCAGGATATCACAGACACCACCCTTCTATTATTGATCTAGCTATTACTAAAAATTTACCCTTTCCCATAACTACTAATGTAATTAATGACCTAAGTTCTGACCACCTTCCAGTTTCATTTAAAATAGACTTAATTAACCCTCTCTCTCCACCTCACTCCTTTGCAGTTGACTGGAAAAAATTTAAAAATATTCTTAATGACTCTAATATTGTGTATCCTGATATTTCTACTAACAATGATATTGACAATGCTGTTACTAACCTTGATAATATAATTAATAATGCCATTAAATCTGCTACTTATCCTACTTTTAAAAATAACAATTCTTACTTTATGCCTAATTATATTCGTAACTTCTGCAATCAACGTAATAACCTCCGGCGGCTTTATCAGTCCACCCGGGACCCCACCCTTAAAACTTCCATTAATAGACTTAATAATAAAATCAAATCCCTTATTCAAAAAGATAGAAATAAAAATTGGTCCAAATTCCTTGAAAGCCTTACTTGCGAGGATAATTCTCTCTGGCGTATTAAAAAGAAACTTAACAATAACTTTACCCCCATCCCCCCATTAACTGTCAATAACACTACAGCTTATACGGACGAAGAGAAGGCAGAATGTCTTGCCAACTCCTATGAGAAACAGTTCTCACCTAATCCCTTCCTCGCAAGTCAAGCACATCTTAATCTTGTCAATGATACTGTCAATCATTATCTTTCCACCCCACCCACCCCTCTCCCTAGTATTCAACCTTACGTTATAGATAATATCATTCAGAAACTTAAAAATAGAAAATCCCCGGGGTACGATGGCATCTCTAACTATGCTCTTAAACAACTTCCTATCAATTGTATTCAATATATTACTGATCTAACTAACTCTATTCTTAAAAACTGCTACTTTCCCAAACCTTGGAAAACTTCTATAATAGCACCTATACCTAAACCCTGCTCTAACCTTAACGATCCCACTAATTACCGCCCTATTAGTCTTCTTTCTTCTCTCAGTAAAGTCATCGAACGTGTCATTAGATTGCATCTCCAGGAATTCACTCATGCTAACAACATTTTAATGCCGGAGCAATTCGGCTTCAGAGCCAAGCACTCCACCCAACACCAACTTCTTCGTGTGGTAGAATTCCTTACGGAAAACTTCAACGCGAAGAAACCCACCGCCGCTGTCTTATTGGACATCGCCAAGGCATTCGACAAAGTCTGGCACGAGGGCCTCATATACAAATTAATTCGGCTTAATTTCCCGTCCGGACTTATACATTTGATACACTCTTACCTTGGCGATCGTAACTTCTACGTCCGCATTAACAACACCTTATCTACACTACATTTTATACTTTGCGGGATAATCCAAGGTTCAATCCTTGGCCCCTTCCTCTTCAACATTTATTTTAATGACATTCCACGCACACTCCTCACATTCCTCGCACTTTACGCGGACGACACCGCAATTTGCGGCACTGCTTGGAACACACTCACTCTATACAGATATCTCCAAGAACACCTAAATTTATTCATGGAATGGTGCAATCTGTGGCGCATTAAAATTAATGAAACCAAAACTAATGCTATATATTTCTCTCGATCTTTTCAATATCCCAATAGACTAACTCTTAACAATACTACTCTTGAATGGAAAAACGATGCTAAGTACCTTGGGGTTATCATTGACAAAAGACTTACCTTCCGTAAACATATGATTAATACCCGGGGTAAAGTCGCTGGAATTTCTAAATCCCTCTCCCCCCTTCTCCGTAATCCCAACCTGTCAATCCATAACAAAGTACTCATCTACAACGCATGCATTCTTTCTGTCCTAACATATGCTTCTCCCATCTGGGGCTTCCTGTGTGATTCAAGCATGAAATCCCTTGCCGGCTGTCATAACAAACAGCTGCGCATCATCAGAAACGGTTCTAGATTCTTGAGCAACAAAACAATCCGTAGAGATCTCAACACCACCTCCCTTCAAAAAAGGATTAAATATTTATCTAACAATTTTTACAATAGCATAAACCTTATCCCCAACGAAATAATCTATGAGCTCCCTGACTACGATGCTTGCAGCCCTAACAATAGAAAAAGACCCCGATATTCAACCATTGTTGAGGAATAATGTAGCTAAGACTCTTCCTCTTTTCATTTCTTTATTTATTTATTATGGTTTTGCCCATATTCTAATTAAAAAAAAAAAAAAAAAAAAAAAAAAAAAAAAAAAAAAAACTATATAAAATTGTGTAGCTTTATTAACTGCTAATTTTGTTAAATTGCTATACAAAAAAAAAAAAAAAAAAAAAAAAATACCTAGTATAGCTTATATATTCTGATAACACCTTTGCTATACTGTAAGAGTAAAAATAAACTAAAAAAAAAAAAAAAAAAAAAAAAAAAAATATGTGGCAATGAATTGGGCCTTTGTTTTGTGGGGAGGGACTACCTTCGCTTTTTTTTACCTTTTCGTCTTGCATGTGATGATTTCTGAACAGTGAACTACTATCTTTAGACTCTCTATAATTTTATTTAAACTCTACCTTAATGTATTTTTAATATTTATAGTCTTAGTATTTTAATTTTAACTTAACTATCATCTTTTAAATCTCTCTGCCAGCGAGCGCAGCACACAGGAATCTCCGTACGGTAGTGCCGGCCAGGTGCCCGGATAACATATGCCGATAAAACGGGGAACCAGTGCCGTTGCGTTTGCTGAGCCCTTCAAATTAGCTCTTAAATTTAACTTAGTCTTTTCTTATTTAAATTTATTTTTTAGTTTTCTTAATTTATTAGTAGACTCGTTCTACAGCTATACTTTTTTAAGGCTTAACTCACGATGTGCTCTACAGTAACTTATAGACAGGGCGTGGAGTTGCTTCGCAACTGGGAAGCCCCTGTATAATGCCTCTTCATGTTCATGTTCATGCTCTTCCATTTCATTGAAATTGGTACAGTATTTTTTTAGTAATTAGGCAAAAACTAATAAAATTAGTGATTTCTTGCAAATTTAAAGTAACATGGACGTTGAATAAGCTCACCGCATGGAGAGTAGTCAGGATGGCCTAGCGGTCTGAGGCACCAGATTTAAACTCTGGTTCTCGAATGAGAGCGTGGGTTCGAACCCCAGTCCTGACATGTGTGTATAATTTATTATAATTTTTTCCGTATTATAATTTTTGCTAACCGACTTCAAAAAATCGTTAACTTTTCACTAAAAAGAGAAAAATAAACTTTTCTACCAAAAATTGAACCGCCAAGCCAAGTTCAAAATTAAAATGAATTATTCAATGCAAATCGTAAATGTATCAAGTTAAAACATTTTAACTAAATATTAAATCGTAAAAAAGTTCGTAGATACTTGGATATGTGTCTATTGGAAAATTACATGTAACTTGGCTTGGCTGGCACCGACTCCAAAAAATCGAATTAATGTACATAAATATAATAATACGCATGGTAAATACTATGCTCTTAATTTAATTTCTTACTACTATTATATAAAAAAATTATTTTTCACTTTGTAGTAGTTTTTGAAGTCGGTTCAATTTTTGGTAGAAAAGTTTATTATATTGTAAATAATCTGTGAATAAAGGCAGTTGTATTTTATTTTATTTTATTTATTTATTAATTTACATGGATTATACAGACTTCAAAGATTATATATTGTTCAGCTATATAAGAAAACTGTGTATGTGATACTTATGTATTTTCATAAAATATCACATTTAATATTTAAATGTTAAAGGCTTCTTCTGAAATAATATTGAAAAAAATTATTAATATTAATATTATTGTAAATATATGCAAGCAATTTTGATTAGTAATGAATAAACATTTCATACCCTATAAGGCTGAATAACTTTAATAGAATTTCTGTTTGTTCATATAAGCACATAACAGCTTTTTTTCACCAGCAAAGACTATTTAAAAATTATATATTTCTTGGTCATATTCAGCTTCACTGTATTTGTTGTTAAGATAAAAATTTAAAATCGATGCAATGACTCAAGCTAAAACATATTTCGTTAAACATAATTAATTAATTTGCCTTTGAGAAAAAAAAAGTTACATTATTTAAATGAATTATAGGGCATTTTAGATTTCAATTAAAAAAAAAAACACCAGAAATAATCTGTTGTAGATATAAAATAGCACATTTTGTATAACTCAGAAGTTACGAAAGAAAAATATCAATAACATAGAAATAAATCTATCAATGTTTTAGAACACTGACAAGTATGCCTCTTTTGAAAAAAATGTTGTAACATGCGTCTTTTAATGTGAATTGTTGAATTAATTCCAAAAGTTCATGAAATGAATGGAGATTATACCTGCAGTTTAGTTATTGCAGAAAACGCAATAAATTTTCTATAACTTAGAAGAAAATAGCGACTGCTTAAAACATCGAAAATATTTTTCACAAATGAGCAAATTCTCAGAAATTTTACACCTTGTACACTATTAAAACAAAAAGCTGTAATTTTTTCCATCATAAAAGAGTTGTTTTTCAAATGATTAAATCTTCTTGATCTAAATTGGTTATTTAAATAGCTCAACTTCATTTAAATTGGTTAAAACTCAAATTATTTCAACTCTTTTTTCAGAAGCTGCCTTTCAACATTGAGATGAGTGGATTTCAGCTCAACTTGAGCTATTTTGTGGCTGACTTTTTAAGAGAGTATTGATCACATATAATGTCAGTTTGAATACACAATGAACATGATAATTTTATTAATGACTAGCTAACCTGTCCAGCGTTGCCCGGGCCTGTGATGTTATTCAGTTTTCAAATGTATTATTTGTCTTCTAAAAGACCCTTAAATTAAACTCAAATTTCTATGATTTTATATCTTTAAGTCCATTTTGTCAAAATTTATATATTTAAATGGAAAAATCGCGAAAAGTTATTGAATTTAAAGCACATGCTGTTTGGTATTTTATTCTCTATGTAATTGGATTTTTTGGAAACCATGCTTACCAAAAGCGAACAAAACCGCGACGGAACACTCAGGTTTTTACTGAATTCATAAAAAATTTCACATACTTTATTTTGTAAAAAAACAATTTTATCCATACGAAAATTCCAAAATTTTTGTAAGTAATGTAAATCTGGTTTATTGAAAGCCTCTAAAAAGATTGTGCTAAAATACAGACATTTAGTTACTTTTAGCGTAGGAAAAATGTATTCTCCATGAGCCAGGATGTGATTCGTGTTTGTGTTGTCTTTGAACGGGTTAAATCTCATATTTCATTTAAACAAATTGCACCATAGATTATAAAAGTGTTTTAGCTTTAAGAAAATATTTTTGGTTTTTCAGGACATATACAATTGCGCCATGCAAAGGCAAAACTGCAATGAAACAAACTGGTTTTTATTGATTTTGTCAAATTTTTTGCACTTTTTATTTTGTAAAAAATATTTCTATTCGTCCGTATGTTTTTAATTTTTTTAAGAGGGTGTAAATTTGGTCTATTGAGAGGCTTTTAAAAGATTGTGCTGAAATATGTACACTAAGATACTTTTAGCACAGAAAAAATATTCTATTTGTGAGTTGAAAAGTGACCTTTTGCCGGTGTATTTGAAAGGGTTAATCTTATATTTAAAAAACCTATTGCATCATAGATTATAAGAATGTTTTTAAGCTTTAAGAATATGTTTTTTGTTTGCCGGTACCTATAGGATTGCGCTTTGCTAAGGTATAACTGCAATGAAAATGATCTGTTTTTATTGATTTCATCAAATTTTTCGCACATTTTATTTTGTAAAAAATATTTCTATCGGTCCGAACGTTTCGAATTTTCTGTAGCGAGTATAAATTTGTTCTATTGAGAAGATTTTAAAAGATTGAGTTGAAATATGTATGTTAAAATAATTTTAGCATAGAAAAAATATCCTCTTTGCGAGTCGCAAAATAACCTTCTTTTGCCAGTGTATTTGAAAGGGTTAAAATCCAAATATTTTAAAACCAATCGCACCATCGGTTAGAAGAAAGTTTCAACTTTAATATCTTTTATTTTGTTTGCTTACATTTTAAAAATTACACCCTGGTAGAGCATTGACAAAAGGGAGAAAAATAGTTTTGAAAAAAACGACTCTTTTTGAATATTTCTTTTTAAATCGTTAACTGCAACATTTTTTCGAATTGATTATAGCATT
Organism: Maratus speculifer; assembly: GCA_964019185.1. Taxonomy (NCBI): domain Eukaryota; kingdom Metazoa; phylum Arthropoda; class Arachnida; order Araneae; family Salticidae; genus Maratus; species Maratus speculifer. The sequence continues at coordinate 223,277,749 of OZ025299.1, read as the reverse complement.
TGAGAGTTAAAAGTATGATCTTTTGAAATATGTCTGTTAAGTTTAACTGCGCTGAGCAGTTCAGTTGATTTGGATTTAAACAAAATGATCCAAAAACAGAAATAAATGCCAATAAATGCTTCTTCTTTCGTTTAGGTGCATAAAAGGGTTTGTGCGCATGTGCAAATCATTTCTTTCCCCGAACATTAAAAAAATGACTTTTTGAAGAAAGTGAGTTCCACTTCGTAATTAATATATCTGAAATTAATCAAAATATTAAAATTCTGAGCTTCAGGTGCATCAGCAGAGATATTGGGCTACTCTCATAAAAATTTTGAGCCTCGTACATCCCATAGATTTTGCTAGCTATCACAGACACACACACACACACACAGACAGACAGACAGAGCGATTTGTTCTTTTATTAGTATAGATTAATTATAAGAAAATGAAAAAGAAACCAAAGTAAGTTCTTTTTTGGAGTATATAAAGGCTATCCTGTGATTAATATAACATCCTTAATTGCTAAATAAAATTTTATTTTCATATTATCATCATTTGATTTTTTAAAATATACAAAATTACATCTGGTAACAAATACAAATTTAATTAGTTAAAACAAATATTCAAGCTTTCAATAAAAATACTTTTGTTGATCCAGTCATTTATTTACAAAACAAAAGAAAAAAATGTTTTAAAAAATAGTGCACTTTAAGAACTAACAGCAGGAAATGGGTTAAATATGAAGATTTTTTTTTTACTTATTTGAAAATAATACATTCAAGTGAGAATGATTTTATAAATATAAACTCTCTTCATAGAAGTACTTTCTTCACTTTGAAAAATTTATCAATGAACAAAAAGTTTTTTTTTCTTTTTAAAATTTCAGGAATATGTAACAAGTTTTTCCATAATAAAATAATAAAATTGAGTCTGTTTTCATACATGAATGACATAAATAAAATTACAATTCTTAAAAAAAAAGTAACAAATAAACTATTTTAGGGAGGGAACAGGTAAAAAACTAAAATGAAACTAAAATTATATACAGCAGTTAGGATGACAAAAATGACATCAAAATATCATCAAACTTTTGATAAGATAAAAATCATATACAGTGAAATCTGTCTAAGGCGGAATCGCTTGGGACGGAAATAAAATTCCGCCTTAGACAGATTTCCGGCTTAGACAGAAAAAATCTATAGACATCCCGTTCACAGAGTATTAAACATTTTTTTGGCTAAAAGTTAAAACTAACGTTTAAAATTTTTTAATTAAATAGACATGAAATCTTAACATATTTATATATATCTATAGTAATAATAATTTATAAATTAATAGTACACATACAAATCAAAATCAATATATCAATCAAAATAACAGATTTTAGTGAACATAAAATTATAGTAGAACCCCGATAATCCGGATTGGTTTTTTAATCTTTTTTCAAGTGTACTTATTTTTTTCTTAATGGCTTCTTTTTCCGTAGCACATTGTACATCAGTTGGTATCATTTCATAATTGTTTCGCGCTATGTAAAAATTCTGTAAAAGCTTTAGATTCTTAAGAGCTTCTTTAAATGAAGCTTGTCACTTCGACTTCGTATTCATCAGTGCTACTCCCACTGTGGTTCTAACTATAGCACTATGAGTAAATTCTGAAAATCCCTTTTTTTTTGAAATTCTAGGAAGATAACTTTCATTGTATTATAGGACAAATAAAAATTAGCAGCTGACCAGGAGCTAAGCTATTTCGGAAGACCATGAAATGTTGTTGAAATTTTCCATAAGTTGTCAATGAGTTTAAGTTTTCATAAGCTGTACCTCCTTTTTTAAACAAATTCTCTTATCTTATTGTAACCTAAGAATGAACTTGTCAAAAATCCCGTGACTCATTTGTCCAGCAGTTCCCAGTCATATACAATAATACCGTATTTTCGGGAATACCCGCCGCACCCACCGTAAGCGCCGCACCAATGACAATCTGTTAAAAAAAAAAAGTGCATCGACGTAAGCGCCGCACCATCGTAAGCGCCGCACCCAAGCTGCTGATATTTATACCGTATAAATCTCTAAATTCCGAAATCGTTCGTAGACACGGCTTTTAGTTATTTCCGAATTTTAGTGATCTTCAAAAAACAACTTTAAAATGTAAGTAAAAATTATTGAAAATCATCATTAAAAAAGAAAAAAAATCACATATTTATAAAAAAAAATCATAAATTCACAAAAAAATCAAGTTATTTAACAGCAAAGCCAAGCATTTAATCTTATTAAAATTAAATATACACAGAGCATTTTCACGATTACGATTTTATTTATATGTTAGTATTTAGTTGCTTTAATTTAGGCCTACTGGTCATTACTTTTTCCCCAATTACAATGATATTAGCTCAATCTCTGTAATAAAATTCCTTTGTTCCAGGCCTAATATTTTATATAAACTGTTTATGAATTTTTCTGTTGATATTTCTTTGTTTTCTTATTTTACTATATCAAGATAAATAAACTTGGAAATGAATTAGAAGAAATGATTGGTACGGCCATCTGTCGGCAAAATGCAGAATATAATCTAGATTATACTAAAAAGTTAAATACATTTTTGGTGCTGCCATCTGTCGATAAGATAGGATAACTGAACTATATAAATATAAAACATTTGATGATCATTTATGCTATCTGTATTTGAGGTTTCCAGATTTTAGAGACTGTTACAGTATATAAAATATTTTCACTTGAACAGTTAAAAAAAAAATTTTTTTTTCACTTAAGTGCCTAAAAAATATATTTAAAATGTAAAGAAATATCGTATAGAGACACTGACGAAAAAAATAAAATAAATAAAATAAGCTGTTGAAGAAAAAAATCATTGGACGAAAGACACTTAGATTTAATGTATGCAAATGCCTTAAAAACTGTAGTAAAAATATTACTGAAAAATGTGATGTAATAAAGCGTATTGCTATAAGAAAATATTTTTTAAATGCATACTAGTTTATGTTAACTCCTCAGATTACTGCAAAAAAGCAACATTTTGTCACTGGATCAATAACAAACAGAGAAAAATATAATAAATATCAGAAACTTATTTATAATATTATAATCTTACCTGTAAATATTGCAGAATCATTTTTCCTTTGACTGTTGATTTATTATTATTATGTATTTGTTTTTCCATTTAATAACGTTTCCTATCACTGATCCGTTATAAATAGCAGGTATGTAATTTTAATATTAAGATTTCAATTTTTTGTAATATTTATAAAATTTTCTAAAAAAATATTGGATTACATATAATAAGAGAACACTACTTCAAAATATCTTTAAAATATGAAAAATTATTATTGGAATGAAGTGAAAATATAGAAAAAAATATATACAAGATTTTATCAACATGTTTAAAAATCTTCAAATCCATCAAAATCGGAATTTTCACTGTCGGAATTAAATAGTTCTAAAAATTGTTTATCAGTTAATACGTCACAATTTTCATCTTCACTATCATCAGATTCAGATGAATCATCACTAACTGTATTTTCCATGATATTGGCTGCTTTGAAGCCCGACATAATAGTTTTAGCACTAATGTCTTTCCATGCCGATGAAACCCACGACGCTACTTCTTCGTAAGTGGCTTTGCGCATTTTTCCAGAATTTGTAAATGAATGTAGCCCTTCCATCATCCATTTTTCCCACAGTTTTCTTACTTTGGACTTGAAAGATTTATTCACAGCCAAGTCAAGAGGCTGTAAAACTTTAGTTAATCCGCCAGGGATTATTGCTGGCTCGGCTGAGACTTTTTTCAAAGCAGTTTTTACGGAATCACCTTTGTGGGCACTCATTGAGTCCATAATAAGAAGCCCACTAGGCTGAAAAAAAGAATTTTTTCTTTTCCTCCACACTTCCGCCAGCCACTCATACATGATTTCCTCCGACATCCATCCCTTTTCGTTACACCGTATTACGACGTCGGAAGGAAAATTTGCCTTAGGCATAGTTTTGCGCTTGAAAATAATTAGTGGTTTTAATTTGTCTCCATTCGCAGCGCAAGCTAAAACACAGGTAAATGAGGTTCGCTCATTACCAGTTGTTACGATGCCGATTGTTTTTTCCCCAATGGTGTTAACAGTTCTACTGGGGGGGCAATCAAAAGTTAATGGAACTTCATCCATATTAATAATCTGTGCTGTTGAAAAGTTGTTTTCCTTGATTTTTTCAGCGACATACTTTAAAAAAGATGCTTTTGTCTTTTCCCAATCTGCAGGCAGTTCTTGTCCCACAGTTGTCCTGGTTCTTACAGACAAATTATTTCTCGACATGAACCTAAAGCACCAGTTGGGACTACCTTTAAAATTTGTAAATCCCATGTTCGATGCCATAATCCTCGCTTGAAACCGTATCTGAACAGTTGAAACGGGCATTCCTTTTTCCCTTTGCTCCTTTACCCACTTGGCTAAATTTCTCTCCAGATTTGGCCAAACAACAACGCCACTTCTTCGTGCCCTCTTAGATTTTGGCATTTCCTTCAAAATAGATTTTTCAGCTCTCCATCTCCTTACGCAACGCTCATCAACTCCATATTCTCGTCCTGCAGCACGATTACCTATTAGCTCTGCCTTATCAACCACAGCAAGCTTGAAAGCGGCGGTGTAACTTTTTAACTTTTTGGGAGCCATTTTCACTTGAAAAAAAAAAAAAATAAATTGCTTAAATAAGAGCGTCAGACAAAAAGAGCAGAACAGTACCGTAAAATAATTCTCAGCTAAAAAGAAAAAAAAAACGTGTTTGTAGTACGCAATTAAAATCCAATCGGAAATAGGCGCAATTACTTGCGCCAATGAGAGGAGCGCAGCAGGATGCTAGCTTCCTCCCTAGCATCTTTTCCTAGTAGCGTTCAATTCTAAGTGCTCTTTCCACAGACTTCTAGTTCTTTCCACAAAGTTCTAAACTTTTCTTCGAATCTTGGTCATCCTTGTGTAAATGCGGTTTAGGTTCCCTTAGAAAGACCCCCCACGGAGGGCACTTATCCTAGGGCCTATATCCCTCCTGCAGATAATCGGCCGTCATAAATAACACTATTAACACCACAAAGTTCTAGTTCTTTCCAGCAAAAATCCGTCAGATTTTCGATCAAAGACTTTTTCAAATTAATTTTAGTGTAGGATTTTTTTTTTTTTTTTTTTTTTTTTTTTTTAAGTTAAGATATTATTTCAGTCACACACAAAGACCTCCTTAATGCTAATCCTATGGATGAAATTTATAAAGATATCGTGTTTGCATTTCAATATTTTTAAATGATTTTTGGGCATTGGATAGTTCAAGTCCATCTATATGCAGATCGTTTTATACTTTTTCGATTTTGAAGATTGTTTTCACTTTCGAAACCGACTCCCAAAATGAAAGTGCCCTCATTGAAAAATACCTGTAAGCAAAAAGCGAAAAATGTTCTTTCTACAAATCTATCAGAGTTAATCAATGCAAAAATCATTTAAAAATATTTAAATTCAAACGAAATATCTTTATAAATGTTTCCCATAGGATTAGCATTAACGAGCGGGTCGCTTGACTGAAGTAGCCTCTTAACGAAAATATGATACAGTTGAACCTCAACATTTTAGAATCAGCGGGATCACGGCGATACCGTATTTTCGAGATCTGTTAAAAAATAATTTTAAAACAATATCATGCCCCCCCCCCCCAAAAAAAAGCAACTTTTTCCTCAGTGTAAAGAAATGACGATCAAGTAAATTGGTGAAGTAAATAATAAAATACGAATTACATTGAAACACAGCACATATGCTAAAATTAAATTACACATGTTAAACCACAATTGATTAATAAATATATAGTATAACCATTGTATAATACTACAAATCATTATCCACAGCGAATACAATCCACAATTGTTTATCATGCCTGCGGCAAAAAATCGATTCTTAAATAGCTTACAGCACTACAAATTCCTTTATATAAATATATACCTGCATATCTTTATTTAATATTTTAACTATTGATAATTGATTTAATGATTCCTTTTGTGGTAGATTAGTTTATTTTTTATTTGGTACATACGCATCTATCCTTGTTCATTTACAAAAATTTTGTAAGTTTAAATATTTCTTGCTCAAATTTAGACTTTATATTCATCTTAAGTTATTTCGATGATTATATTATGAAGATATAAATTAAGAAAAGAAAAAAAAATCCACAAATCCACTTAGCGTAAAAAAAAACTATTTTCGTTCTTTTTTTTTCTACTGTATTCAAAGAAACAAAACAGAAGCAATGCGATATTAGCCGACTTACGCATCAAGGTCAAAGGGCAACATGTCCACACATTGAGTCATGAAGAGGATGAGGAGAAAAGGTGACTTTAAATAACCAGTGTCTCTCTCTCTTTTTTTTTTATTAGCAGAAACAAGAGATAACAAAATTGCACGTTTGCTTTATAGTTATAAATACTTACTTGAGTGCTTTTATTAGGCACTTCTTTAAAAATAAACATAGTAAAAGGAAAAAAAAAGGATAAAATAAGTAGTTTTGTTCAGAACTTTTCGTACGAAACAATTTTTAACCATATCATAGTAAAAATTAATCTATTGAAAAAATTCACTTGGATGATGCGGATATTTTAAATTTTCCGGGTGCCGGATTGTTATTTTTATTTATTAATTATTATTATTATTTTATATGGGCCGGACCGAGCTGATCCCCCCCCCCTATAGATCGGACTGCTTCACTCAAGTAAAAACATCTACTCGCTAATGTTAATCCTATGGATTTTTTTTTTTTTTTTTTTTTTTTTTTTTTTTCAAATGCGTTTGCATTTCAATATGCTTAAATGATTTCTTTGTATTTTATATCTGAGATGTTGATCCCTAAGAAGACACCTTTTCGATTTCGTTTACAGATGTTTTTAGTGGTATACTTTGACTTTTAGAACCAGTTTCGAAAGTGAAAGTATACTAATAAAAAAACCTGTAAACAAAATCGAAAAAGTAAAGACTCTTTGTGGAGATTGACTTCCGTTATCCAAAGCAAAAAATATCATTTAAAAATAATGGAATGAGAATGACACTTTTTTTTTCTTTGAGATTAACATTAGTTAGCCGATGTTTGCACGTGGGTGAAATAGCCCTTAAAGTTGCCAAGTTAACATCGACTTGTGTAGCACATTTAAACTTATTCTTGCAAACTCATATGCATTGAAAATTGTTTATATTCTATTGGCTTCTTTTAAATGTTTATCACGGAAGTCGGCCTTTTATTATTTTTTTATTATTCGCCAGGCCCGTTTTTGTTGTTTATCACCTGAATTAACTCATTTGGGGGAAAAAAAACTTGCTGATTCGACCGGTTTCAAAGTTTGGATTATTTTTGCCGGATAAAAAAAGAGTGAGTTATTGAAAAAAATAAAGAAAAATCTTGCTCTCTAAAGTTTTTACTATGTATAGGAAGTCTATTTCAAAAGAGTTCTATACCGGGATTTGAGCTCTCTTTGGGCAGTTTTATTTTCTAACTGGAAGGAGGATCATTAGAAGAAAAAAATGTGACAGCTGTACATTCCAATATCCTACAGGTAAAATCATTAATAGATGAGGGGAAAATATAATAATTTTTAACATGAGAACCGGTGAGACCAACATTATTTTTGAATAATGTTGATTGTTTAAAAATAAACAACTAACGCATCACGGACACCTGCGGTTGAGAGACGTTTTCAAATGTTTTGATACCAATTTGAGAGCATATAATTGTTGATTAAACGAAAAAAAAGTGTCAAAATCATTTGACAAAATAAATTAAAAAAAAAAAAAAAAAAAAAAAAAAAAATCATCGTACCCGCCGCCCCGGCGTAAGAGCCGCACCTACAATATTTTATACTTTTAAACTCGTATGCGCCGCGGCTCATACGCCCGAAAATACGGTAATATCATCCCCAAACTACTATCAGCAATCAGTGACGCCTTTTCTTAACCTCTGGGAATGCGACTGGACAATACATTTCATTATAAAAAGAAAAGATTTCCTTCCATTTATATTTCCCAGGAAAACTTTCTTCCGTCTTAAACAGTAAATTTGCTTACTGGGACCCAAAATGAATGTCCGGTTCCGCGTTACGCAGATTCTTTCCGCCTTAGACAGATTGCTCGGAAATATCTATGTTAAAAAATGTAGGACTCTGAAATGTTTCCGCGTTAGACAGATTTCCGGCTTAGGCAGATTCCGGCTTAGACAGATTTCACTGTATTTCATAATTTAAGCAAACTGGGCATCCAATTTCAGCTTTACTGCCCTAAATATGTAATTGTAGAAAGTTGTAACTTATGATGGGAGGAAGATTGGTTGAAGTCTTCATTTGTCCAAGTTCTTTTATGATCAGGATCTAAACAAACATTTCATACAAAATTTTTGGAACATTGAAAAATATTTTCAGTGATATTGTCTCAGAAGAAAGCATCACGATGGACTTAATTTGAATGTATCATAGATAAATTTGTGTGTGTTAATGATGGACAAAAAAGCAATTGCACAAGAAATGAAACTGCACACACAATAAACATAATTCACAGAAGAATGAAATATGTAAAAAAATTTAACAAACCTAGAGGAAAGCTCCCTCCAGTAAGTCAATGATACTCCTGGGGCAAGAGCAAGGGCTTCAAGCCACTAGGTAAAAAGAAAACTTTACAAAACATCTATGCACTAATAAAAATTAACACATTTTTAGCAATGAATAAATGGTTAAAAATCAAATAAAGAAAATTAGCAGATCAAAAAAAAACATATATTATGAATAATTAATGTTGTTATTTTTTCAAAAGAGTCAAAGCCAGGATTAAAACCAGGGACCAATTGTTTAAGCCACCAATGCTGTATGAACTGAGCTGTCTCAGACAAACCCGACATACATATTAGGGCGCAGAGTAAAAAACTTTTTTATGAAATTCTTTTCTTTCTAGTGCCAAAAAGTTGTGGGATGGTATCAGTAATATACTCACAAAATTTCAAAACAATCAATAAAAATCTTCCGGTTCCACTTTTGGGTTAAAATATGCAATTTTAGCCAAAAATGTAATTATTCACAATTGAGTAATATTTTTAATTTTCAAAATTTTCTTCGCCCTAATGTGCAAAAACTGAAAGAGTACAAAAGGAACACAAGTTCAAAATATTAGAGTAATTAAAAAATATCTCCCGGTTCCACTTTGGTTTCTAAATATGAGAAATTTGTCGAAAATGATACAAATTTTCACATTTTAGTCATTTTTTTATTTTTTGATTTTCTATTCCTGCTGGCATGGAAATGTTCGAAGAATATGCAAGAAACATAAGTAAAAAACTTTAGACTGATAAATAAATATCTTCCGGCTTCCCTTTTGGGGTCTAAAAATGCCAAAGTAGTCAAAAAGTATGTAAATTTTCACATCTCAGGGATTTTTTTCTCTTATCAATTTTCTCTTCTCGCTGGAGCGGAAAGTATGGAAAATCATATGAGAAACATAGCAGAAGAGGTTATTAGTGACATTGGCCGTATGTAATCACAGCCAGGTTCTTCTATAAGTTTCAAGTATTCTTCAAGCACTCTTTGTTGATGGAGTGTTCCCTGAATATTCATTTAAATTAAAGTTTGATCTTTTAGACGGTCAAAATACAATCTTTTCAAGGTATTGGTGGATATGAAACTCTAATCTTGTACTTGGCATTTCATGCGATATTTCTTTCTTTCTCTTCTTGTGTTATGCCCGTCTATAACACTGATCATGTCATGTGTCACAACTCCTAAGTCTTCAAGAAGTGCGCCTGTTACTGATGCTGCAACTCGGACACTCCCATTGTGTCTCAAGTTCTGGCTAGGACAGGATGAGGGGTTGTTCGTGATTTACTTATAGTATTTATGTTCGATTGCAATGGCACTAAAGGTTTATCACTAAGATCGTGACATAGTTGTTAATCAACAAGACTATAGGATTTAAATAACTCTAAGTCTTCGATGAAGCAGTAGTTTTTTTAACCTTTTATACCGTTTTCCGAAATTTTTTTATTCTTTTTCGAGCCTATTCGTTTATTTACTAAGTTTCTGTGTTGTGGGCCATGTTTCTGAGAGCATCATTTGGGTCTATTGACAATTTTCTTGAAGTTCTTTGATCCTCAAGAAACTGTCTTCCAATTCTGGAATTTTTATATCACATGGGCATTTACATTCTCCTAGGGATGTACACTTGTAAGAAATATTTTCAAACAGATGTTTTTTCCCCCTTACAATAGGAAAAATTTCAATTTTGACTTCGTCTGTTCTTCAACGTCATATAACGCCTTTATATTTTTGTATTCATCATTATATGAAACAATCATTTGGACTATTCTTTGCCTAGAAACCATTGGAACTGAGCAGCCTGCCAAATTGCTTCAAACATTTCTGCCCATAATACGCTATCACACTGAAGGTGAGCCCGAATTTTAATTATATTTCGATTCATTTCTCACCAACAAAAAATACATTATTTCTTGATAAGTTGGTAGAAAGCCAGTTCTTAATTCTGTAGGATCCCAAAAAATGAGGATGAGACAAATCCCATTACTACGCCTTGATTGTGAATTTCTGTGTAATATTTTCCATGCACACTGTTAGATCAACAGAATATTAAAAATTAAAATTTTATAAACACTTTCTTGTGTATTATTTTTCACTAAAATATATAAGCTAAAATTGAATATCCTCATTATGAACCTATCACAAACAGAGCATTTAGCCAACAATAACACTACAGTAAACGAACAGAAAGCTGAACTTATTAGAGGAATTTCCCTCAGATCGCTTTTAATTCAATTGTTCTATGATTTTTGTCTACATTAATGCCATGTATTTGCAAGTTTAAGTAATAAAAGTCAAACCAGAAGATTTTTATTAATTACTTTAAATTTTTACACTTATGTTTCTCATACAATTTTCTGAATTTTCCGCATTAGCGAGAAGAGAAAATTGATAAGACAAAAATCCCTGAGAAGAGAAAAATTACATAATTTTTGGCGACTTTGACAATTTTAGATGTCGAAAGGGAAACCAAAAGATATTTATTGATTATTCTAAAGTTTTTCCATCTTTTCCGTGCCAGGGAGAATAGAAAATCTAAAACTTAAAAAAAAATCACTAAAATTTGAAAAATTGCATTATTTTCCATAAATTTCCCTTATTTAAACTCCAAAGTGGAACCAGAAGATATTTTTTATTTATTTTAATATTTTGGACTTATGTTCCTTATGTACTCTATCAACTTTTCTGCTCTAGGGTAAAGACAAAAAATGGAAAATTAAAAATATTGCTAAAATGTGAAAATTTACAGCATTTTCGGCTAAAATTTCATATTTCGACCCAAAAGTGGAACTGGAAGATATTTATTGATTGTTGTGAAATTTTGTGAGTATGTTAGTGATACCACTACACAACTTTTCCCCACTAAGGGGAAAAGAATTTCGAAAAAAAGTTTTTTACGCTCCGCCCTAATACACATATTTTCACCCAGAAACTTAATGACTATGCAGAATAAATCACAGGTGTTGGAAACTCTAAGAAACATTAAATACATAAATATATTCATAAAATGCAGGTAAAATAACTCTGGAAAAACACTGGATACATATTTACACATCAATAATTAAAGTTATAATTTTCCCAACCTGGATGAAAAAAATGTTCAGGCCAGAATTTGAACCAAGAATCTTTGGCTGAAGCTGCCAATGCTTTACCAACTGGGCTATCCTGGACAAACCTGGCAGATACACAATTCACCCAGAAACTACATGACTATGACATCTGATTCAATATGTGAATCAGCTACATAGAGTAAATCACATGTAATGGAAACTCCAAGAACTGTTGGATACATAATTAATATATTCATAAAACATAATTACATTCATACAACTTTAATTATTCATGTGTAAATAAATATCCAGCATTTTTCTGGAGCTATATTACCAGAGTTTTATGAAAACAAGGTTAACTGTGGGAACTGGACCAATGAGGTTGCTGGGCCATAAGCTGTTTTATAAAAATCCTTTGATGTCTTTTAAGTTTTAGCTTTTGTGAACAATGCACCCTAATTTCTATTTTTTTTAAGTGATGCATATCAACTCAATTATAACTCTGTATTTGCTTTGATAGTTTGTCGAAAATTTAAGTTTCTTTTTTAAAAAACAATATCAATTTGGTTGAACTTTCTCAGCTTTTTATTCAAATACTGTAAGAACTTATATATATATATATATTTTTTAAAAAGATTACACATATAAGTACATTAACAGTAACTTGTATCTATACATATTTACTTCATGCTTCAAATGTAAGGTCCATGTCCCTGTTATCCCATAAATATTTCAAGAATGGGGTAACTGAACCACATTGGATCCACTTACCTCAACAATTACAGATATTATTATTTTTATTTTTATTTTGAGTTTCTCTTACTATGGGAAATTAGAATCTCCATTGTTCTTTTTATTTACAATAAATAAAATTACACAATACTTTGTTAAAATTAAATAAAATTTTTAAAAGCATGTTATGATTACAATAAACTCATATTACTTATAAGATTACCAATACATAGCATAATTCATTATCTATCTTTTTTAAAATAAAATATGTTTCATGTATACACATTTACATACATACATATATATATATTATTTTTTGATGATGCTTCAAAAGATGATTTAATAAAAGGTAAGCTAGAAAAAGAGATCATCTTAATGAAAAAGCAAAAAAATTTGGAAAGTTATAGTTGCAAGAGATTGACATATGAAGCCCAAAAACACAGTAATTAATCAGTACATTACAAAGCTGCATGGTTTTTATAATACATATGTACACCCTAGCACATTTTTATAATATAAAAATAATTTGAAACTTTTTTTTATTTATTAAGTAGTAGTTATAACTAGTATACAAATTACCTGTCCAAGTTGAATTTTCAATTCACAGTATTTTCTTAAATTTCCAGTAAGTAGATGATATTCAGCAGCTTTCAGTATGTTTTCTTCTTTACCACAAAAATTTGCTCCAGCTTCAAAGAATGATACATTAGCTAGTTCTTTCTCTAGAGCTTTAGCCTGCAAAAACAAGTTTGATAAAATATAACAGTTATAATACGAGAAAAAAAAAATACATATACAAATATATATATTTTGTCAGCTGCATTGGAATTAGAATTACAGTTTAACTATTTAAAGGATGGTGTTACATTTTTTATACATAATTTTAATTCCCAACTGCCAAAATGACACAAGATTATTTTTTAATCAAAATTTTGTTTCTCATGAAAAAAGTATTTATTCATTTACAAACCGATTTGTTCATAAATTCTGGTAGCAATCAATTAACAACAAAATTCCTTTTTTCCTGAAAAAATTAATTAATATATGAATAATTAATGAATCAAATTTTTTTATTATCAAAACTTTTTTAAATAATCAAAACACAGTTTGCAAGAAATTGAATATTACATTGAATTTAACCCTTTGTGGCAAAGAGCACTTTCAATAGTTAAGTATCAGAATTAATAAATGACACTGGAATTTAAAATAAGAAAAAGCTATTTTTCAAGCATCTAATAAACAATAATAATAATAAATCTGGTGCCAATGAGGCTTGTGGGAATTAAAATTAAGTGGTTTCATAGACATACCACTGCCCCTTAAGGGGTTAAAAGGTCACATTATAGTTAAAACTATGGGGATGAAAATTTATAGGTTTTAAGCAAATAATATTTCACATTTCATGTTTAAAAAATATAGACATTAATTCATTATTAGTTTCAAAATTATCAATAAAACAATTTAGAATAAAATAAATTTATAAGGAATAAAAATACAAAATGTTTAAACCACATTCAACATTTTAATATATATATATATATATATATATATATATATATATATATATATATATTAGTTGAGTCTTTGACACAACTGGGAAATTTAATTTTTTTTAATTTGCTTATATATTTTCTAAGCCATAATGTAGCAAAATATTTCTACTATATCTGTTTGCAATCAAAGTAAATGACAAATCTAGCAGGCACCCCCTCCTCCTTCTTGTTGATGAATAAAATCACTTCTAGATATTTTGGATTTTTTGCTTGTTAATAACTCCTCAGAAATTTCTCTTTTGCCATTAAATGTGTCTTCCAATCAAAAATTTGATTTTACACTTAGGTCTCATTTTTATTATTGAATATTTTGATTCCTTTATTTAAAAGAAGAAAAAAAAGCGAGTAAGTGCGATTGAGATTGAACAGAGGATTTTGTTTAATATTCCTTTCCAAACACTTTATCCTTTAATTAAGAATTCCAAATCATTAATTTTTAATTATTAAATCCTTAACTTTTTTCAATAAAAACATAGCACCATTAAATTCAATTTTATAATTATTGGCCATTCATGTAAGGTATTACATAAATATGCAAATTTTTGGAAAAAAAAATATGGGGTGGGAATGAATAAATTTAAAATGCCCTCTTGTTGTGAAAAAATGAATTAAGAGGAGACAGAGTGAGTGTTTAGTAATGTATAGGAAAAGAGTTTTAAAACAATATGTCACATGAAATAATCAATTTCAGTTCCAACCCAAGGGTGAAAGTTTCTTAATTATTTGGGGTTGAAATAGATCCCAGCAATTGAAACAGCGTGATAAGCTATCTCTTCAATCGAGCCTTCAAAAAGAGGATGTAGCATGCTGTAGGGGCTGCATTAGAAAAAAATCTTAAAATCCGTTAACCCACAAAACTTGAAAGCTATGAAAAAAATTATGCAAAAATTTTATTATTATCATAAATTGTAAAAAAATTTACAGTTTTTGAGCTATTTCTGGTCCTATAAATATGAAAAAATTTAATCAGCAACAATTTAAGTCAAATTCTAACTAAATTTGAAATTTGATGAAAATCTGTATTTTTGTTTTTGAGATCATTGAAGAAATGGTGAAAAAAATCTAGATAAAAGTGCCATCTTTTGAATGATTTACTCCAAAAATTAAAGATTACAAATTTATATCAGGGACTAACTGAATATGTAGTTTGATGAAAACTCATGTATTAATTCCTGAGATAAAGATAGTGTGATAATCATAAATAATACTGTATAGCAGCGCCACCTGTTGGGCGAATTACACCAAAAAGTAATCAGCACTATATTATATCAAGGATTAACCAGAAGCTGAAGTTTTATGAAAATCCGTCCATTAGTTCTTGAGATACAGCTATTGTAGAAATTGTGAAAAAGGCTGTATAGCAACGCCACCTGTTGGGCGATATACACAAAAACTAATCAGCTACAATTTATATCAAGGCGTAACTGAATCTAAAGTTTTTCAAAATTCCATGCATTATTTTTTGAGATAGAGTGCCCACAAAACTTTTGTCATGTACAGAGTGATACAAACATTTTGTAAAAATAATGTTTTTGGGTTCTTTTACCTCTAAAATACAAGTAAATCCGTTGAAAACCAGAACTGAAAAATTTTCACGAATCCAATACTTTCTTCTTGTAAAGATAGAAGGAAGTAAGAATTTACAATCTTAGCTCTATTTTGAGTCTTTTGCACTTGAGGGGGGAAAAAACTGTTTATTTATTATGATTTTTCAAGTTCTACATACTTGAAAAAAGTGATCATTTTGTAAATTTGGCATTACTTTGGGTCCTGCCAACCCAGAAAATATGAAAGCCAAGGAATAATAATAATAATGTAAAAATTCTACTATCATCATAGACTGTAAGAAATTCTTCTTTATTTTAAAAATATTTTACATTTTTGGTTTTATTTGAACAAAAAACTCACAAAATAAATAAATAAAATAAAATTTTAAAAGAAGAAACAGGTTATGATTTCATCTGCCTTTTGGGTCCTTCAAGCATTTAAAAAAAAAAAGAAAATGCCAAAAAATTATTCAATTTTAGCATTACTTTAGATCTTCCATTCTTGGGAATAAGAATAAAAATTTTAATTTTCTGTGTTACTTCAGTTTTTGGAGACTCAAAAAATATAAGGAAAATGAGAAAATTTCTTTTGATTTTGGCATGTAGACAAAAATATAAGGTATTTTCAGATTTCAAAGTTTTAAGCAGAATATTAAAAAAAGGGGAGTTATTACAAGGTAAATTAGATTTTTTTAAATACTGCACAAATTCTAATACTAATTTTAAGAATGGAACAACATTTTTTCTTAGTCTAGCTCCTATTTTTTGCATTTTCAAAAGCTGGATTTCTGTCATGTAAATGGAAACTTCAATGTACCTCTTAATTATAATTCTTTCTCCATTTTATGGATTAATGACATTCAGATGTATTAATGATGAAACAAAATAGTAATTTAAAAAAAAATATCATGCATAGAAATCATGACACAAAATATTGAAGATAATTTAACAGTAAGCGATACTTGAAATTTCAAATTTTAGTATAACTATGCTGATAGTCTCATTTGATGATTAGTATTGCATAAAATTTATTTTTTCACAAAGAATATTAGAAAGCACATATAAATAAATATTTAAAGATTCAAAAACAGGATAACTAACTATTAATTTGAAAAAAAAAAAAAAACTTACTGTAGTTAGTTTTACAAGATGTTTCCTATGTAAAACACCACTTTTATATTCAGAAAAATCAATCTCTTCATTTTTTAGCACATTAACAAGGTTAAATAAATTAGAAGTTCCTGAAGAAGACTGCAATTAAATATTAAAATACATCAATGATTCATTAACATAAGATAAACAATTGCAGTCATACACTTACAAATATTTAAAAACTTTATACAGAAATGTTAAAATTAACTATAATTAACATTATATGAGATATCCAAAGGTGCTCATATATAACATGCAATAAAATTATTTAATGTACCATAGAGATAAAGGAAATGACTCAATTAAGTACAGTTAAACCTGATTAAAACATATTTCAAGAGAGTGGACATAAATCACACATTAAGTGGGATTGCTTTTTAAACATGATTTGTATATTCTTGCAGAAACTAGAATTGTTAATACATCTAATCATCTAATTGAATTTTATAGATTTCATTTATATGTTTAAACAGAAAATTGTGTCTTTTACATATATTTAGATTTAAATTTAATTATATTCAACTTTGATTCAGTTTCATTTTACAGGACCAACTGGAATAATAAATGAAAATAAATGTGGATTTAATCACAGCTTTATTGTGTATTAACACTTTACAAATGAAAATAAAATAAAATAATTTTCCTGTTAGACTAATTTTTTAACACAAAGAAAAATTGTTAAATCTTATCACAATCTAGCTGGTGAACACATTTTTAGTTCTCATTATAATGAGTACAAGATTATTTTGTCCTTAATGTTACATGTAATGCTAATAATACAAAAGCAGAAGAAAAAAAAATTGACATTTAAATTACAATCTCAATGTTTGAATGTTTTATTTTATTTTTCCCAATTGTAAATAGAAGAGGCTGGTAAGAGTTTCTATCCCACGTTGGTTATGTGGAGTGGCGGGCCTTTCAGCTTAACATGATTAGTTCTCCTTTTATTTTTTTTTATAGCTCTGGCAGTGGTTTGAAAAGAAGAATTTTTAAAATTCTTTTCTCTACAAAAAGAAACACTTCTGGTGTACACAATTGATGTAAAAAGTTTGCAATTGTTGAACAACCTCATGCTTTGATTTTATTAGAACAAAATGTTCCTTTAACACACAAACCCTTAGATTTACAAGCATAAGGGCAAACTATGTATGTCCTAAAAAAAAGGCAAGACTGATTTATCACATGTCAATACACCAAAATGAAATTTTTTTAAAAAAAAACTACAGCTATGTCTAATAATTTTTTAAAACGTGATATATTGTTACTATGAACTATAACAACTTCAGAAATAAAAAAGAAACATTACTAATGAATGTATCAGTAAGGACCATATGTCAAAAACTTCACATTTTTCAAAGAATGTCAAGGTATTTTTTGCTGGCACTGTAAAAATAATTAAACAATCTATTGATCTTTGTGTAAGAAGTATTGTTAGCATGGCAAAAAGTAAAGGAAGAATGAAAGAATTATAAAATCATAGTCGTATTTGTTTAGCATTTATGAGTTTCTTTCTTTTTGCCTATAAAACATATTGGTGATATAACACACATTTAAAACTAACAACAGATAATCATCTCTGATCATAATAATTTTTGTGATATATCTAAGCATCCTGAATTTATCTATCTCTCTCTACAACAGTAAAATCATATATGTTAGATACAAAGAATTGGAGGATACAGATTCAAAGAAGAATCGCAATAACTCAAATATCTATGACTACTTTCTATTAATAATGTCTATCTTAAGTAATCTATTATTAAATAAAATAAACATTACTTTAGAAGTGTTTTTAATCTGAATAATAATAAAAAAAAAAATCACTAAATTAGCAGCAATGGAGAAGAAAGAAAGAGTTTGCATCTTGATCTATTGATTTGCATCTTAAGCATGATTTTTTGATCTGGCGGACCAAAAAACTGTCACATATAAAGTAAGATCGCCTAATAATTGCTCATGACTTAAACAGGATATTTTTGCTTTAGGCTTATGGCCAATATTCAAGAGATAGGAAAAAATTTGCATATAGAGTGGAATCACATATTAGACATAAATGCCTTAACTGGGTCTGACTGTATTAAAAATTCTATTATTATAATAGTACATTTTGGTTTTAACAAAATAAGAGAAATATTTTGTTTCCGATCAAAAGGTCACAAAAGAGATTCCATCTCTGGAGAATAAATTCAATTTCACATGTTAGAATTTTCAAAGCATACAATGAAAATACAATGATTTTAAGAGAAATAAATCTGAAAGGCATTCTCTTGATAAGGGATATAGATTTTTTTAAAAATTTTTAATATAGTAAGAAAAAATAAATGTATCCAACAGACAAGAGAGATTATGATTATATATTCATTTAAAGCTAAAAAGAGTCTAAAAAAATAAACGGCATTACAATCTAATGTTATTATAATTATTAAATAGATATAAAACCTGATAACAATATATAGGTTGATAATAAGCAAAAAAAAAAAAAAAAGCTGTTTCAATAAATAAATATTAAATAAAAAATTAAGTTCTATAATCAAGAATTACTTTCAATGACTTTTCTAAATTCCCCACACTAACTGATACAAAAGTTCCTTATATTTTCTGCCCAAAGGACTTTTCTAAATTCATTTGAAATTAAACAATAATAAATTTCCTTAAAAATAAATAATGCTTAAAAATGTGCAGAGAACTGGAATTTGTGAATTTTTAATGTTTATAACAATGCTTTTGCTTTCAAAATTGAGTTAAGTATTTAACAAAAATTCTGTGATAATTAAAGATTGTGCTCTCAAAGTTAAATTTTATGCAATTACTTTTTGGATAATAGGATGACATTTTCTTTACCCAATCATCTATACTAACTTCTCATTGGAATATAGTACAGATACCATTTATCCAGCATACCATTTTCAATCTTATAACTTCTGATTCTTAAAAAAAAATCTCCATACTCAGCAAATTTGACATAAGCAATCCTTGATACATTAACATATGTATAGCATAATTTGATTAGAAGCACATAGAACCAGTTTTGATTAATTATTAAAATGAATTAAAATTTAATTTTTCTTTTAAAAAGGATTATTTCCTTTATCTCTGTAGTGGTTAAAACATGCGATTTTCTTTTAAAACTTACTGTACGAGAATCATTCAGCCATTAATAAAGAAAATATTAACTTCCCTATCCTAAAACTTAAACTGTGCAGGTGCATATCTTTGTGACTGTTAATCCTTCATGCACCGACGGTACTTTAAAGTACCATTGAAGAAAACGTTATATAAAATTTATTTATTTTGTCTATTAATAAAATTTTTTTATTCTTCCACACAAAACAGTCTTCTCAGTAAAATTTAGATAGAATAGAGAAACAGTCAAAGCTAAATATTTTCAAAAAGGGGTAGTTTTATTATTCATTTTTGTAGTATTTTTTTTCTTTCTTGAAATAAAATTATATGAAACATATTCAAATGCAAAAGCATTTCCATTTATAGAGAGGATCATGATGCATTTAAACTCATTGCTTTTTTAAGAATTGTGATATTTTCAAAAGAGTAATTTTGGTTAATTAATCTGTTTGTTTTTGTAAATATTTCACAAGAAAATTATAATCATTGATATATTTAATCAGTTTTAATGAAAAAACATGTTTAAATTCAACATTAGTATTATCTAAAAATTCCAGTATATCTTCAGATATTAAAGAAGGTGTTTATTGAGGTGGATCAATTTCTTGATAAATAATTCAGTAGATAAAGGGTTAAAAGAATAAATAAAAAGGAAAGTCTTCTTTTACCATATATATTTCTCCTTGTAGCACTTATAAAAAAAATCAAAAATTGTATAATATAAGTGCTAATACAAGTGATTATTGCATTTGTAATTCTGTAAGTTCTTTATTTTACAGACGTTCTGTATTCATAGTTGTATACTATATATCTCTGTGCCGGCTCTTTAATTTTAACTTTTAAAAATTGTCATTTGGCATTCAAATGGGTACATTGCGATTTCATTTTCACAAAGTAATATTTAGGTAGCTGGATTTGAATTCAAATTTATATTAGAATGAGTTATATTTTAGGACTATTATGCAGGGTTACCATTTTTGACTTGATACAATTCAACATTATTTCCACAACAAGGTATCAAAAGACACCATTTGAATTTTAACTTAAAACTGTTCTCTAAGTTTAATCATTTTTCTACAGTTAATTTTTTGACTTTTTGTACAGTAATTATTGAATCAATTTAGCATTATCATTTTCTTTCAGCTCATCCCAGATGTAAAAATATGCATATTCCTATTTTTACAATGAAGAGTCTTCACACCTGAAAAACAACATAATTTCTGATTTCTAAGGATTTGATGATTTTTAATTTTAAACAATTTTACACATAAATACTGTGCCATTTTACAGCATCATATCAATTATAATCAGATTTCAGGATCCTGAGTTCAATTGTAACAGAAAATACAGGAGTTGCTGGATAACTTTGATGTTTACTTGTTTTCCACCATGTTACATTTTAGTATAGATAATTAATTGCATTGAGTAGTTTGAAATAAAATTGAATAACACATTTTGTTCTTCAATTCTGGTCGTAACTTCAATACACTTGAGATTTGTTTTCATTTCTGTAAAAACTATGGCAGGGGAAAGAGAAATTTTTTATTTCACTGCTGTTTTGGTTATTACTGTTATTGTTGTTACAAAGATTGAATTTACATATGAGGTGAAAAATTTTTTAAGTTAATAATATTAAAATGTTTGATTTTCTAACAAAAATGAAATTTTTTTTAAATTGTTGTTGTTGCTGATATAAAACATGTTTGATTACATTTATGTTTGTTTATATTTTGTAAATTGTTGGATTAAGCTAGAATTTATAATCTGATTAAACAATCTCTAATAAATACACATCAATGTATTAATATATTACACATATTATCTATATTTAACTGATATTATTTAAAACAAACTAGTTTTGGTAATGATTTGCATTCAAACACAAGGATGTCAAAAGACATCTTTTGGTAGAAATAGGTATACTCGAAGGCATGGTAGCAATAGTGTTAATTGAACTTAGTGGAACTCTTTGCTTGATGAGCATCAAAATCTTAGCATGCCTTATAAACCACTCCTATGGCATTTCTGTATTATGTATTTATATCATAAGAGACTAATTTTTTTAAATGCTGCTGTTGAATCACCTTATGAATCTTCTTGAAACTGGAGATGTTTTTCACACCAAACATAAATTGATAAATAAAATATATTTTTAAATAATCTGCATTAACCGCGACCTAACAGTGACATCAAGAACTGTTTTTGAAACCAAAATCAAATTTTAGGCAGTTGAATCGCCTTCTGAGTTGAAAACTTATGAAATATTTAAAAAATAAATTAAGAGTTTTAGTGACTATACCACATGAAATCTTATTTTCTCATTTCCTATTACTTCAAATTAAAAAGCATGCTATCACTAACAAGAAAACATTTAGACACAGGGAATTTTAATCTTTATGCAATTGTTTCCAAGGGGTTCCCAAACCTGCCTCCTTTAAAATTTTGATTAATATTTGATCCTGATTGGATCTAATTCTTAATCTGATTAATTTAATACATAACTTAAAATAAAAAATTAAACACTAATTACATATAATCCATAATTCTGATTAATTAGATGTTGCTTCAATACCTAATCATTTGTCCACAGTGCAATTGAACCAAAAAATTCTAAGTTATGGTGATGCTGTAATAAATATTCTAACATATTTTTGATTAACCTTTATCTGTATCATAAGTGACTATAATGTACCAGAAGTACACATTTAGCTACATAGATATTTAAAGATATTTTAAATTAAATCTGCAATTCTCTTTTCTATTGATAAAAATTTAATACTTAAATATTTCTGCAATAAAAAATATCTGGATTACAGAATTGCATGCATAAAATCAACATAATTAGACATAGAATAAAAGAAAAATATAAATTACAGACACAAAATAGAGCAGAAACAGCTCTCCACAATTCTGAAGAATGTTGATCTGAACTTTTAGATATCATCTCTTTAATATTTTTTGAATGAGAACCATATAAGCCAAGAGTCCAATCAAAATCTTCTGTCATTTGAACAACTAAAATGTCAAGCAGATTTTAAGAAATTAAATTATTCAGAATTTACATATAAAAACAAAAAATTGGATCAACAAAATCAAAGATAATATAATTAAAAATTTGTTGATAAAAAGAATTGAAGTACAGTAGACTCCCTCAAATCCGCAAACCTAAAATCCGCAACTCTCTAAAATCTGCATATAATTTACGGATGTAAACAATGAAGCATTCAGTTCAGATATAAGGACAAAATTTTACTTTTTTTGTTTTATATCAATTCCAAATATATTTTAATTTGTAATTTTTGTTACTATTACTGTCTTAATGTTTTCTCTTGAAGGAAAAATAAATTTATTTCTGAAAAAATTCAAGATATTCCTGTTATCAATGATAATCATAATCTTACCAAATATATATGTCTTAATCAAGCTTTTTTTTTTTTTTTGTCACTAAGTGTGGCTAAACCTGGAATAAAACCTCCTTACTTTATTATTTTGATCTGAATTAGTATTGTACATTATTTATGAGGCAAGTTTCATTGAATAATTTATTCAAAATACATTTCATCTTTATAATGAACACTTAATCATACATTATTAATTAGACCTTTGTTTTTAATATTTTAATCATTTTAAAATGATCTAATTTTTTATTATTTTAGTTTATTACTTACTTTAATATTTTATTATATTGTAAGCATACATTATAATTTCAATTGAATTATTAATTGCATTCAAATTACTGTTTAAAAAATGTAAAGAAAGCAATGACCAGAAATCTGCAAAATTCTAAAATCCGCAAAACCTCTGGTCCCAAGCTGTGCGGATTTGAGGGAGTCTACTGTAACCAGGTTAAAATTTATGAGAGCATATTTTTTAAAGTACAAAGAATACAGCCACGACATTAAGTAGTATAGTGGTTCTCTACTGGTATGTCACAAAATTTTTAAGTTACATCAAGTTTTTAAAATGGAAGCACATTGAACATTTTACTATCCAAATTTACAAATGTCATTTACGTTAAAATGACATTTAGCATTATAAAGTTGTATTATTCTGAAGTTTATTTCTGTATATATTCTACAAGAGTATGTGAGGAAATTATGAGAATGGTTTAACATTGTCAGATAATTTTTATATAATTTTAGAATAAAGTTATGCCTCATGAAGAAAGTACATTACTTTGAAAAGCAGTAGAAATGATCATTGAAAAATAATTTAAGAAAATGGCTGCCAGGTTCTGAGACCACACCTGCTACAGATTGGAATTTCCGTTATTTCTCTATCTTAATCTTTTGTATTGCACTGGCTGTGTACTAGAATTTTCAAGGTGACATTCTTTCTTTGTTGAAGGGAGAATCGACAGGTAATCCTGCACAGGTGGTGTTGGGAGAAAGAGGAGATTGCTGAGAGGCGTGCTCATCCATCAGTGAGGTATGTGGATGATGAGCAGACAAGCAACATGTCACTAATCAAGAGATGAATGTAGAATGTGCCCAATAAATAAGCTACAAAGAGGGTTGACATTGGGGAAACACAGTGATCTGAGAACAGCAAGTCTTATCTCAGATTAGTTCAGTTCGTATCTGGGCTCGTACCTAGAGGGTAGTGTAGGACCAAGGTCCTTGTGCGTAGTGTTCTGGGCCGGATATCATAGGCCGAGTATCCATACATTGGGAGATTCGAAGTTGATCTCCGATAAAGTGAATCTAACGTGCATTGAGTGTGAGGTGGAAGGTGTAATTTGAATAGTACACAGCCAACCTTTACTGTATCTAATTTAATGTTGAACCGGATCACCTATATCCGAGTTGTAATTGTATATAATTGTAAATAGCGTGTTTATGGTGTACATATATTCTAAATAAACTGTTGATTTAGTTAATTGACAGCGTCAGTGTTCATTTACACAATCCTCACAGTGGGTGACCGATATCACCTAATAATATCGGTAGTGGCAGCTATAACTACCACAGACTTTCTTCAAAGTTGTGCGGACTGAGAGGAACGTCCGACAATGGCTGTCAGGTTTTTTCCCTTAATAATATGCCTAATGAAAATTATTGTTAATTAACTTAATTTTTCTTTATGTATTGTATTTGTAACTGCAGCAATATCTATGTACTTGGGTTAAGGGAACTATTTTTCCATATCAGGACCTGGTTTTTGAAGGCTCAAATACAGCAAAGCTTCTTTGATTGAAACCTTATATCAAGCCTTGAGGAACAACTCTCCTATGAGTGCTCAGTTTCCTTGATGCTTATAGAGTTATAAGGAAGAGTGATTCAAAGGTCATCTATGGTAATTTCCTCCAGTACATAGGAATTATTGTCATAACACCAGACTTTGATTTATTTAGGTGAAAAAAGAGCATTCATGATGGACATGCTCATATGTCCAGAATACATGTGATGACTGGGACAACCCAGCATGTCTAATTCATGTGCAAAAGGTTCTGAGAACATAGGATTGGGAGGTGGAATCTCCATTTTTTTTTCTCTTGTATTCATATCCATATTGTATGAAGAGTTCTATTGTATTAAAGAAATACTAGAATGGGCTTCTGGATCAGGATGTAAATAAAAATAAAGAGTAAGATAAAGAGAAGAAATGATGAAGAACAACAGAGAATCTTCTGAGATGGTTGGTGAATGAATAAACAAGTGGGGAGAAAACACATGAGATGTTCTCTACTTTACAATGGAGACCCCACAGAATTTTGAATTAAACAGACATGGCTGAGAGAAAGTGGTCAGTAGTAAGTATTGACTTGAACATAAAATTTATACAAAATGAATATTACTAACAGAGCAAGAAAATGCCCAAGCCAGGAATTGAACACAGATCCTTGGCTTACGGGGCCAATGCTCTAACATTTAAGCTACCTGAGCTGACAACTAGCCAGCATATTCCACTCATATAATCTTATTAGCAAAACTGGTCTGTCATGTAGACAACTCAACAGAATAAACTGCAGGTAAAGGAATTCCATATAAATAGTGGGTACATAGACAAACTGGTATTTTAACAAAATCAAACTAATTGGTAAAATTATCATACAAATTGAATATTTCCAACTGAGCGAAAAAATGTCCAAGCCAAGAATCAAACCCAGATTCCTGATTTATTCGGCCAATGTTGTACCATTTAAGCTACATGGGCTGACAACCATATGCTTGCCGGTTGTTTTATAACTAGTTTTATGAATATTCAGATCTTGGTGCAATAGCTGTTGCATTCTTATGCATTAATACAATATTTATTATGATTATATATATTAAATTCAGCACTATGAAAATAGCAGGACTCCATCTTAAATAGGATATCATCATCACGGCAGCCTAGAATCATTACCTGTCATGGGAAATCATTGAATTAATTACATATGATAGGATTTTATAGTATGAAAAAACTCTTATTATATCTTTTTATTTTTTGATTTGATTTTTGCAAAATTTTAAGTGATTCAACAAAATTCTGCAATGATTATAGTGTTAGCAAAAAGTAAGTTGCCCACTTCAGATGGCTCTTGTTCTATTGGTCAAAAAGAGTTCAAATTTGAACTACAGATATTCACACAAATAAGACTCCTACTTCAGAGGATTCTAGGATCTGTTCTATTGGTCCAAATGAAATCAAGTTTGAAACACAAATAATTAAAAAAAAATGTGCTCTACATTTAATAAACAAAAAACCTTATTATGAAAATTCACTATATGATGGTGATGGAACACAAATGGTATTTATTTACATATATATATTGAAAATGTGAAACATCACGTGTGTTACAGCATATGTCTATTAAGATTATTCTTTAGTTTAAAAAAAACATCCTAAACGAGCATTAGGTACTTAAAATGAACAGTGAGAGCTATTGTAGTTATTCTTGCAGAAGATTATTGCATGAAGTCAGTAATTTTATGTACTATGCTTCCTTGTTTCAAATCCAAATATCACCAATAGATAGAACAGTACTGTCTCAAACTAATGCATAAAAATGGACTAAAACTCAATCAGCATTTAACCTTCATTCTATTTAGCTATTGAAACACAAAAGAGTTTTGTGTTTTGAAATTGTAAGCTTATTTTGTGCAGCATTATAGTTTGAGACATGCAGTGATATTTGGAAATATTTTGACTTTACACATTACTCTTCTGCAAGAATAATTTCAATAGCTGTCACTGTTTGTCATTAAATTCGGAAAAATAAAAAAATATTCAATCCATTAGGGTAACCTGTATATAAAAATTGTATTTGTTCTGAATCAAATTAAAATTCTTTTATTTTTATTCTTCATTACATATAGTTAACATCAGAAGTAGACAGATTAATAATCACTGCACAAATCATTAACATAAAAAGTCAAACAATTCTTTATAAATAAAACTCTTTATTAAATTAATATCATAAAAATTGGCTAAAAACAATTTTTGAAAAGCTTATAACTGATCAATGTTATCAATTCTGCCACTGGTTTAGTATGAAAACATACTTTTTGGTTAATTAAAATAGAGCATAAGATTTAAAGCCTAAAGTCAATCACAGAGCAAAATACTGGTCATCACAATTCTATGTCAACTTAAATTATATGTAATGCAGACCTTTTTTCTTTCATTTTCTACTTATTTATTACAATTTTCTTGTATGAAAAACTTATTGTAGATTGGTATGAAGTATTAAAATAAATAAATAAATAAATAAAAATTATTCAAGCTGCATCTAAGATTTAATAAAAACAATTTTTTTTTCATAAAATCATGATTAATCATGACTAATAAGCTGACATTAGAGCATTACATTGAAAAAATAAATTTAAAGGTGAAATCTCTTATGAAATCTCAACTGGATTTAAACAAGTATTTCATTTTAAAATAAGTTAAAAAATTTTCTTCAATATACTTAAAAATAGAATATCATATAGTTGACAATCATAACAGAAATTACAGGATCAAGAAGTAGCAAGAATTCTTTCTGAGAAGAGGAAATATGCAAAAATGATATTATTTTTAATGTAAGTAAAGTATTGCTTCAAGATCCAAAAAATAACTTTGCATTTTTGTATGTTGTATTTTTAGCCACAAACCACAAATTTCTAGTTACAAATAGACCTAGAGACAAAAAATTTCACACACGGAATTAAACAACTTCAAAAGCCAAACACCATGTCAAATTTTTATATCACCAAAAGATACATGTATAACTTAAAATTTAATGACAAAAATATATGTAAGAAAATTATTAATATTTGAAATAAAATGATTAAAGAGAGTTCAAATGCCAGGAATACTTATGGAAAAATAGAGAATATAGACATGTTTTTTTTTAAAATTGTGACATTTTTCAACTTAAAAGAGAACACAGAATTAACGATTTGTGTTTGTTCAGTTATTATACAGGGGTTACAAACCTGTGGGTGGAAACACTTCAGTTAATGGTCTTGATACCAAGATTTTCAAGTAAATAGAAGACACAAGTGGTAAAATAGACCATAAACGAACAGTTGAATCCCTAGAACTGCTTGCAAGCATAAAAGGTCTTTCAGCATGACAAGCAAGACCTAAAAAAATCCAGACCAAATAATAAGCCAATAACACCAAGATAGCCAGATATATACTAAAATATAAAAGTAAAGCTATGCTCTTAACAAAATATAATTCTTTAAGGATTAAGAGGGTAATTAAATATTATAGATTTAAACTCTAAAAACATTACATAGTATTTAGATTCTAAACAATATACAGTGGAGTATGGTTGTAACAAACCTCACATACCCCAAATTCTTGTCTATAAAAAACTGATAGTAAGTCCCATTTTGTTTAGTATATTTTACAATGCAAACTTTAATGGATATAATGAACTACTGTATTATAACTATAACAAACCCCTGCATATAGTGTCCTTAATCTTTGTATACTTTAAAAAAAAATAATGAACATTATTTTTTTTCAAATAACTAGAAATAAAATCAAAACAATTTTTAAAATTTTAATCTTCCCTTCTGCATGTTACATTTTATTTGCCTCTGCTCTTTTCCTTTTATGCTACCACTTTGCCTCAGTATGTCAGCTTAATTCGCACCCAGAGAATAAATAAGACATCATGTGTGGTGTGCTGACAGTGCAGCATTTATAATGCATGAAATTAGGAGACAATGAAAGTTTCATAATTATTTTCTCTGCACTGATCTTGAAAGGATTTTATTGATAGAAGCATTCTTCACCATCTGATTGTCTCTCCATTCTGAAAGAGAGTCTGGTGATCAGATACGACGACCTTAGTTTTCCAAGTACAAAGACTGATACCTTATGTATTTTTATTTTGTTTATTTTTACTAGTGTACATATTTATATTGCCTTGGCGTAAAAAAATGTTCTCATGGGATTCTTGACAGACCTCCCAGGTTTTATGACCATCTTAGAAGCAGGACTGCGTAATTAAATAAATGCATTTAGACAGTAAATAGCTAGAAATTTATGGGGAGTGCAGTGACCAGCCCATAAAACTACGATGGGGATCTGACAGAAGGGGCTAAAAGGGTCGGAGTGGATCTTGGGAACTTTTACGTCCATCAGAGGAGAAGCAAGGCCCTATCTTTATCAGGTCCCAATGCAATTGGTTGGGGTTGAGATGAGGGGGAAACACTCATTTTAGGCCCCTGTTTTTTTTCGGAGAGAAAAAAGGTTGCTCTCCAGATTCATTCGGAATGCAGTGCTGAAAGCGTGCAGTTTTGACATGTGCCTGATCTGTTGAAGAGATGTCCACTGCCCTATGTGCCTGATCGGCTGATGAGAAAAGATATGCCCATCACCTTGGAGATGACTGCAGATCTGCTGATTCCGGGAATCCCCTTACTGCCGAACGGAGCATCCATGACTTGCCCAGGTTGGACCCAATCTTTAAAAATACCCCTAAGTTCCAGGTATGCAATCTAAAATTCTCCACTATGTTTCGTACTAATGGTCAGGGAGGTCGTCGAGGGTATGGGAATTGTCCTTTATTAAATTACAGTGTTATGTTTAAAATTGTGAGGAACTGTCTTTTATTAAATGTGCAGTATTATTCTTAAAATTGTGAGAAAGTGTCTGTTATCAAATGGACAGTGTTATTTTTTCTAATTTGTTTTTGCCTATAGATGTAAATAAATTTTGTATTATGTTAACTCTAATTTCGTTTTAATTTCTATGGGGATAACTCCCAGCTAACATCGAGTAGACTCCTTTACTTTAATTATTTTTTATTTACTTATGTTGATTTACAGGATTGGACTTCTGAGTGTCAAAGTGTTTAGCACTTAGATTAGTCCTGACTTCATACGAAAAGGGGGCAACAAAAATACACAACGTAACTAATCAATTATTTACTTATGTACTCATTCATTTATTTAGTTATTGATTAATTTTCTCTTTTTATTTTGGGTAAATTTCACCCCTTCTAGAAGTTATGATCATGTGTTTTGCTTATATACCTGTAAATTCAACATCCATGAATCTCGGTCAGGTAGTGACTCTTACCAAAATGACTTAGTGTAGGTGGGTTTATTTTTAGTGGCTGTAACCTTTCCAATCACGAGGCCTATAATTCACCAGCAGAGTCAGTCAAACTTGTTTGTTTGACCTTGGCCGCTCCTTTCCTCCTCTTTTAACCCTCCAAGTGTCTTGCAAATGGGTAAAATTGTAATGTTGTTTTCTCTGCATTTTGTTTTAAATGCTAATAAAATATGATTATTTCAATATTACATAAAAAAATCTCATTTAGGAATATAAATGTGACCCTTGAGAGTCTTAATCATTCTTCAATGCTTTGAAAATTCATTAAAATTATAGAATTATAATATTTTAAACATTGCTTATGTTGCAGTAAAACCTGAAGCTTAGTGTACGGAATATTACGGGCCAAACGCTTAGAGGGTTAATTCCATTTCAAGAAAATGCATGCATTATTTTCTCTTCCTACTTTAATGAAGAATAGACGAACTCTTTGTTGTAAGAATTTCTTCATTTTGTTTTAGTTGGTGATATAATTGACAGTTTTTCTTCTGTAGAGATTAAATGGTTTCTACACATTACATGCCTAGATAGGAATTTTCAAAATACAAGTGATTGTAAGATCAAAATGTATCTGGAAACATACAACTGGATAAAAGTTTGGCATTGATGAATGATGCATTTGATGTTGGAGGCCAAAGAAGTCAGAAATTGTAAATATGCTAAATACAAAATGTGCATGACAAGAGAAAAAGTGGCATCACTTGATTAGAAAGAGAAATTGGAAAAGTAGATATTTTAACAGTGTGCTAAAGGACTACCCATGTCTACAGTTCAGATGTGACTTCAAGTGAAACAGATGGCCTTAAGTACAAGCATCCCCAATTTTAATGGTAATAGTTATTGGTGTCACTGTTTTATATGAAGCAAAAGCAGCTGTCTGAAGCTGGATCAGAGTTGGCAAAAATGTTATTGATTGGGAAGTAAACATGTTGATTGTTTTTGCAATTTACGAAGAAAGTAACTGAAGTGCAAAAATTGTGCAAGGATAGCCAAATCATCAACATGGATGAAGCCACCTTGTGTCTTGATTGTCTGCTAAACAGGACAGTAAACAAAATTGGAGAAAAGTGTCTTTTCATAATTATTACAGGCAACAAAAAAACTTCTATTATTTGCATATTTGCCTGTGCTGCTGATGGCCAGAAAATGAAACTAATGCCCTTTTTTTAAGTGAAAGACATTGACTGAAGGCAATTTCCTCTCAGATGTAATCATCAGAATAAAAGTTAAAGGCTGGATGTGCAAGGACATTATGCCTGATTTGCTGACTGGAGTCTGGCATAAATAAAAAAGGAAGATTTTTTTCAGTCTAATAGCCTTTTAATGACAATATCTAATGGATTTCTCAGTTAAAAAAATCTCAGAATTATGATGCTCAGCTGGCTATTATACTTGGTGGACTAACCAAAACACTCTGACCCACAGATTTAATTACTTTAAAACCATTATCCAAAAATATTGGAAAAAGCAAATGACTGAAGGCCTTTATTCTTTTACCATAAAGGGTAATATGAAGAAGGTTATATACAAAGATAGAGATGGCAAAATGAGTAACACAGACTTTGAGGGGTTTGAATACAAATTTTAAAAGGCTTAAAGTGGATGCAACACACCCATAAAAACGATGCCAAGTAGCGCTGCTCACCCTCTCCTATGCTCTGGATGGTTTAAAACTAGCAGATGTCTCCTTAATTCCTTTATAATCCCTTTGCATAATTTTTTATCTTTTATCATCAGTTTTTCAAAAGTGAAATTTTTCTGTAACTGAATTGTAAAAATGCTCTGATTAAATAAGAAAAACTTTACTGTTAAAAATAACTGATGGGAACAATGAAGGATTGTGAGCACCTTAACCTTTTCAGGTCTGGTGTACTATTAATAGTACACATCTTTTAATTGAGTGTTGTTTTGTTTTAATAAATACTCATGTTAAGGTTTACATGTAGTATTGTTAGTATGTATCAATGCATTTACTATATGACTTCTTTAATGTTTAGACATTTAGTAATAATAATAAATATTTGCTTAATTCTCTTTAGGCCATTTGTGATATTTTTATTTTAAAATATACATTTCACTCTTCAAATTTAAAATAAAGGTTACTTTACTTAAAGAATCATGTGCAATAAAGCGCAAAAAGTACTAGAAAATTGTAACATCAGTTAAATCTTGTTGTATTATAATAATTTTTAAACATCTCTAAACACTCTTCCTTAGCTTATTGTCATATGAATATGAATTGAATGGTATGCAAAATAACAACATTTGTTATGTTTTAGACGATGAAATATTTGTTAAACTCCAATTCATCTATTTGGATAGGTGTATTAATGTTAATAACATAAATGTAATTTTTTCTAAAAAAAAAAATTCGGACTCAAAC
The DNA here is from genome assembly GCA_964019185.1 of Maratus speculifer. Classification (NCBI taxonomy): domain Eukaryota; kingdom Metazoa; phylum Arthropoda; class Arachnida; order Araneae; family Salticidae; genus Maratus; species Maratus speculifer. Next base: position 223,245,093 of record OZ025299.1, on the reverse strand, counting down.
GGTTGTTTAAGTGGCATGTATACCAGTTGCTTGTCCCCAAGGGTTTAATTTAAAAATTTTATAAAAATATTTAAAACTTGATTTAAATATTTTAAAATAAAATAATAGAAATCACCCTAATGCCATAAAAAAGGAGGTACCATGTGCTATGAAGAAAACAGGGAATTTAGAAAAGAATGGTTCAATGTCGTGTGGTTAACAAAAATAGCATGCCCACAAATGACACTTTCACAACAAATAGAGTGATTATGATATTTTAAGGGGGCTGGTCATTTAGCTTCAGAATTCTCCTTAATAATGTCATTAAGTCTATGAACGTCTGATGCATTTGTATATTTAAAATTTTTTAACTTTTTTTTTATGCATACTATTCTAAAGAAATTTTTTATTTCTTAGTTCTCAAAATAGTTAAAAAATTTATGCTTAATTTATTGTTTTATGTGTTAAAAGCTGATTAACTACGTGTAAAATTTTAACACTTCATATAAAATTAAGTATATACTTTAGAAAAATTTTGAAAACTAAGAAAAACAGAGACATCTTTTACAAAGTGTAGACAACAAATAGAAGTTAAGGAATTTTTTTAAATATACAAATGCATCAAATATTCATAGACTCTACATTAGTGAGGGGAAATCAAAAGCTGAGTGACCAGCCCCCTTAAGATTTATTGAGATCAAATTTGAGGTGTGTGACACTTACAATGAATGCAGCATTTTCTCTAGAAAATACAGTAAGATTTTATTAAAAATAAATATCTCATTTTTTGTGTAACTTTAAGCATCCCCCTACCCCCTAAAAAAATTTAATTAATTAATTATTAATAAATAAATAAATAAATAAATAATTATTGGAAATTTATATTTTACTTTGAATTGATGCCATTTCACTAAAAATGCATACTTTCTAAAACAGGCTGCATCTTTTACTAGCTATTAGACAAACAATTTTTTTTTTAAGTCAATGGTGAGTTATAATGTTACTGCTTGACTAACTTTTTTTCTTTTCATTAGATGTCAAGCTACAATTCTTAAATAAATTAGAATGTGCATATATAATGTTTTCAGTTTAGGAAGGAGGGGGAATCTGGCATTTGATGTTGTAAGATATTGCTAGGGAGGGATGTTTTTTGGTATTGTTGTCCCTTTTTTCTAAACATTTTTTAAAACTTTTTCTTTATATCAAAATAGTCTCATCTTTTTTTAGTCATTTCTATTCTTATAAAAACACAAAGTTATTAACAAAGCCGTTAAAGATAAAATAATTTCATTCCAAGATATATAGTATCCTAACTTTCCGAATTTTTATTTTTCTGCCATAAGAACAATTAGCTGCTAGAAAGAAACCAGGTTCCAAATACGTTTGAAATGATTTCTATCGTTTAAGGGTGTATTCGAAAAAATGCTTTTCCACCTTCAGCAGCTCAAAATTTTCTGATACAATTTCAGACACACTTTTAAAAGTAGAAACATGAAATTTGCTGAGGGAATTTTTGAAGGGAGATATTAGGTGCCATGTGATGTCTTTTTACGCTTAATTCATTAGAATTTGATTAATAAGCAATTAACTTCTCGGGAAGACCCTTTTTTTCGTTCCCAGATCTCGCACTTCGGAAAAATCGGTTCAAATTGCCGTTTTTGATTGCTTTTTTTTTACAATATTTTGTGTACTTATCAAAGAATTGACCTTCACGGCACCTTGTGCACTTTCTAAATAAGAGAATCTGCGAGTTTCATGTGTTTGAGAGCAAAAGTGAATTTAAAAATAAATAGGAAAACAAGCAGTTTGAATCGAAATACACCCTTAAAACAAAAGAACATTGTTAATCTATTTTGTTGACAAAAAGTAATGCTTTTACCCTCCCTGTGCAGGGGACAGATGCTAGAATATAATTTTACTATTACAGATGAATGTCATTGGTTCCATTTGAGGAGGGCAGGAGGGGGCCATAACCCCTCCCAAGGAATTTGATATTTTAGAAAATTTATCTGTCATCACAGGTCAGACTCATTTTTTTTTTTAATTACTCAAAACCTAAAATAGCATGTCAAATTTTATACAATAGAAACCTGTATAGTCAGTAAACACTTTAGTCACAGAAACTAATAATTATCAAAAATTTTATTTGCCAATTTATTTAGTTTTTCCAAGCCCAATTTGTAAATTTCACAAGTTTTTTCTGCGGTCGATTGCAGAATCGATTTTATGTCATTCTAAAAAGAAGAAGAAAAAAAAGAAACAAATAAATAAAATAAGTCTTTCCTTGAAAATTAAGTGAGAGAGAAAAGCTAAGTGTCAAGATATGAGATCAAGCTATGTGATTATGAAACATTTTCCAACACATCTAAAATGCTTTAGCAAATAAGTCTTTCCATAATGTAAAGAAGATAGCTAAGTAAACATTTTAGAAAACATATACTGCACTTAAAAACCAGATTTCAATAATTACCACCCATAGCCATAAAAGTGAACCTGTTCTTTTGTGGAACTCTGTATCAGATCTATAAGTCTGTACAGATTTTTCGGGCTGATTCTTTTTGAAATTGGTGGTTTTATTTATTCTTGTACACTTATAGAAAAAAAAATTCCCCTTTAAAAATTAATTATTCCATTGCAAGTTTTTTTTTATAATTTTGATCAGAAGGAATTCAAAATAGGTTATTTTTTCTTTTTTTCTCCTTTTTATTAGTAGTCAAACATTATTTTGACAGACAGAACTTATGATATTTGATGATTTATGTGTATAGTTGAACACAAGTAACGAGCTGTTGATTGTGGGCGTCAATCAGAATATGATACCATTAGGATATTATTTAACAGGAATGTTTATTTATTATAACTTTTTTTAGAATTCTATGAAAAAATAAATCTCTTTCACCTCAATCAGCTTTAGCTTAAGATTTGCAGATTTTTTAGTTTCCTATTGCCTGCGAGTGCAATCCCTCTTTATATGAGAATAATGCTACTGATTTTATTCATGCTTCTTCTTGAAGTCTGCTCATTGTGTAGCCCTGCTCTTTCTATTAACGCAGTCACTTTCATACATAAGTAGATAAAATTGGCATGTGTTGTTATTCCAGACTGAAAGCAATCAGCAGCGTTTTCTCTTTTTTCTATAAAGCATTGGATCTTTCCGGTAACGGTACCAAATTTTTAATTTAAACTGATTTTAAAAGTCATGAGAATTATGAACTATGTACACTTTTTATACAGGAAACAGTTGCTTGATTCAAGCATTGTTTGATTCTTCATCATATAAATCATATTTTCTGCAAACTTCATTCATAAAATGCTCTTTCTTAATGTGGCCATCAAAGATATCTACTTGTTGCAGGAGAAAATTTTAAAATCTTTTTAGGGAAGTTTATTTATTTGATGCTAAATGTCTCTTTTGATAAGATTGAATGTAAATTTCATAAAATTGATTATGATTTAGAAATTAACAGTTGTTAAAAAATTATATCTATTACATTTAGAAATTTTTTTAAATATTATGAATTTCTTTTTTTTTATTTTTCATGTGTTGAACACAAATTTTTTGGTCTCGGATGGGTCTGGGCTCTGAAAAATGAGCCCGAACTCATCTCTAATGAGAATACCTTAGAAATTTTTATTAATTTCACTATGTTTCTAACAAAATAATAATATTAAAATATGTCACCATTATTCTTTCTTCGCAGACCACAATATAACTGAATACTTTTGATGTTACCTGGACGCGAACTTTAAGTGCTAAACATAACATTACATACCATATTCATCTTTTAGTAACCTCAAAAATGCATATAAATTTCATTATGTTTAAAATACTGTAACTATATTAAAATACCTTAAAAATGATTTTTTTTCCCATAGACCATAATTTAACAAAATAATTTTGAATTGCCCTATTAAATGAACTATGAAAGATACACATTTTATTTTGAATACCAAACATTCCCTTATCAACATCAGTAACATATATCAATTACACATTAAACTGAGTATATTTAGGCGAGTTAGAGCATGGCCAGACATACAGACAAACCCAATTCACTTTTCGACTATGTTCGAAAGTGCTAAAAATATTTCTAGAAGAATCCCACCTTTAAGAAAAAAGTTTAAAGGGCCATGCTATTTCACACCCTTCCCCTCAAAGAAAACATTGCTTCCTCTCCCCCCTTCAAGAAATTTATTAAATGGTTCCCTGTCCTGCCCATAAATCCTGCAAAGAAAAAAAAAATCTATTTTTGATAGGACCTTTCTTAGCAAGTGTAATTATATCGTGTTTTCTATATAGAATTTAAATTTTTTTTCCATTTCTGAAACAACTCTTTTTTTGACAGATTTTGTTTTCACAAGTTTTACAATAAGTCTAATATACCTGGTATTCTTCAGAGGTATACAACAGAAAGGATGTTTTAACAGCTTTTGAGAATACTTGTAAAAAGGGAAACTGTCTACAATGGAATCCTGACTTAAACAGGAAAAATTATTAGTCACTATCTTGAAATTATACTTGCTAAGATAAAAAACCTGCTTAAAACAGAATATTTCATTGTTTTTCGTTTTGATGGGAGAGTGTATAGGCTCTTTCCCTCCTCCCTACTGAGCCCAATCCATGGCTATACTACTGCCATCAAAGAAAACTTTGCCCCCCCCCCCCTTTCTGCCCAAGAAAACTCTGAAATGGCACCTCTGTTGAATACATTATGTAGTAACAAAAAGCTATTATTAAATACCTTTAAATAATTATTGCTTTTAGATGTCAAGTGATATGAAATTATTTCATGTATAAAAAGGATATTTTATTGATTTTTTCTTTTCATTTGTTACATATATGAATAATTAATGTGCAACTATATCTTTATATCACTGCAAATGTGTAAAATGAAGAATAAAAGAGAAAAAATAGAAGAAAAAAATAGACATTGATAACAATATCATTAAGAAGGAGATTCAAGATACATCATAACAGGAAGGGGGGGGGGTGCAAGAGGCCTAAAATTACCAAAATGTTGATAAAGTTATGTAATCTATGAATTAAAAAAATATACAATTTTTATTTTATTACGTATATTTTATAATTTAGTCTAAATATATATTTTGCCTTCCTAAAAAAAGAAAAAAAAATCCTGAAGAAAAGCCACACATTATGATGTCAAAATAGTATTTATCTATTAAGATTCTACTAATAAATTGAACAAAAGCATTTTAATCTAAAAAGATAAACATCACAACTGACAAAATGCAACATTCAACTAATCAAAATATTTAATATTTTCTGTTTAAAATGTGTTTTCTAAAAAAAGATTCTGGTCAAAAGTTTATACATTTTTGATTGAAAAATATGTAAAATATAATATGATAAATAAAGCTTAATGTACACAAATAGAAAGTTAGCAAAAGAAAAAAAAAAAAAAGAAGGTAGATAAGCATTGATTTTTGGCTGTTCAATAAAGTTGAAAAATCTTCTATTTTTTCTGAAATTTTTGCTTGTTATAATATAAGTTAGAATCTTTATTTCCTAGCTCTTTAATTGATTTTTGTCTGAAGATTGTTTAAATGTGTTATACAAGATCTGACACATAGGTTTATTTAGTAAATTTTAATGAATTAAAATTATATATGTAACGACTTCGGATGTTATAGTCGTGAGTCGTGGCATAAGAACTTGGACTCGGGAGCCTCTTGTTGGTTCGAACTCTTTTATTTAGCCGCACATCTTACAGACGGAATTCGCGAGTCCGGTCGGAGGTCGCCGAGCCGTTTATGTGGATTACGGAGGTTTACATGGCCTTAGGTTCTCCAGTCATCTCAAATCTGCAAAGTCTCTCGTTTTTCGCGCGTGTTCTTGCTAATATGCTAGGGATTGTCATATTTTCCAGCAGAGGGCAGAGTTGTGAATTTGGGAGGTACATTTAATTTAATTGGTTCTTTAGCTTTTGATTGATATGTGGTCAAGGCCCGCACAATTTCCGGGTACATGAAATATGAGGCCCTAACCACAAATTGCTGCAAAAAGCGCTTAAATCATCAATTTTAATCTTAAGGAACGTTCAAAATTGATCTCTGAAAGTAATAAACGTTAGGCTGGGAAAGAAAGTTACCAGGGGCAAAATAGCTTTAAGCTTAAGAATTAAAGTTTAAAATATTAATTGGGAACTTTAAACTTTTGAATTTTAATTTTAAATTAAAGTTTTAGAAAGGGGTTAGTTTTTATCCTTTTATATCCCAGTTTTATATCCCATCCTCCAAGTTGAGGTCCACCAGATTTGCCTGCAAATCTGGGGGGACTCCCTAGGAAAATGGTGAAGACAAAATTGGATAAGAAATTACTTATGCAAAGCTAGAGATAAAGGTTAATGTTAAATCTAAATTAAATGTAATGTTAAAGGAAAGTTTTCTAAGATGTGAGGACTGAATTTTTCTGCTGGAAAAATATTGAAATTTTAAATTTTGAGGAAAAAACTTTATGATTTTAAGTTTTCATGCTAAAAAATTTGGGTTATGGCTCTCGAGATGACCTGACCGAACTTTACATAGGAATGTAAAGCATACTATATGACATAAAATATAAAAATAAAAACATGAGAAAAAGCTGAAAAAATATTGGGAAATATATGGAAAAACAGCGTAATAAAATAATTTGTTATAGTGACCATATTTTCTTGTTTGGAAATCCTGTGGTCAACAAGTTTGTGTTCTTTTTTAGTCTTTAAGCACATACTTCACATTTTATATAAAATTAAACTATCAAAATATAAATTCATGCACAAAAATAATATTGGAAATTACACATAAACCTAGGAAAACTTAAAAAAATTATTTTCCATAAAATTGGAAAATTATGTTATTATAAAAGGACATTGAGACAGGTAATATAAAAAAATTACTAAATATAAAAATACACTTGTATATGATTACTGGTAAAAATATGTTTTATGTACAAAATATTCAAATTATGGAAAACGTGAAAAAAATTTAAAACATTTCTTTACTCTTTAAAAATGTGAAAAAATGTTAAAAATATGTTGGCACATAAATTTGATAAAAATAAAAGTAGATGTAAGTATTAAATATAATAACAATATTGAAATAAGTATGAAAGTAAAGAAAAATAATATATTGAAGTCTATTTACATTATTTATCCTAAACCGTGTAAGGTTTTAGCAAATCCTAAACCTCAGGGAGGTTTTAGCAAAAATTAAAAAAAAATAAAAATGAGCTTTGGTTTAATTTTTTGTGAGAAGATGCAGATGCAGTAAAGGTATTTATTATTTTGCAGACTGAGATATGTTTTTCTCAGTGGCATGAATAAATCCAAGTCACAATGTAAACCACATCTACATCTCATTGTTAGCTCATAAAAATTTCCTGAGAAAAAAAAAAAATTCTAAGAGCATTTTTCCTTACAAAGGCCAGAATGCTCTTAGTTTTCCTTACGAATTTTTATGCAAATAGCAAAAATCTTCAATTTTTAAGGTTTTTACTACTGCAAATGGGACAAAAGAAAAAAAAAATAAGACTTAGATTCAAAACAAATAGACCAATGACCTAGTATTTAAAGCACATGGACAACTTATTAACATTTTTGTTGTTGTTAATGGATACTTGTATTTTTATTGAGGGCCCGAGTATCTCTTGTTTTTCCAACGTGAAGTGTACATAACACCATTGTATATTTTTAATATGTTTATAAGTAAGTAAAGCATATGTAAAAACTATGATGGTGGTATAAGTTCTTCAAAGCATAAGAAAATCTTACTGATATAGCTGATATGCATTAAGATTTGTTAAATAAATCTATGTTTTTCATCTATCCCCTCTTTCATTTAAACAATCTTGGACAACAATTAATCAGAAAGCAGTAAATATACATATATAAATTACATCATTTTTTTAGTCCTACTAGGACCAGGACTATAAAATTATAATTAATGCTTATCTATTCAGCTTCTTTTCATATAATTACTGAGTTACAAATTATAAAAACACAATACCATAAACATCAGCTCCATGATCTTCAATAATATCTATGCATGCTCCATCATTGATATCCCAAACTCTGATGGTTGAATCCCAGCTTCCTGATATGACAATATTAGGCAGTTCTGGACACCACAATAAACCACGAGTGTAACTTTTATGAGCTTCCAGAATGCGAACAGCAATACCTCTTGCATAATGCCACACACGAACAGAGCTGTGAACACATATTTTGTCTGAAACCACATGAGACAAAAGTTTAATAATACTAATAGATCTTAATTGCAATGCAATGAATATGATTGCATAACAATTACTATCTATTAGAATAATGAGTATGAGATAACATATTTTAAGTTTACAAAATGATGTAAAAAGAAAAGTGCCTACCAGTCATCAGAAGTGCTGCATAGGATGCTATCATTCAATGGAGACCATTTGACACGAAATACTTTTCCTTCATGACCTATATATTAAGAATTCAGATTTATTGAGAGCACTAAGACTAAGTAAAAATATATAACATATAAAAGTCAGCAGATAATGCACAAAAATTAGCATACTACTCTTTTAAGATTTCAACAAAGAAGTCCTAAATGAAAAATAAAAAGAATAAAAACAACAACGTTTATTGTAACAGTCAGAATAGCAGTAGGGGTAGGAAACAAATAGTGTTATTTTTAATAATCGGTGGAAGAATGAGTTATATAGAGTTTGCATTTCTTCACACATAATTTCTGATAACAATCATAAGAAAATAAAAGTTGTTAGATAGTTAAATGGAAATGAAGATGTGAAAAAATATTGAAATTAAAGTACATTAGACGAAAAGTCAACCAAATCTGTGACAAGTGTTTTAAATTATCCATAGAAACAATTATACCCTTACAATTCAAAGCTTTAAAAAACTTTGGTCAAGTTTTGTAAAACATTTTAGTCATGTAAAAAAAAAAAAAGTTGCATTTCTTCACACATAATTCTTACAAGCAATGCATTTATTTAAAAGTAATTTCTATCATAATTAAAAATTTAGAAAAACTAGTGTATGTGTGGGTGGGGGGGGGGAGGGAGGGTGAATTGAATGGAGACCAGATGTTAGAGAGAAAGAGAAAAGATGGAAAGAAACCTTTGTTTGTAAAAATTACAGTTCATTTAAATATGATATAAGTTTTCCATTTATGACAGCATTTATCAAAGCTTGAATTAAAAAGAAAAAATTATGAAAAATATTAGTGAAAAGTTTCAATCTTGACACACTTCACTGAAAAACTGTATCAGATATGTATTCCTATATATTTTTATTATTTTATTAAAATCTTTTAAATACAACAGACTCTCTTAAATATGCATACAATTTCAGATACAAACAGTGAAATTTACAGTAAAGTTGGAAAAACAAAACTCAAGATGATTCTGAAATTGGTGGCAATTACAGCTTTTATTTGTTAATTTTTTTAATCATTCATGCTCTTTTGGCTATCACAGTAGATTAATTACTTAATAAAATTATGTTGCTTTTGATTTTGATGTAAATGAACATATATGTAGCAAACATTCCTCATATTGCAGGTCCAGTACAATATTTGCAAGTATAAACTGTAATTGAATTGTTTATATTACTTGTGTTTGTTTACCTGAGTTTCAATTTTAATATTTTCAATATTAAATATGCATTTTAATATTAATTATGGTTAATATAACCAAATTGAAGCTTTTACATGAAGAAAATATGAATTTATTTTTTAAAAAATCAAGATGTCATTAACATCAATGGAGATCAAGATCTTTTTATTGTAAGACATTTTTTAATTAATCAAGATTTATTATTATTAATATTAAATCAGGATAAAACAAAAAATTTCATTTTTATCACTATTATGCTGTAAATTATATTCTTAAGTAAGATTTAAAATATATACAGTCCTCCCCACTTAATCGGGTAACGGATAATCGAATACCCCGCTTATTCGAATAGAACTCTCCGGAACCGAATTTATCGCCATTGGTTCTATGTTATTTTTCCCCGCTTAGACCGAATACTTTTCGCAAATTTCCCCGCTTATTCGAATAACATATGGGTGACCAATGTTTGAAAACAGGAGCAAAAAACACGCTTCTGCTTGAATTTTTCCTCGCATTTTGTCATTATTGACTCATTTACACTAACACAAATTTTCAGTTCTTTCTGCAATGATTTCGACCAGCCGATGTGTAATGGACAAGTCAAATGATATTCCCTCCTTTTTCTGCGAACGGGTGAAATAAGTTGGACAATGTGGATTATTTTTGCATTTTGTAAGTTTAATGGCGTTTTTATTAGAAAAAAGATGTTGCTATGTATTTGAAATGGAAAGCTTTAAAACTTTGATATATTATAGTTTTGGAAGAGTTAAATAAGAAAACAGAAGTTTAGGAAGCAAAAGGTTTTAAAATATCGCAGATGTAAGTTTTCAATATGAAATGCAATGCTGAAAAAATCTGAAAAGGACAAAGGAAAAATGGAAATTTGTATCGAAAGAAGGAACATAATTTTGATTTTGATAACATTGATCAATATGCACTGGAATGGGTTTAGTGAAAAGAGCAAAAGTTTCTTTAATAAATGGCGCTATATGATTATTCAGAAAGTGTGTGCCTTTCTGAATAGGCATGCAGAAAGCCCTATGCTTTCTGCATGCAGCACAAAAAACTGCATGCACAAAAAACTTTTCCATATTTTTTGTGCGTAGTTCCAGTAAACACGTAAATTCCACGTAAACAAACTACCTTAAACAACCTTTTTAAGCCTGTGTAAATAACGTATAAATTAGAAGCAGCAAAGTTTTAATCAAATTCGAATGAATACATGAAGTATAATCATATAGCTGTATGTACTGAAATTAAATTATTATGTACTTACTTTATATTAATATTTGTATTTAATTTACTAATTTACGTTATTATATTAGCGATTTCATTATATTGTTAATTAATTATGTTGTAGATGTTTGTTTTACCTTTTTATTGCGCATTAAATATTACATTTCTATGTTTCCCCGTTTAATAAAATACCCCGCTTAATAGAATATTATTTCTGGAACCATCAACATTCGTTTAAACAGGGACAACTGTATATATATATGTATATGGTGTAACGGTAGCTTTCACACAATAACTGTAACTGTTGAAGTCATATTGTTTATGTTTACTTTTTGCATTTATTTTGGTTTTGATCTGTAATTATTTTTATTTATTTTTTTAATTCCGTATATAGTTTCGTCAGATATCACCGATCCCAACATTTCTAATGAAAAAAGACAGGAAAAGAAAATGGATAGTCTGACATTAATCTAAAAAGTATATTATCATAAAATAGCCCGATTCTGATTTTAAAGCTAAATTTTTATTATTTTATATAATAATTAAGAAATTGTTAATTATTTATTAAAATAATTAATTTTTTTAAATAAATACTTAATTATTTAAATAATTTACTTCATTGAAAGCATTCATATTAATTTCCAAAGCTTAACTACATCCAAATGGCTGTTTAAAAATATCTAAACAAAATAGTGACCAGAAATCCATAAAATTCTAAAATCCATACAACCTCTTGTTTCAAGCTATGCAGAATTGTGGGAATCATATTTAAGCAATAAATAAATATTTAGGTGCATTCAGAAATATATTATTAAATGTATATATATATAAATAGCAGTAACTTAAAATATGAATGCATCAAAGCAACTTTTAATTAGTATAGGTTATATGCATATTTCTTCTATAATAGATTATTCAGGGGTAGAGATGGGAATGCTCGGAAAAACCCCCGGACAAATTGGGAAAAAAACTGGGTTTTTTTCGGTTTTTTTTCCAAAGGCTTATTTTTCAATTTTTCCGAACTTGAAAAATTGAAATTTCATTTATGAAATAATATAGTGAAAATTTTGTAATAGCTACATTCTCATACTTTTTATTTTGTTTATTTTTATCTTGAATGTCCCACATGAAAACTTTAATGTGGGTAATCTGATCTCTGAGCAGAAATCTGTTTGAGAAGACTTGAAAGGATCCTTCACATTTTTTTCTTGTTTGAAACACAAGACACTTCGCAAAATTTCTCTTGAAAATAGACATTTCAGAAAAAAGTTTAATCTACAAATTGAATCTTTCGCAAATGCAGTGATTGAAGAAAAAAAAATCTCATGCCATATAGCAGCTGAATCTTACCAAATTGTATATAATCATAAATAACCTTATTAAAAATGTCTAAATAGGACTCTAAAAATAGTAATAATTTCTTATTCACAAATTCAGAATATATTTTGTATAAGTATATATACAAGAAATTCACAATTTCACAAAAGCAGGATTACATGAAAAAAATCTAGATGCATAATTAAATGCAATTTCTCTTTTTAAAAATTAATTCATGTGCAAAATTATTTCAATAATATGCCAATTAATAGAAAAGGTAAAATTAAAAATTTAACATAAAATTTGAAGCATGCATTTATTACTTTTTTCTGTCTTTTCAAGAAGTAAGTATTGAATTTGTGAAAATTTTGAATTCCAGTTTTTGGTGTATTTAAACGTTTTAGAAGGTCCTGAACACGATTTAATAGTTTTTGGAAAATATCTGTCACTCTGTGAGTCTGTATGGGAGAAAAATTTTATGGGCACTCAATCTTAAGAACTGACGCACAATGCACATAATTTCACAAAACTTTACATTCAGTTACACCTTGATATAAACTCGAGATGTTTAGTTATTAGTGTATATCACCTAACTGATGGTGCTGCTAAGCTGCATTATTCATAATTTCCACAATAGTTCTATCTCAAGAATTAATGTATGTATTTTCATAAAACTTCAGATTAAGTTAATCTTTGACATAACTTTGTGCACATTACTTTTTGGTGTAAATCGCTCAACAGATGACGCTGCTATTCTGCATTATTCATGATTATCTCAATAGCTCTATCTCAAGGACTACAGGACGATTTTTTTTTTATCAAACTACAGATTCAGACAGTTCCTGATATATATTAATGTTGTTTAGTTTTTGGTGTAAATTGCCCTAAAGCTGACACTACTATGCTGCATTTTTCAAGATTTCATTATAGCTGATTAATTGAATGTTTTTTCAAGGTATTGAATCTAAAATTGACCTCCATAATGTACAGTAATGTTGCAAAAACATGGGCAGTTTGAATTAGAAAAGTACAACTGCGATGAAAAAATTTTTTTATTACAAGTAACTATGTTCCAAATTATACATTCCCTCTTGATTAAACTTTGAATTTTTGTAGTTTTTTTAAAGCACACTAGAAGTTTATCTCTGTATGTAACTGCTTTTGTTGATTCCTCAAATAGCAAACATTTTCTATTTGTAGTGTTCTGTTTTCATAACTTTTGAGTTCCATTCTTAGAAATATGAAATTATCATATGGAAACATTATTGAATATGGTTTCTTATTCAAGAATAGAATACCAGATTTCAGGATAAAAAGAAAAAAATTATGTTTAATTAAACTTAAAAAAAAAAATATTTTTCTGGTTTCAGTGAGTAAAAATCTAACAGTCAATAAATACTATGCTACTTTTTAGTTGCAGACATGAGTAAGCCAAACTAAAACTTAGTTTTGTTTGAATTTAGATTATAAAACTAAATCAAAACTTTGAGTTGAGATTAGAAAGATATACCAAAACTAAACATATTTTTTAAAAGAAATAAAATTATAATTGTAAGAAAAAAGTGTAATAATGTAAAAATATACATTTTTTAAACAAACAATGGAATTTTTTGAATACTGATATTGATAATAATGACAAAACTGCAACAATTTCTTTAAACTAGTACCATTTACTTAGAAACTATACTTATGTAAATGGAATGAATAATTTATTTCCTTCCAAACAGCAGACATATTGGCTAAGGTTCTTACATTAGGTCAATTGGTAGTTAAACATGTAACTGAAAAATCATTTCAACAGAGATATGATATAACAAACAATAGTGTTTTAAAAATTCTTAGGCTACGGAAAAAAAAAAAAAAAAAAGGCTTTGCTACTTTCTTTTTATTTTGTAATATAAAGTGAAAATAATTTTCATTTAATACAAATAAATGGGAAAAAATGTTTATTATTTAATATTCTCTAAGAAAATATAATTTATTTGGGAGAAACAGTCATAAAAAATCAATTTTTCCGTTTTTTTCCGAAAAAAAAACCGGTAAAAAACCAGTTTTTTTCCGCCACTTATATTTTTCCGGAAAATTTACATCTCTATTCAGGGGTTTTATTACAGTAGCTGGAAAATTAAATTCTACAAAAATTTACAGATGTTGAGAGAAATAATCTGTTCACTGTTACTTCTATATTGAATTGATAAGAACAGAAGTATTATCCACAAGTTAATGTCTTTCTTAACTTTCAGTTCACAGTTATGTTATATTTGATAGATATACATAAATATTATTACAATTATATCATTATGATACCATAAGTCAGAATTAACAGACATCTAAAGGGTGAGGCTCATTGAAGTATCTTTCTTTGAAAGGCATGTAACATCTATACCTCATTTCATAGGAATGAGATATAGATAAAAACGTTAGAGACATCGCTGAATGTATATGCTAGGAACATTTGAATTTTAATTTATTCTCACTGTGTTTAATATTATACTTAGAATAAATAGTTAATCTTAGAATAAATAGTCAATCTAACAGCAAAAAAAAAAAAAAAAAATGCAAGTAATGTAGATTGAAAATTAATGCTAAAGATGTATAAATTACCTGAAAGTATTTTCAATGGCTGATCTACTCCAGATCCTACATAAAACACCCTAACAAGACTGTCTTCACAAGCTGTGGCTACAATATTTCTGTTATGAATGAATAAATAAATGGTATCAGCTTTAAAAATTACAAATAAATAAACATAAAAACATGCATGCTATCATTATGTTTTTCATGAGAATTTGGGGGGGCAAGTTAGCTCCGATTTTCTTTAAATACTTAGAATAGTGACCTCAAACAATGCAATTTTTGAATAGATTAAGGGGTTATAAGAGTCCTTAAGCTACAAGCATGTGCATTTTTATTTTATTTTTTACATTTTGCCTGACATCATTTAAATATTCTCTTTAAGCTGATTTTAAAATTTTAAATACATAAAAGATATACAGTGTAATTCATAAATATGAAAACAATAGGTTATCTCCTTAAATATTGTCCTTAGACACATACTTCCAATTGCAAAGTTTCATAAAAAAGATGCAAAGTTTGATGAAATAAGTTGAAACTCCATGGGGAGAGAAGGTGGGACTGTTTGTGAAAATACAAAATTAAATTTTTATACTGTGCTCATAAAATAAAATTTCCAACTAGGAAAATTTTCCTTGCCCATTCTTAAATTAAATATATATATATATACTAAACTGCACTTATTATACTAAATGTTTGCAATGCATAGGACAGACAAACAAAGTAATTTTTCGATATTAATTAATGACAAATGAACTTGTTGCTATATGAAGTTTACATTGAACCTGTAATACAGAAATAAAATCCCTTTTATGACTGCACTTACTCATTTTTAGGATTCCAATCACAACCATAGACAGGTGCAGGATGTTTTAGTGTTTGAAGTAATGTCCCATCCATATGATGTATCATGCTGCAAAAAATGCAAATATACAATTAACAAAAGCAATACAAATAAGAAAGAAAGAAAAAAAAATAACTTAATGAATATTTCATGATAGTAGGAGCTTTGCCCTTAGTGCTAAGGGGTGAGAAGAGTGTAGAAATATGAAATTGAGCAGGTATTGTTTTCAAGCAGAATAATAAAAACATGCATTTTTACTCAGGAAGTAGTAATACAGTTAAACCTGTGGAAAAAGAATCATTGTTAGGGATTTGTCCATACTTTTCACATAGGATGCTATTTTTATAAAATTAAGAATAGATTTTTATATGTTTGTGAAAAACCTAATTATAATTTTACAAATTTGACTAAGTAGATAATAGGTTTTTTGACAATTTCAATTGTTGATTGTGACAGGTCAGTTCTTACATTTACATGATTAAACTTAAGGTTCAATTTAGAGATGGAAAAGTTTTGTAAAAGGTCTATTTTAAGACAAAGAATTTTGCAAAGGATCCTTTTTTAAGATCAAAAGTTTTATGAAGGATAATGTTTCGAGAGGAAAAAAATTATGAAGGGTCCATGAAAGGACCAATTTTCTCCCTAAACAGATCGTTGGAGTATAATAAAATCTTGTTTAAGAAGAAAAATTGTATGGTGCAGATAGAAAACATACTATACAATTACACCTACTAATCTTATTTAACTGCTTCTTTGTCTAGTCTTTAGTGACTTCCTTTTACATGTTTTACTTTATTAGGCTTATTTTCTTTTGAATTACAACAACTTGATGCAAAAGCATGCAAAATTTTGATAAGTTTATGATGATAAATAAAATCAAAGACTGATTATGAGATTCTATGGATTCAATATAATTAATGTGCTACAACTAAAGAAAAAAAGAGAATATTTTTTAAGGTTGATTTTTATTTACATTTTCATAAACGACAAGAAAAAAATACTAGTAATAAAGGTGCTTTAATTTAAATCGACTCTAAATTAATATTTGCCAAAAAAAAAAGTCACAGCTGAAGGGATGGGAGCAGGGTTCGTCGATTTAAATCAATTGATATAAGAAAAATCATTGATTTAAATCAATGTTTCTTTTAAGTTATTTTAAAAGAAATTTAAGATGTAAACAAACATAATAATGTACTTTAATATAATTCAGTTTTACATAACACAGATAATCAAACTGCTTTTAGAAAGATAAAGCTTAATCTCTGTCAAAAAGTAAACTACAATGCAAAGTTTAAAAAAAAAAAAAAAATGTCAAATTTTATTTGAGTCAAAGTATAAAATAATCTTACAACAGCAAAGAAATTGGCTAAGATGTGTTAGCGTTTGGCAAGAATTAATGGAAAAAAAATCTCGCCAAGCTTGGCTATAAACCCCCAATTTTGGTAACCCTGTCAAATGTGGTGCCCAGACTCAATTTTGGCAACCCTTGGGGCAGCTTTCGCGGAGGCGAGAGGGAGGTTGAGGTGAGGAGGTTTTCTCTTTGCACCTGTGATGCAACTTGATTACAGAGGTGCACAGTTTTTGTTTTCTTTACTTCTGCGCAATCGAAGTATTGAAATTCAAACTTGAAATATCTAACGGTGCTTTACCGTTTTATAATTTGTTTCTTTTCCATCCATTGTGAGTTACAATTCTGAGTGAAAAATGATGATTCTTTTAAGGATAGATTAAGACATTATCCTTTGCCCAATGGGCCTTTTTTAAAAATTTTTTGTTTGGGTGCATGGAGCTTTTTTTAAATTGTTTGGATAATTCATTTTTGACTCGCAATAAAATGACCTGTTAAAACTGCAAATCGGTCATGAGAATGATTACTCGGCAATGTCGCGTCAATAGCAGACATTGGTATTTCAGTAAAGATCGATGTTTTGGTTTAAAATTTTTACTTATCTTTTTTGTAATTGTGTATTTTTTTAAAGTATGTAGATATTTTTAAAATTGTTTTCTTTGGAATTTAAATTATTTTGCTCGTTTTATTTATATGTAATTTTTTATTGTTGTAACCCTCTTTCTGTTCTTTCACAACTAAAAAGAAATCTATAAAATGTAAGTACTATGTTTTGTCTTTAATTTTGTGCTTATTCGTGCTAAAAAGTCGTTTTTAAAATGATTGCAATTCTGAATCTGCAATGAAATTTGTTTTTAAATATGGCGATCACTTAAACATTTTAAATTTTTTCTCCTGAAAAAACAAAAATAAAGGGGGTTCAGGGGGGCAGGGCCCCCCTGACATAGTGTAAATTACTCATTTTTTTATATTTAAAAAAATGTAATTTTTTCAGGCGTTTTGAAAGTGATCGCTGTATTTGAAAACGTGTTTCTCATGCAGTTCCAGTTTGGCAATCATTTTCGGAAACGGCTTTTTGGTGCGAAAATGGTCGCCAAGTTTATGGTGCCGAATGCAAACACATCTGTTCCAAGAAATCCAAGCAGGAATATATTAAACATTTGAATATTTACTCATTAGTATTTAGAAAAACTTCTGCAAGTTTGCAAGTTGAGATAAAATAACATTTTATGACTGGGTGGCACCTAATATATTAAAGTTTGAGCAAAATATGAAAAGTATTAACATGTTATCATTTTGTAAATGCATTCTCTTAGTCAACGTACCATTAAATATTTCATTTAACATGAAAATATTAAAAATATTTCATCCATACAGAAATCAAAAGTTAAAAAGAATATATACATATAAATTAAACATATTTATTACTTCTGTTCAGTTTTACATATATATTATTACTATTATTAAAGAAAAATTTTAAAGAGCAATGGCACATTTTAAAATTTTATTTTTGGTAATATGATGGTTTAGGCTTTTAGTAAGAAGTACTCTCTGTGAATAAGTGATTTAAAGTGCTTATGATACTTACACTCATTGTGCTTTATAGTTTACTATACTCAAAATAATGCCATTTTTTTTGTCAAACTTTAAACGTGCTTCCCCCAAAGAAAGTTTTTCTAATGCTAAATGATATTATCGAAATTTTATTATTATATAAATATCTTATGGTTGAACCAAACAAACTACCTTTCAAAATTGTTTCACGATACCTGAAAAAATTTGTAAGTCCAGCAAAACACGATCAAATAATCAGAAGTTTGTTGAAATTTCGGCTTGCAAGCAAATCTATAACTTTTAAAAATTGATTTCATTATAATATTCATTTTACTTATTTCAAAACTTAATATATATATATGTATATATATATTTTCAATAGCTTTTATTTGACTGTAAATCCTCGACCAGCTTCGGAGAGTTTATGGCCGTTCCTCGTTATTGATTACTGCGTGTAGTGCTTGCGGTGTTTTGTAAACAGTATTCTGTCATTTGGTTGATTGGTTGTTTATAAGTAAGAAGGTGCTTTTCAATCCACTGAGCTCCATATATTATTGTCGAGCTCAGTGGTTCAACCTGAGAAAGTGCACATTGGACCCATACTACGGATACGGACCCAGTGATAACAAGCATAACAAAAAAATTCATTGGTTGATACATTCTGAAGAGAAAAATCTTGTCGAACCTGAAAACGAGATTGGCCAATCAGAAGCCTGCGTTCGTTGTTTGCTGAAATGCAGATTTTAAATTCGTCAGTCTCGTTTCGTTTACCATGTCAAATCATGCTTCTAAACTTTTCTCACTCGTATTGAATCAGCGCCCGAATGGACCATATTTTGGATCTATGACCACATTTCCAACAATAAAACATCTGTTTAAGCACAATGTGAGCATGCACTGTAAAAAAAAATATGACTATTTTGCTGCATCGTCACTCGCCCGCTTTTATAGAATATTACTCTTTTGGCCTATGAGAATGCTCCATGATAGCCTGAAGTAGTCGTTTTCTATAAAAGCGGTGGAGTGACGATGCAGCAAAATAGTCATATTTTTTACAGTGTGCTGCAACATCATATTTCGTGAGATTCTTAAATACATTAAAAATCTGTACCATTTGCTGCAGCATCACTCCACTGCTTTTATAGAAAATGCTTACTTCATTGTATTATGGGAGTGATGATATAGCAAATAGTACAGATATTTAATAGGTAGAGGCCAGGGAGAGGCATCCTGTACTGCACCATAGATAAAGTAAAATTACTAGATTACGATCGCGGGAAAAAACTGATTTTGAGCGCGCGAAAGAAACTATATACTGCACTGTTAAAAATATCATGAAATTTTTTTTTAAAGGCTATCTATTTTCTGACCAATGAGAACGCTGCATAAATGCCTATGAGCATTTTCATTGGTCAAAAAATAGATAGCTTTTAAAAACAGAGGTAATTTTCATGATTATTTTTAACAGTGTAGGGAGGCAAATGGACAATGAACCATTGATATAAAGAGAAAAGAAGGTAGCATATGCGTTCTTAAATTGTATTTACATAAGTTTAAGCCTTGATGACTGTTTCAAAACATATAATATCAAAGATATTCAGGCACAAACTAGCAATTTTTATCGTTAAATAATTTTTGCGATAAAAATGAATAAGATAGCTTTTTCACTTCCCAAAACTATATATATATATTTTTTTTCTTTCAATTATACTTAAACATTTTTCAATGTGAAAATGAATCAAAGCAAAGCAGTATTTAGCTGACGAGAGGACCAACCTTGATAATCACAGATTTTGATTATTTTTATATATGTTGCAAGGTAGAGGCCCCTTAGACTCAGGTTCAACGGATTTTTTACAACGCTCCTTAGTTCTCGAGAAATAGGTAAAAGAGAAAAACTTATAAAAGAGAAACTTATAAAACAACTTACACTGTAAAAAATTTTACCCTTTTGCTGCATCGTCACTCTCCCGCTTTTATAGAATATCACTCTTTTGGCCAATGAGAATGCTCCACGATAGCCTGAAACAGTCGTTTTCTATAAAAGCGGTGGAGGGACGATACAGCAAAATAGTAATATTTTTTTACAGTGAATGGAGCATTCTCATGCACTGTACAAAAATTGACCCTTTTGCTGCATCGTCACTCCCCCGCTTTTATAGAAAACGACTACTTCAGACTATCATGGAGCATTCTCATTGGCCAAAAGAGTGATATTCTATAAAAGCTGGGGAGTGACGATGCAGCAAAATTGTCATATTTTTTACAGTGTAGATCCGCCGGCTATGTTTGTTTTTTTGTTTTATACATATACTTGTAATTAAAATTTACTAAACAAATTACTAGTCAATTAAAAATTGTATATCAGTTATAATTTTAACGTATTTAATTTTTTCATTTGTAACTAAATCGTTATAAAACGGTTAATATTTTAAAATGACTTTTAAAATGTATTTCATTTATTATTTATCGATGTAATGATATTGAATAACTGTGTCAATGGACAATTGAGGACGATGAATGTGATTTTAAAGAAACATCCTTTATTTTTTGTCGTAATAAAAGAAATTAATAAGATGAAAATACTAGATGATCGAAATGTGCTACATTTGTTTTTTTTCCTTAATTGTTTTATAAATATACTTGTAATTATATTAGTTTAATAATCTCAACTAAAAATTTTTAAATCATACATTAATTACTATTTAAAATTTAAAATTTTCATTTAGCCTTTTTGATTTTTTAATCATTATTAAACTTTTCC
The DNA here is from genome assembly GCA_964019185.1 of Maratus speculifer. Classification (NCBI taxonomy): domain Eukaryota; kingdom Metazoa; phylum Arthropoda; class Arachnida; order Araneae; family Salticidae; genus Maratus; species Maratus speculifer. The sequence goes on along the minus strand of OZ025299.1, from coordinate 223,223,864 downwards.
CAGTATTAAAAAAAAAAATGATTAGCAAAAATTCCAAAATTATTTGTGGCGCTCTCTAGTTGTAGCAAAAGCAAAACAAAACAAAAAAGAAAATAAAGGTAAACTCAAAACAATTCAAAGCGAAGCATATACGTATTACAAAATCAAAAATCTTTAATATGCAAAAAAGGGGTCGTAATTTAAGTCTTAAGTTACTTTTTTATATATTCATGCTTGATAATTTGAAAATAGAGGGGTATTATTATTGTATAATCTTCTCTTATTGAGGCTATATATAAATGGCGTTTTTTAAAATTCACGAACTGACAGAATTTTTAGGTATCATTACATCGATAAAGAATATATGAAATACATTTTATAAGTAATTTTTTAAAAATTGACAGCTTAAAGACTATATGAAATACATTTTTAAAGTAATGAAAAAATATCAGTTTTCTGATATTTTAAGCAAGGATTTAAAAAAAAAATTAAAATTATAATCGATACACTAATTTTAATTAAAAATGAGTTTATTAATTTATAATTACAAGTATATTTATAAAATAAAAAATAAGAAAATCAAACGCAATCGCGTTCCGGGATTGGACCCAAGGCCCGAGAATCAATGAGCTAACACTTTACCGAATGAGCTACGCTAACGTTAAACTTACGTTACAAAGTGATTACTTAAGTTCTATTATAATATGACCCCCCCTCCCCTGTTTCTTGAGAACTGAGAGGCGTTGTGATCCGTTGAACCTGAGATCAAGGGGCTTCTCTACCCTGCAACAAATGTAAAAACAATCAAACTCTGTGACTATCAAGGTTGGTCCTCTCCTTGTGAGACTTCACTTTCAATGAATAATATTTATTTCCTATAAAAAGGTATATTTTAAAAGCATTTTTTCAGGGGAGGGGGGTCTTATATTAACGTAAAGAGTAAAATTCTTCCGTGGATAACTTTAACCTTCCCAATCCTCGAAAATTTCTTTCTTTTTTTTAACTTTCCTAGTGCTCCCCACCCACACACATTTTAAAATTTTCCATTTTTAGCTGGCCATCAATTTCTTTGGAATGAAAATAAATAGTTATATAAAATATTTCTTACTCGCAAAACTGAAAACACTTAAAATGTCCCCCCCCCCGATCCATTTCTTAAGTTGTAATAAAAGTAAATATGTAACTTACTAACCCCCTCACCCCGAAAACAAGTTTAAAATTTTTAGAAGTTCCAGCATTTTTATATTACTATGCTCTATTTGTTATTTTAAATCATCGGTAAAATTATTCCCTCTACCCCAAACATAAAATAGAAATACCTGGCAATAATGCAAGACAAATTATTTTAACTGCTTCAGTAATCTAAAAAAAAAAAAAAAAAAAAAAAAAAAAAAAAAAACATTTTTCTTTTGCATTTAACTTTCAAATCTTTGTTTGAAATTAGACGTTTGTTAATATTTTTACATGTTTTTAAATATGTAAGTATGCGATCAATTTTGCTTATTGTTTACTTGAAATTTAAATAGCAAGAATTTTTTTTCTAAAAATTAAAAAAAAATCACTGCGTTAATAATGCACATTAAGATTTATTTTAAGCCATGCATTACTTTTAAAGGTTGATGAAAACGTTACTCAATATTAATAAATTATAAAATAAATATTAATATTTATAAAAGATCAATATTAATAAATATTGGTTTATTAATTTAGGCTAACGACTAATTTTTGGCAAACGACAATTTCAAAGTATTTATTCGTGCAAAATGCTAAAGCGTAAAATATATATACCGGGTGTTCCAAAAATGACTGATGGATTTAAAAAAACTTGCAAATAACTTGCAAATGGCAACAGATATTAAAAAAATTCTTTCAGTAGGGTTATGTGGGATGTCAGAAGTATTTTTACGGCGATTCTCGATTTTCGGTCGAACTACAAGCAATAGATGGCACTGAGAGTAATAAGTGCTCATTTCGGACCCGATTATTGGTACATCCGGATCTATTCAATACATTTTAATCCTTTTTTCCCGCATGGGAGAAGAAAAAGGTAGAGCTTGATCAAGAGAAATCGAACTTGGGTTTAACGGTTACTGCTTGCAGCGCCATTCATCACTGCTATTTGTAACTAAAACTGGAAATTGCAGCATAAAAATTCCTGACATCTTACATAACGCTCCTACAAGAATTTTCTAGTATTTGTTGCTGTTAAGTTATTGAATTAAAAAATCCATCAGTCATTTTTGGGACACCCGGCATGACAGGGTGTTCCATTCCCCGGTACTGGGCCATTGAGGCTCTTATAGCTCCTTCCATGTGATGGTCCCGCTTGAGTCCTTTTCGTAAACACTTTCGGGCTACTACTTGATATAATTTGGTGCAAATACTTTTTAGTGTATACTGCACAACAGGTGGAGCTTCTATGCGACACTATTTATGTTTATCGCAATAGCTCTATCTCAAGAATTAATGCACAAATTTTCATTAAACTTCAGATTCATTTAGTCCCTGATATAAATTAGTGCCGTTTAGTGTTTGGTGTAAATCGCCAAAATAGGTGGCGCTTCTGGGCTTCATTTATCATGATCTCCGCAATAACTGTATCTCAAGAAGTAATGCATTAATTTTCATCAAGCTTCAGATTCAGTTAATCCGTGATATAAATTGATCCTAATTATTTTTTAAGTAAATCGCAAAACAGGTGGACTGCTGAGCAGAATTTTTTACTCTTTCCGCAATAATTCTATCCCAAAAACTTAACCTTCAGATTCAGTTAAAACTTCACTTAAGTTGTTGCTAATTAGATTTCGGCAAGGCCTGTTTACCGCACAGGCCAACTAGGCCGTGGCCTTGGGCCCACTGCTGCTGGCGCCCCAAATGAAATAAAATGATTTGGAAAAAGAAGTCTTTACTGAAAAACTAAAATATATTTTGGTTAACTTTGAAATTGTATCTTAATATCTAATTATATCCCATTTCCTCAAAAAATTTAGCAACTATTTCGCTGTGAAGGGCCCCAGAAAATGTGCTGGGCCTTGGGCCCCGCACAATCTTAATCGGGCTCTGCATTTTGGCGTAAATTACCTAACCGGTGGCGCTAATATGCTCCATTTTTAGAGAAGTATTAACATGTATGAGATAGAAGAAGGTTTTTTGATTACTACATCCGACTAGTCTTATATGCCATAGTTGTTTTATTATTATGATGATGAGAGAAAGTAAAAAAGGTTTTAATAACGTCAATTAACCCGTTCGGGACTGCCGGCGCGGAGAAAAAGCTCTGCCACCGGCCCGTGCGTCTCGGAGAAAGATCTACTCTACGGGCCCAGCCATTTCTCCAAGTTAAGCCTAACGCGTTAAAAAAATTCATAATTCTTAAAATTTCGCTTGTAAGACTTTACAGTTTTTGTAATATTGGTTAACATAATATATACTAACACTAGTAAAATTTCCATCTTTTTATTTCTTTAATTTAAATATTTATAAGCATTTTAATCACATTTTGTACATGTAATTCTAATATTTAAGGAAATATAATACAAGTTACATGAAAAATTTATCTATATAGCACGTTAAAATAATACGAAAATAAATAAAACACACATAAAGATAGTTTGTAATAAAAATAATCAAATATAATTAATTATATATATAAATACTTTTATAAATACATCCAAAGTTATTCAGACAATACCAATAAAAGAACCAATGAAACCAGTATTTTTACATTCATATTATTAAAAACAGTTGAAGTTTTATATATAAATATTTTCACGAGATTATAAAAGAAAAATATATAACATAAAATGAAAACCAACCTTTTAAGAAAAATTTATCAATGTGTGATATTTCTCAAAACATTGATCAACACACAGCCCTACATTGCATATTTTACATTCATAATATGTTTGTTTCTTTTTTTTAATTTTTGAACAAACAACACACTTTCTTTGAAACTTTTTTCCTGTTTTAAAATGCCTCCAATCTAGGAAAAAAAAGAAAGAAAAGAAAAAAAGAAAGAATTCACCCACGAATACAAAATGACGCATTTCATCTGTAATACCCCCCATTAATAAAACAAAATCGCAACACCGAAAACGAATCCCAGACATTTAAATCACTTACTCTTACGAGCTCAACGCACATGGCCCCTCTCTTACACCCATCTAACAGAAACGAAAAAAATCTAGCAGGGTATGAAGGTCAATGATCGGACGATTACCATACTCGAAAATAACGGACATCTAATGCCATCTAGTATTGTTTAAAAATAGTAATATAACGTCCCGGTTTGGAAATTCAAATATGAACCCGTGGTCTCGTAGAGATGTTTCCAGTGAACCTCATATTTGAACCCGCGGGCTGTGAAGAGAGACTGGGTGCGTATATGGGGCTCCGGGCCTGAACGGGTTAATGCAGCAGCGGTGACAGTTATTTTTTAGAATAGAGAAACTTACGAATATTTAATAAATTCAAATATAATCTCTTCCCACCTATGAATTGTCTCACTTAGACTCCATTTTTAAACAATCCTCTTATCTGTAAATGAATCACTGGATTAAAATAGCTTAAACAGTCATAACATTACATTACGTTGAGTAAAATGTTTTCCGCCGAAACTTATTTTTTTTATCGTAAAAGATAAATACATACGAAATCATCAAAGCTAATTAGGACAACAATCTGTGTTCATATCTAAAATCGTATGTTAACGTTTAGGCAACTTTTCTATCCCTTTTGCAAAAAATTGTGGCATTCACGAGTCCAGAAAGAGTTTGACCTCATTTATGACCTCCTCATTCGAGTTGAAGACTGTGCCATCAAGATGTAGCTGAAGATGTGAAAGTGATAGAAATCAGAAGGGGCCATGTCGGGGCTGCATGGTGGATGTTGCATCAAATCCCATTCCTTATGTTAGTGCTTCCAGCCGATCATCGTACTAATATGTGGCCGGGCGTTATCTTGATGAAAGAAAAAAACCTTCTTCCTGAACTCGTTTCTTTGTTTTCCGCGCATGGCATTGCGATATTTGATTAGTATGTTGCTGTACACCATGCACTGCTGACAGTCTGTACATTTTCAGGTACTCTTGGTACATAATTCCGCTACAATCCCATCAGATGCAGAGAAGCAGCTTGTTAGTTGGGGCATATCTTGCAACCGAGGTGGCTGATTCCGAAGGTGCTGATCACCCTCCTTTACGGCTTGTATTGTTGTAGTACACCCTATTTTCATCACAGGTCACAATTCTCTACAGAATGTTCTCTTCCCTTTGATCTATGAGCAGAGCCAAACAACAGTTTTTTTCCTTGCGCTTGTCTTTAGCAGTCAATTCGTGAGGTTTACAGCGGTTGAACTTTAATGTTAGATTTATGCATTTTGGAGCGTTAACCACCGTTTTTTGGCAAACGTTAAACTTTAACGCAATAGTTCGAGTTGAAAAATTTCAGTCTAGATCAATTATTTGCTTTAATTGCTCACAATAAATTTTAATAGGGCAAATAGAACGTGGTTCATCTTTAGTGTCGAAATTTTCAGCTTTAAACTTCCGAAACCAAACTTTGACTGTATCATAGGAAACGACATTGATGCCTAAACGTTCACACAATTTTCTATGGCATTCAGTCGCACTGAGTTTGTTACAAAACTCATAGTATATATTCTTTCTGATCTGTTGCCGTGATATCTGCATTTAAAACGTTTTTTCGAAATACAAGATAATAAATTTTATACAAACAAATTACAAAGTCATGTAGTTCAGATGCTCTGCTTTCGAATGCGAAAATTGGTTGGTGGAAAACCCAAGAACCGTACAAATGAAAGCTACTTGTGAAAAGATATCTCCCCTGGGCGGAAAGCTTTTTACTAAAGATATTAAATTTCATTATTATTTATGTTTTAAAAATGCATTTAAATATATATCTGTACTTACTAAGTTTTTAAATTTCTTTTGAAATAAATAATTGTAGATTAAAAGCAGTTACAAATTATTTTATTTCAATTTTCTTGAGATTTTTCTTTCGATTAATTTAAAAGTGAAAGGAAAAATATTGAAACTCTCTTCAATACATTGAATAATAACATCGATTTTTTATAATTTCAACATATAAATAGCTATATAAATTAATAACGAATAAATGCATTCGATTATTAGTCATAAGACAAAGTAAAATAATAATTTAATAATGCCTTTTTTAAAAATAACACGTACACATATTCTTATTAACATAATCATATATGTGTCTTTGTAAAAAGGTACGAGTTTTTTAAACTAGTTAAATTAAATTAATAATGTATTTCTATGTATGTAAATATTGATAGTTCAAAATTTACTTTTAAGAAAGTTTAAGTCTCTGCCAAAACTCGAAAAAGAACCGAAATACACTTCAAAAACATCTTTCGGCGAAACATTAGTTAATATCATCATAAAATCCGTCTTTATTATTTCATAGAAATTACATAAATCTTAAATGAGCATTCTCTTTGCACATTTTCATTGGGAGCTTCAAATTATTCAACTTTTCACAAGCCTATACAATAAATTATTTGCGTTACAGTCCAAATGTACTTAGAAACAAAATAACGCAGCAAAAGTCATAACGATCCTTATTGTCTATCGCAGAATATTTTGTGATTTTCACAACAATGTAGTAACCATTTAGCATAAATACTTCTGCAGAAGCTATACATCTTGATCATTAACATGTTTATCCTACTACTAATTGACAAAATATGTTTATATTAACCTTCAGAAATGAATTCGAAGACTAAACAAAATATAGTGGCTTTTATTTCCCTGTTGTATCACTGATTTGCAATTTACACGGTTGTTTAAAAATGAAATTTAGAATGGATTTTGAGCATTTTGAAAATACAAAATACTTGGAAAAGCATTGTAAAACACATTACCAAAATACTTTAGCTTTGTTGGTTTAAAATACAAAATACAAATGCATTTTGAAAATGTATTTCAAACACATGTATTTCGGATACTGCCGAACTCTGAATTTACCCAACCAAAACTGATTTTCTGTTTACCTTTCTATAAATTTTGCACATATGCTGGGGAAGGGTCCATTTATATTATGGCTTTATCGCCCTAGGCATTGCTGCAGGTGGTCGGTTCGAAACCAATCGTGGACGTCGACATAACTGTTCATAGTTTTCCGTGGTTTTCATCGAAATTTGGATTTCCTAGCGGAAATATGAGTGAAGTTCTCTTAGAAAGACCCCCGCAGAGGGCATCACGCTCCCAGGGCCCATATCCCACATGTTGATATTTGGCCTTTATAAACGTAACCAACCTAGGCGTTGGTGTTGCAGACATTAAATAATACGACTCAATCAATCAGTAGCGTGTAAACAACCAATGAAGGACGCGGATTTGTTGGAAAACCTATCCCTCGTAGACTTTGTAAACTTAGTGAATCGGTTATGCCACAATGTAAATGTAGTAGAATTAGTCTTTTCATTTTAACTCTTAACGCTCTACTAACTCTTACGAAAAGGATAATTCTATTTATTTTGGAGGTGAAGAAAGGGATAAGGGCTGGAGAATGACAGATATATGCTTTAAGACGTAGAAAGATAGGAGGATCTTCAACCGTGGAAAGTTTGAAGCTGGCAAATAAGTTATTTCATCCTCTCCTGCGTCCGCCATATTTCATCTATAGTAGTAGCAGTCTCCAATGCAAGACACAGAACGTCAAATATGGCGGAAGTAGGCGCTAGTTACCGTCTTCAAGTGATATCTCTTAATTTCTATACTTCGAGGTTAGGTCTTCTGTTGAGCATGTTTCAAACGTGAAGGAACAACTCCCGAATTGGTTGCCTTGCGTTTTCCAAAGCTTTAAATAAATCATTAATATTAGGATTTTTAATTATTTAGATACAGATTTTATATGGAAGTGAAAACAAAGAGCAGCATAAAGTAAAAATTGAAGAAAATCGTTAAGATATAAAAAATAAAAATTAATTTTTAAATAAAAACCTTTTTTTTTTTTTTTTTTTTTTTTTTTTTTTTTTTTTTTTAAAGTCGATTTTTTACGTGTGCATTCTAAAGAATATTATAACGTTTTGTTCTGGCGAAAATGAAAAATATGAAATTTTTTAAATCCACCATCACTATAAAGTGTATATGAAAACTGCGCACCCATAAAAATTAAAAAATACATTTGGATTCAGCTAATGTATCAGCTAATGTGTTTTAGAGATTCCAATGTGTAGCATAGGAATCTCTAAATATACAAAAGTCTATCACTAAAAAGTGTGCACGAGTACTTCACGCACATAAAAACTCCCCCTTCCTCCCCCCCCCTCAAAAAAACCATAAGTATACATATTTAACTCGTATTTGAAATAAAAAATGTGAAATTCATTAAAATTGCGATCACTACCGTTTAAAATTTTTTTACAACTTAAATATACTAAAAAACTTTTGTTTTTTCGAATTTTGTGTTGTATGGATCTGAGTTCAGGTGTAAAATACTCCAAAGAAACCACATACAACTAAGATGCAGTGCACTCATATTGGGATGGCTTAAAACAAATTTTTAAATAAAAATTAGCGCATTATTCTTCTTTGCACATGCAGAAAAATGGAATGATCTAGGGGAAAGTTTGATAAAATCGGGACCCTAATGTTTTTCTTTTTATTATTGTACACTATGTGAAAAAAATAGTCAAAATTTGTATTAAAATGATAAATTGATTCCTCAATAAGAAAAAAAGTCTTCATTCAAACACAAACAATAGAAATTAAGATCATAACGGCATTTTTTTTAGAAGTATGCAATGTCCCGGTTTTGTCCGATCAGGTCGGATAAAACCGGGAACTGGAAAAAATAATTAAAAGCACATTGTAATTTTGAGATAATACTATTTATTACAGGAAAATTGACATATTATATTTATAGAATGTGAATCTATATCAAATATACATAAAATAAAAATGAGTTAAGTTACGCTTTAAGAGTTTAAATTGTTAGGCACAAAAATCACAAATGAAAGTTCGATCTTGTTCATTTGCATTGCTGAATGCTTCATGTGCCCATCCTCTGCAATGAAGGCACTGTATCCAACTCCCCTTAGGTTTAGATTGTTCATGTAAGCCGTTGCAAAAGATGCGTGCTTCACTTTCATCTTCTTCCTCGTTTGATGTCAAGAGTTTTTTTTCTTAAAACTTTTCTTTTTCACATCATTTTTTCTACTTTTTTTTCTGTCTTCATGGAAAGCTTCGCTTCAGGATTAAGTTCTTCTTGTCAGGTTTTTTCATTTTTTCTTTTCTTCTTGTTTGAGTTCTAATTTTTAAGGGATTGAAATAAGGATAGACGTTGCAATAAAAATGACTAAAAACAATCTTCTATATAACAACTCAATTTAAATAATATTTTTGTATAATTTTTAAATATTTATAGATCATCAAACAATGCACAAACAACTTAATTCTGTTTCAATAAAGCAAATAAATGAGCTGTCCAAAACCGAAAACTTCCCGGTTTTGTTCGACCATCTACATCCCGGTTTTGTCGGACCAGGCTATTTTGATGAAATGTTGCTCTAGCGTTGTTCAGATAACTCGTAGACACCAATACAAAACGTTAAAATAACGAGTAAATAATAGACTATCATACGTTATACTTACCTAATCTAAATCATTTGGTATTTAGGATTGGTAACGTCATATTGCAGACATCGAATTTTTTACATTTTCACGTGAAATCTTTAAAAAATCCCCATTGCTTAATGAGTTCTTTTAAATGACTTCTGGTCACTGGGAGCTGGCATGTCGCTCATCTAAAAGTAATTCTAAAAGTTTCGGCTAGCCGCAAATAAAGCCATAAAGCCTGTTTCCCTGTTTTATCCACCTACCCGGTTTTATCCAACTTTCCCCTACTTGTAAAAATGGATCATGCTTGTATCATGATAAAAGAAGTGAACTTATTTTTCACAATTTCTTAAATTAAAATAAAGATAATTAGCCATTTATCTTTAAATACTAAATCATTAGGGATATGATTAAAATATTGTTAGTTAAGTTCTTTATTTAAAGATGTAAAAAAAATATTTTATTTTCCAAAAAAAAAAAAAAGTAAACTATTTCATTGAATGTAAGAAGAACATATTCTTGCTTTCTTACTCCGCTTTCGAAATAAGCCTGGGGTCAATCCATTTCAAGTGGTCCAGAAAATATTTTTTTGGTCGCTCGATCATTTTTAAAAAATCTGAAATTTTTTGTACAACTACCCTAACATGACGGAAGTTCAAAATGACAGTTATTTTAATTTTACTATTTTTTGTTTGTGCATGGTGGCCATCTTTGTTTCATCGTGTGCAGCTATTTCCTCACATTGAAGTTTGATATCTCCTTTGTGGCGCGAGATAAAAATCTGGAATTCTGGTTTTTGATAGTATTTTATGGTAGTGTTTTGCACAAAAAATTTCAAGAAGGAGATTCGACTATAAGCTGAGATACGGTGATTAAAAAATGTTAAGAAATGCTATTAGGAGTACACAAGGATAAATGAGATTAGTCTCTTTTATTACAATATTTACGCAGAAAATATCGTTTGTTGAAAACAATTTAATAATAAATGTTTAATTTACAAAGATACTATATATGCTCAACAAAGAGTTTAACACTATTTACGAGAGATGTTATGAGTTCCACCAGTTACTGTTATCAGTCCATCAGGCTGTTCTTTCTCAAAATTTTACTGGAAGCCACCCAAGTCTTGTCATCCCTTGTTAACTTGAATGAAATTCTCTAGGTTTAATAATTGAAACCATGTCAACTCGATCAGTTGCAACCAATTGTCTGTAGTTTACTTTTTCTGAAATGTGTTACGAGTAAAATTGTTGCAATAGCATTTCTAGTAGGTTTGTTCATCTGGACAAATAGTGTATTGGCTTAACATACATTCAGAATTGTTTAAATCACACAGAAGCATTACAAGAAGATATTTGTAATTAACATTTAACTTTGTACCATAAATCATTAATTTAAAATTTTGAAGGTATGAACAATTACATAGTAGATTACGATAGTTTGGCAGTATTGTTTTCACATATTGTCCATATCATATCTCAGCTACTAGTCAAATCTCCTTCTTCAAATTTTTTGTACATAACACTACTACACAATGCTATCAAAGGCCAGAATTTCAGATTTTTATCTGGTGCCCCACCAGAGATATAAAAGCCTAAAAAGTGCGATTTTTAAAATTTTTGACGAATTTCGGAATTTTTTTCGCAAAGAGAAATTAACTCCCAGATCTGGGACTTGGTGTATGAATACATGCACTTTTGACCTATTTGTAGAAAAAATTGTGTAAGGTTGACATTAATCCTTGCATGGAAAATTTCCTTTTGCGAACGGATAGATTTTGGAAAAAATCTTAAATTTTGTGCTAAAATTCCACCAGTAAAAATTTAATTTTCAAAATTATTCTACCACTGTACATTTAGCCTATTTTATTCTGAACAAAATGCTGCAAACCCCATTTCAATTGGGAAAATAAAAGACGAGATATTTACAATTCTGTTTATCCTAGTATCTGAGAAAATCGCTGCACACGATGAAACAAAGATGGCCGCCATACACAAACAAAAAATTGTAAAAATTAAAATAACGGTCATTTTGAACTTCCGTCATGTTAGGGATGTTATACAAAAAATTTCAGAGTTCTTAAAAATGGTCGAGCGACCAGTGCTGGACCACTTGAAATGGATTGACCCTTACATAAAAAAAATCAAGGAGGAGGTTTGACGAAGAAAAAGAATACACATCTCCTTTAACCCGCCACTAAGGCGATAAAAAATAATCATTGGCGTAATGAAAATTTTGACAACCCTCAGGAATGCTATTGCTTTATAATGCTGTGGTTGCTTATTAAACGTATACGAGTCTTCATAAAAAGAACGTCAGAAATTAAAATATAGTGTGTGGTACATTTAATAAAACAATCACGACATAATTTAGACGAATTTAATAAGACGATTAAGACGAATCGAATGAACTATAAAAATCTGGATAAAAAGGTAAAGGATATAAAGATCTTGGCAAATCTGCCAAGGACTAAGTTATTTTTACTTTCCAGTCACCTCTCGAGTTGCTGCAGTAAATTGATTGATGAGTGCCAGTCACGTTTAGAGTTTTCGCAATACATTGAAGGGCGATTGTGAGTGAAAGTACTTTTCGAATACAAAGGGTTAAACACTTGTAGGATTGTATGGAGCAGGATTTAAGTAAACAATTGAAAAAAATAAAAGAACTATGAGGTAGTTTTTTAAAATTTATTAATGAAAGGAAGGTCATCGATATTTTTTATTTGAAACGCAGCAAAGAAAGAGAGGGAAAATTTCTAATAATTGATTTCCTCAATAACTTCTTTATCGCCAAAAATTTTATGATATTGTAAGTTATCTTGCAGTCGAGAGGTGTTTTTATTTGAAACGGGGAAACGTGAGTTAATGAGATTAATGAGAGTTTAATTTGGGGGATGTAGCTAGATCTAGACATACTTAAAGAAATCTCGAAACAGTAAGGTTATTTTATGCGGTGTTAAATCAATAGGGTGGTATCAAATGTTCGAAAGATTTGGAATTTTATGCTTATTAATAGTCTAGATGTACAATCCTTTCCTGGATCACACATTGACCTCTTACCCTCGAGTAAAAATACTTCCCGAAGCAACATATCTAAACTCAACACTAGATCAACTCCCACTGCAATGCTGAGAAGATCAGACAGTATTAAAACAAGTAATTCAAATTTATTTAAACAATAAAATTGTTATATCTCGTATTCATCAAATATTTAATTTAAATTGAATAAACATTACTTACTTAACAACAGCACATCATTAAATAAAAGTTACCAATTAATGATAATCAAATAAATAGTATCACTCACAATAATTTTGATACAAAATTCACTCATTTATTACTCAATACTATTCTGCATTATTATATAGCAACATAATTCTACTTAAGTTGATTTATATCTTTCTCTAACTAATGAGTTAAAACAGTCGTAAAGGTAGTAACATTTAATCAATTTCCACATATTGAGTATAATTTTATTTTAGTTTGTAAGCAGGTTTATCAAAATGTTATTAATCGTTGTATATAAAGTAATATAATAATATCTAAAATATTAGAGCTAATGCGTGTATTACTATAATTACCCATTTTTTTGCTTAATCTTGTACGTGAAAAGTAAGTGAAATCAATAAATACACTAATATTTACAACCAAACGTCAAAAGAGATTATTATGTCAATAAAAACATAGGAAAATATTCAATACAGTGATATTTTTCTACCTCTAACTACTGATAAAGCTCATTAATTTAAAATAATTATTTGGAAAATATTAAATTCTGGAAAGTAACAAAAATGTCAATCTTGGTCCAGAAATTTATCCATAATTCATATTAATATAATGAAATAACTTATAAGGAAAGTCTTTCAACGTTAATTATAAAAAATTTTTGAAAAAAAAAATACTCAGTACATTGCATTAGGATACCACTTGTGTAAAATGTCATCTGCTAAATATAAATATGATAGCAGAAAAAACAATTTGGAAATCGCACGTGAAGCGTAGCAAATGAGGTGCGTTCGTACGATAACAAAGTTTTTAAAATATCAGTCTCATAAAATTGTAAATAGTTCATTACAATTAAAATGTGCACCAAACAATGTTCTCCCTATACCATTATGTAATGGAATATTCTTGTGTGGCCTTGTAAATCAACAACAAATGTTATTTGAACCAGATTATACAAAATGCATATTATAATATGTACTTTATAGATGCATATCAATTTTATTATGTTCAAATGAGTGTAACACCATTAAAATGCATTTGAAACTTTTTTCCCATTGACCGTAATGTAATGGAATAATTTTGATTGTCCCTGTATTTGATCTATGGATCCGATTTTCATAAAATTTGAAATGACTCGACAAAATTAGGTAATAATTATATACTTTAAATTTCAAACGACACTGTTAGATAGTTTTTGCGTTGTTATATGCGGACGGACGGACTGAGCGACAACTATAGATGCTACGTTTTTAAAGAATTACGAAAGCACCTAAAAAGAGGACAGAATAAGATTTTTATTGAGAAAAAATAACTATGGGAAAAATGATAAGAACACTGCCAACGTTGCCTAATACGATTTCTATAAGAATTTCAGAGAATAGAGACATACATAGATTTATCATTTCTGACAGATCTATTAATGATTTATAAGAAGATTAATTTAACTGTATTTTAATTCATTTTAAAAATAGATAATTTGTACATTTTGCAGTTAATTTAATTTGAGTTGTATAAGACATCAATAATGTTTAAGCTTTAAATTTACTCGCTATATAAAAATGAAGGATTCTTTCTAGTTGAAATATTCAAATGGTTATTAATTATCAAATTTTAGTTGCTTAAAATGTGTAAAGCCAACAGAATGAAAAATGTTCAAGCTTGGAATCAAACCATGGTCATTGAATATATGAGTCAATGCTTTATCACCAAGCTATGAAACCTAGCACTTCTCACTTTTTGGCTTGGACTCAGGTTTGGATATTTTTCGCCCTGTTGGCTCTATACCTTTTATGAAATTAAAATTTGCTATTTATTAAATTCAAGACGTGTGAAATTTTCTAAGAGAAATTTCCGAAATTACATAAGTAGATTTAAATGGTTGTTGTTTAACAAATTTTGCTCTTTTATAGCTGACAATCCTAAAATTTACTTTTGGAATAGGTTTCTATATAAAGTCAAATATGTTAAGTGATAATCCATTCGTTGTAATATGAAAAAAAATGAGTTTTTTTTCCACATTTAGCTTTTTTTATTTACATTCTTTCAGTACTTTTATTAATATATATTTTCAAAAATTTAGGCGAGGGGGCGTTCATTGCATTCCCCAACCATTCTTTTTCATGCGTATGGCTTTGTTCCACATTGCAGACAACTCGCCGCTATACACAGCACAAACGCTTTCCTGACAAAGGCATAAAGTAAGCTGAGGTAACAGGACCCTCGAGGTATTTGGGCCATAGACTATTTTATAAAAAAATCCCTGTCGGCTGGGCCTATAGGCGGAGGTAGATTTCAAAGAGTGCTCATTTAAAAAAAAAAAAAAAAAAAAAAAAAAAAAAAAATGATTAGAGATAAACCCAGTTTAATAACTTCATTTGGCCGTTTATGAAAATTTTTTTAATTTCATTTTTCTGCAAAAACTGGTTTTATCAGAATCATCTTAAGAAAAATTCAGCTCAAATGCCCATTTTGACAACATATTTTGAAATAGATTCTGAATTTATTAAAAAATCGACCAAAACAGTACATTATACAGTTCCTAAATAACAAAAAACTGTCAGTTGAATGCATTTGAGAAAAAAATTGAATTTAAAAATGAGTCATAAAATAACCGATTTGTTGTTTGAATACATCTTTAATTCTAATCATGATTGCTTCGGAAAATTTTGTGCGAAATACTCACTTTGACAGCATTTTTAAAAATATATTCTATCTTTATAAAAAAACTGGCCAATGCGTCACAGTATATAGTTCCTAAATAAGAGGATCTGTAAATTGGATGCGTTTGAGAGCGAAAATGGATTTTAAAACGAGTCATAAAAAACGCAATTTGCTATGTGAAAACTTCCTTAAATTTTGAAATCACGAAGACTTCGGGAAATTCTGTTCAAAATACCCTTTTTGGAAGCCTTTTTCAAAATAT
This sequence comes from Maratus speculifer, assembly GCA_964019185.1. Taxonomy (NCBI): domain Eukaryota; kingdom Metazoa; phylum Arthropoda; class Arachnida; order Araneae; family Salticidae; genus Maratus; species Maratus speculifer. The sequence goes on along the minus strand of OZ025299.1, from coordinate 223,208,134 downwards.
ATTCTGTCTTTATCAAAAAACCGATCAATGCATCACATTATATAGTTCCTAAATAAGAGGATCTGTAAATTGGATGCATTTGAGATCAAAAATGGATTTAAAAACGAGTCAGAAAAAAACACAATTTCTTATTTGAATACTTCCTTCAATTTTCAGTCCCGATGACTTTCGGAAATTCTGTTCAAAATACCCTTTTTGGTAGCCTTTTTTGAAATATATTCTGTCTTTATCAGAAAATTGACCAATGCGTCACTTTATACAGTTTCTAAATAAGAGGATCTACCATTTGGATGCGTTTAAAATAAAAAATGAATTTAAAAATGAGTCAGAATATAAGCAGTTTGGATTTGAGGTTTTTTCTCCAACTCCTATTTTTGTTTAATTTCTTTTTGCTGTACGAGTTGGTCCTATGAAAAACTTGTCAATATAAAAGTTGTAGATATTTTTGAGAAGATGTAAAATAAATTTAATCAGATTTGATATCTTAAAAATTGACGGAGTTATGGATTTTTCTCTTTTTTCAGCGCCCTTTTTCTTTTCTTTTTTAATTTTTTTCATCGGTAAAAGTTGGTCCTATCAAAAACTTGTAAATACAAAAGTTTTAGATAATTTTAAGAACATTTACAGAAAATTTAGTTGGATTTGATATCTTGAAAATTGACGAAGTTATGAATTTTTTTCTCTCAAAATCCCTGTTTTTTTCGCCCCTTGAGCCCACTTCTAAATTTATCAAAAATCTGTCATGCATATACTTTTGGCCCATTTTTAAGAAGTAATATAACTTTAAACTGATTCGATATCTACTTTAATTAAGAAGTTATGGCGTTTTTTCGGTTTTCACAAAAACGCCCCCTATTCCGACCCCCTTGGTCCGATTTTGCTCATTAACGAACTTAGCCAAGATTTTATCCCCTTTGATTTTATGTACCAATTTGGTGGATATTGGTGAAGAATTATAGAAGTTATCGTGTCCATAAAAAAGTGAGATACATATATATATATATAAACTGGTGCGATTGCAATAGGTAGTATTTCTTACGAAATCTACCTAAAAACCGTGGATGACTTTTAAGCTTTAGTTTTTCCCTACATTGCACCCCCACCTATGCTTCTCAAAACAACGCCTGTCAACTCAATCAATGTTCGGTTTTTGCTGTGATAGGTTACCGAAAATTCAGGTTTCTTTTTTTTTTTTACAAACAACGTCAGTTTTGTTGTACTTCCTCAGCTTATTATTAAAATACCGCAAGTATTTCTATTAAACAACAACCTTTTTAAAGAATAGAATACAAATATATTATTAATAATAGGTATATACACATATTTACTTAATGTTTTAAATTTAAAGCCGGTGTTCCAGTTACCCATTACCAAAATTTCCAAGAATGGGGTAACTGTACCATGTGGGATCCAGCTACCCCAGCTTTTATAAATGTTTTTTTGCAATTTCTCTTACTATGGGAAATTAAATTCTTCATTTTTTTTGCTTACAGTAAAGGAATTTATATAATACATTATTAACGTTTCATTATAAAATTTTTAAAATGCATGTGGTGGGTAATCAAGCCAAATTTTTAAAATGATATAGCTAAACCTCGAAATCTTACGATACAGATGATGAGAGATACATAAAACAAAGTGAAATTATTAGAAAATTATCGAAACCAATAAAAAATAGTTCTGTTCGATATAAAAACATGGTTACATTCTCCACAGACATTTTGGACTTTAATTGAGGTAAATAAAAAAGAAAGTGAGATACTTAAGTACTTAAGTATCATACTCAAATTCACATTAACTTGTTTATTTTTTCCTTAAGTATCCATATATCTTTCATGCTTATACCCATGTAAAAGTACATACGTAATTACTTATTCTTATGTTTTATGTATAAATAAATCTAATAATTTCTCATTTGGTGCTTTTTTTAGACACTTTGACAGCAGAGGTTTCCCATACAACGCTCTTTAGTTGATTTATAATTTACATGATAGGGTTACATTTTTTAAAGTTATTTACACTTTTTCAAACGGGATATGATACCCCTTATTAAAAAAGACAAAGGCATGTGGAACATAGACTTGCTTGGTCTAGTTGCCCGATTTTTAGGGGCCAACAGGACCCATGAAAAAAGAAAGATTAAATCTATTTATTTTTTATTTTTAGATATTAAAATATAATTTTGAAAACTTCTGTCTGCTAGAGAGAACCTAACTGAGCACATTTACAAAAGTTCAGACTTTAATTCAAGTGAACATTAGCTTTTAGCAGCTAAATTGCCAGAATCTTCAAAGCCATATTCTAAAATTATGGTCCAGTTGCCCCACCTAACCTTACTTATTTCTGACTAGTAATAGATTAGAATTTTTATGCATATTGCACTGATAATAAAATACAGCAATAGTAGAGTACATTTGCCCATGTTATAAATTTGAAAATAAACTTCAGTTAAAATCCCAAGCATGAGGGGAATCGTCTGATGGAGTTGATGTTAGTTGCGATGCAGAGGGAAGAAAAAATAATAAAAATTTTACACAAATGTCATTTTTCTTGCAATTTTGAAAAATTGAAGCAATAATCAATATAGTAGAAGATTCACAAACGGGCTATAAAAGATAATTTCTGGATACCCTGCATAGTTTTTAAATATTTTTTAGCTTTCCAACTTTAAATTAGCAATTAATTTTAAAGATATGATTGGCTATAGACATGTTTTCATACCGGTAAAATTTTGGATGAAATTTAGACGTTCGCATTTAAAAACCGTCTTTATTAGGATAGAATTCAAGCAATAAAGATTATCAGAGAAACAGTAATTTCACAGTATGATTAGAATATTAACAGTCTAAAGCTATGATGTAATGTAAATGTAAGTATCGAATATTCATCAGGAATCAGAATCTCAAATTTTGCATCTCCTGTTGTCCAATAATTTATTTATAATTCATTTCGATGCAATGTAATAACTTGCGATAAAGTTATATCTATAAGGAATATCATTGAAATATTATGCTTCGGCCGCGATAACGCCGATGTGTAATGCTAATGCTGTTGCATTTATTCGTTAACTCCTTGGGGACGAGCGACACGTATACGTGCCGTAAAAAGGCTTAAGAATCCTAGTTTATTCCCACCAGTAAAATTTTACTGTGAAATTTACCTTATTTAATTGGAGAATTTTCTCGATTTAGTAAGGCACAAATTTCTGTTTTTAAAAACCGGTGACAAAACATTAAATATTTCGTAAAAGACTCCCGTCACGAAGGGGTTAATTAAAATGACACTCAGTACCTGAAATCAGAAGAATTCAGTTTTGAGTTATATAATACATTTCCTGCACCGTTTCTGTCATTTAACAACTTTATTTACCCATCATTATAAACTTTTTAAACGTCATCGTTCAAGTGCTTTCGTGCAAGAAATAATTTCACAAATATACTCATGTTTAAAAAAAAAAAAAAAAATCACATTTTTGTACAGAACTGATTATTTTCAGAACTACTGGACAGATTTTAATAAAAAATTAGGTACATACAATCGTAGAAAAAAGTGTAAACACCCCCATACTATGTCTGAAAAAAATTAACGTAGAAGAAAGTTAATTGTACTAAACGATTGGAAAATAAGTCTACTTTTAAATAATGAATATGAAATTTGTTTCTTTCTACAAAATAAACCAGCCCAAACTTTGTTTTGTTTTATCAATAAAAAAAACAAACAATTTTGACAAGATATTTTAAATTTTCGGTTCAAACTATGCCACAAAACGAAATTTCATGTTATTTAGTTGATAAGTTTTTGAATTATAAATATTCTGAACTTAGAGCTTCTAATGTTAATTTACATTTCCATAATTCTATCAATATTTACTGAAATTATAATCCTAATGTGAAATTTATTTAACGAGATTACAGTACTAAAAAATTCAAACATAAATACATTGAATTTTTAAGTTTAAAAATTTTCTGATATGAATTATGAGTTATAAAATTATTATTCGAAAAAAATATCAATTGCAATTAATAATATTTTTGATGGATTTATATTTGTTATGTCCATTATGCAACTCCAAACTTTCAAATTTTTCTTTAAAGTAGTTACCAAAGTACAGTGTCTCACATAAGTGATGGGACACTTGTGCTTTACAAAAGGAAACTAATCAAATAAATTAAAAAAAACATGTACACATTTTTTTGTGGGTGTGTTTCATACTTAAATTTAGTAAAGATTATAACATAACATACATCTTGTCAAAATATTAAAATATTAATTTAATAAAAATACAAATGTTTAGAACGGAGCAAAAAATAGCTCACATAAGTGATGGGACACCATTATATATGCAACAAAAATTATCTGAAATAAGCAATAAAAATATTTTTGGGGGTTTTATTTTTACTTAAAAGCAATTGGCAATAATTTATAAAATCGTCTGCAGTATTTCTCTCCAGTTTGTTTTGGAATTTTTGTGTTTTTTAGCTCTGTGTAGCCATGAATGCTAAACGAAAAGAAACTTCGCCTGAAATTCGAAAATTAGTTATTAATTTGAATATTGAACGTGGAAAATCTATTAGAAAAACTGCTGAAACTGTTAACTTGAGTCGTTCAACAGTTTTCAATATCATTAAACGATATAAAAATAATCATATGATTCAGGATAAAAGAAGACCTGGTCGACCATCAATGCTATCCAATGGAATAAAGCGAATTATCGTTCGAAATATTAAAAAAAATCCAAGAAATAGTGCTTCAAAGGTTGCTGCTGATTTACAAGCATTATATGGAATAATTGTTAATCCTGAGACTATTAGAAGGGTAATTCGATCTGCTGGATATCACGGTAGAGTAGCCAGGAAAAAATTCTTCGTAAGTGAAAAGAATAGAAAACTCAGACTAGCTTTCGCAAAATCCAACATAAATAAGAATTCTGATTACTGGAATGAAGTTATATTTGTTGATGAGAATAAATTTAATATATTTGGTTCTGACGGTAGAATCTTGGTGTGGAGAAAACCCAAGGAAGAATTTCGCAAATAGAACTTGGTACCAACAGTAAAACATGGTGGAGGAGGAGTTATGGTATGGGGGTGTATGTCATCCGCTGGAGTTGGTAATCTTGTTTTTATTGTCAGTATAATGGATCAGTATAAGTATATTGATATTTTAAAGCAAAATTTGAAATCTTCAGCACGAAAATTGAACCTTCATAACGATTTTAAATTCAACCAGGACAATGACCCCAAGCACACTGCTCTGAACGTTAGACTCTGGCTGCTATATAACTGTCCTGAAATTATAAAAACACCACCACAATCTCCAGACTTAAATCCCATAGAGAATATTTGGCAAGAAATGGAATCAAGAATTCGCAAACACACCATTTCTTCAAAACAGCAACTAAAATCGGTGCTTCAAGAAGAATGGGGTAAAATCACTCCAGAAATCACAAAAAAATTAGTCGAATCCATCCCAAAAAGATTAAATCATGTTTTAAAAGTAAAAGGAAATCCAACAAAATATTAAAACCTTTTAAAAAGCAAAATTTTTGGATAAATATTTGATGGAAAAGTAAGTGTCCCATCACTTATGTGAGCCATTTTTTGCTCCGTTCTGAACAATTGTATTTTTACTAAATTAATATTTTAATATTTTGACAAAATGTATGTTATGTAATAATTCTTACTAACTTTAAATATGAAACACACCCAAAAAATTTTTTCACATGTTTGTTTATTTATTTTATTGCAGTTTCTTTTTATAAAGCACAAGTGTCCCATCACTTTTGTGAGACACTGTAGTTATGCTTAAAAAACTTCAAAATGTTGGTTTAAGGGGCCGTCTATAATGTGCAGAAAAGCATAATTTGAAAAAAGAATATTTTTTACTTATGCTATTGAAGCATTTGGGTTGGAATTACAGTGCATCACTCAAGATCAACTTAGAGCGCAAGTCTCTCCTGCAAAGTAAACAAAACGTAAAACTTATTTCAGTATCTCATGATCTTTCATTAATTTGAATATTTTCTACGTTCATGTGCTATGAAAATTATCAAAAGAGTCCTGATATTGCTAACAGTCTTACTGAATCAATTGCATGAAGATTACAAGAAGCTCTTGATAAAAATGGTTTCTTGATAAAAATATGCATCATAATTAACATATATTCTCATTAAAATTTAAATACGACGTAAGGCTTTTTTTTTTGCGGTGGAGGGGTTCGCCTTATCATTTTTGTGAACTAATCTACCTATAATTTTCTTCTTCTCTTTTGATAAAGTTTTATCATATAAAATAATTTTTCTTATTAGGCATAATCATATATTTTTTTTATTTATAGATAAATTTCGGTATTGTAAATTTTTGGAAGCGAGTTGCTGCAACTATTGCTTTCTAAGTTTCATTATGCGGTTCAATTTGTCTTTGTATATATGTTTGCGTTTGGTTGATGTTTAATTTTTATGCAAAAAACTGCGATGATCACATTAACATGGATTTTCACTGAGCAAAGCGTAATTGGTAGTGTAAACACGAAATTATTCATTTCAACGCTTTCTACAAAATGAAAGAACACGTGATTTTCTCTTTTTAAATAAATGACGATGTATTTTCGGCTGATGATTAATGCAATGATTAATGAAATTCTAGTATAGAAAGATTTTATATCCTTTAAAACATTATATCCATAATGTAGTAATTAAGATATTAATATTTATTAATTTAATTAACTCAAATCTTGTTAAATTGTTCCCTGTATTACAATAAATATCTATTAGATAAAATATTCCCGCGAAAGTATTTTATTGATATTTAAAAGTGATAATTTAGTCTTTTACTAACTTTTGCATATCAATCAAAAATTGTAATCTTTTCAAATAGTTTTTAACCCATTAAAACAGGTTTAAATAATTAAACCTTTTGTTCCATAGCTTGAAATTTAGATCTCTTCAAGTACACAGGCTAATTTAAAAACATTTTAATAGTTATTTTTATGATTTTTAGATAGTTTTCTTGACATTCGGAAGTAGTAGAAAAAAAAAATCTAAAATAAGTTTTTTGCCAACGGGCATTAATGAGTTAACTGCGAAATTTCAAATGAAATAACAGAATAAGTTAAATCACGGTATCAATCCTATTTTAAATAGGAATAATGAATGTAAAGTTCTTTTGATGTCTTTTTTAAGTAGATTTAATTTTAGTCCTTCAAATAAATCTTTATATAAATCATGCAAAGATATCTAAAAAGATCAAACAAGAATCACCCTCCTTCCCACCCTCCCTTCAAAAAAGGCATTATTAATCTTTTTCAGGTTTATTTTGAGGCAAAAAGAAAATTGTATGGTTTATTCTACATTCTTTCCTTAAGCTGCTCTATACTATTTTTTATTCAAAATTTTGCATTGGGCGATGTTCTTTACATTTTTTTTTTCATTCAATAACAAAATGATGTGTTAAATAAATTCAAAATCTGAGAAAAAGTATTATAAAGCACTTACAAAATTCTAATCCCATTCACATAATGAAAAACTATTATAATTACAGACATCTTTTATGTATGCATTTAAATCGGATAATTTGACATTTACAAGTAGGGTTCGCAAATACCATGCTATTTTCGAAAATATCAAAAATATCTGATGTTTTGATATCCATTGGAAATTTTCGAAATAATCAACTCATTGATAATTGTAAATATTTTCAGAACTAATATAAATTAGAAATTAAAATAAATTGCATTTAGAATGATAACTTAATAAAACAATATTCTAAATATATATATTTTTCCACATGTAACACCATTAAAGATAGAATAATTGAAAATATACATAATTAGCTTTCTACACTCACAAAAAATAAAATTATGGGATTAATTATCGAATTTCCAAAAAAATGTTTGTGTTTTATACAAAAAAATTATATGCAAAATAGTTTGGTTTTTTATTGAAAATTTGAATCTAGCCTGTTTAGTTCAAACTAACGAAATCCAGAAACATAAAAGATTCTAATGGAGTAGTAAATAACTTCTCATAATAAAACGGTTTATCTTTAAATATATGTTTTAAGTAAATATTTATTGGTTCTACATTTTACTTTTAAAAGTTCAGCTTCAAGACTCAAACTTGAAAAAGATTTTTTTAGGAGTATTAGGGAGGGAGGGGGGTATCAAGATTTAAAAAAGGCCAGTCGGAGCAAAAGTTCTTATCTACTATACATACATATCTACTATCCTGTTCTTTTTCTGTTCTTTATCTAATTTCTTTTCTTAATTTCATTTTAATATGGTTCCTGATCAGATAAATAACACAAACTAGGATATGTATCTAAAATTTTGAAGCAGAGGATGGGAAAATTATCTGGCGTACTCCATTCGTCGCCCCCCTCCTCCCCTCCAAAAAATGTACTGTTAGCAAACTTCTTCAACTTCGCGTTAGCAAACAAAAGAACGCTTGAAGCAAAATCCCAATAGTAATAGTTCAACCAAATCGGAAATTTTACATAAAACGTGGCAAATGATGCGCTTTCACCTTCTTTTTTTCGTTCTCTAGAAAAAATTATTGTTTTGGACTTTTAGCGTTTTCCATTCTTAATCTTCAATTCTAGTTCTAAATTAAGTCTTATTTCAATAAAAGTATTAGCGCTTAGACGTGTACGTTGTATGTGTTAATATTATGAACCACTTTGTAAATGAATGATATTTGAGATTAATAAGAAGACATTACATAAAAACTTAAAGATGTTAAATGCACTGTAATAATTATTACTTAACTGGCATTCAAAATGAGCTCACAGTAGAAATAACTGTGTTAGCTATACACAGTAAACTGAATGGATAATTCAGTGAAAAATGGTTGTTAACTCATTACTGTAGATTTAGCATACTCACCAATTTAATATACCGACCAGTAGAGAAAAACGAGATTAATGTGCACTTAAATCTATTGATAAGCAACAGAAAACATTTTTGAGAATATTTTGCTCTGCACTGTTTTAATTTCTAGAAAAAATGTGTATACTTACTTAATACTGACGAGATATTATATAATTATTTTTAAATATGCACACATAATGTACATTCTAAGATTACATATAGTAGGGCAATTATACGTACTCACCAAGGCTGCTAGGGCCGCCAGCTCATTATAGATTTGAATCTATCTATCATACTATACAGTCCAAGAGCTGACAGCACAAAAACCTAAGGTATCAAGCATAAGAAAAACCTTTATTTTGTGGAAGAGTATAAATAAGGGAATCTAATAATCCATGTCTGCCGGATGTGAGGTGGTACAAAAGTCAAAAATTAATGCCATCAGCGGTTGACTCGTAGGTTTATCATTGTGTTTGTCCTAGAATCAAAGCTATGAAAACTTGGAGGACTGGGTACAGAAACACAAAAGGATAAAAATACGAGTCAATCACTAGTGGTAAAAGTTTTGGCTTATGTACCACTTCAATTCAAACAGGGGTCATCACATAGCCCTACATCTACTCTTCCATAAAAAAGGATTTTTTTCTTGCGCTTTATCCCTTAGGTTTTTGTGCTGTCGGCTCTTGGACTAATATGGCCATTAATGACCGGATGCTGTCAATGTTAGACATTTTGTCGAATATTTAAAGATTTGCTGGATTTTTCTGGAATTTCAGAAATATGAAGAATATGGTCTACTTCATATTTATGAATGGCGATTTGATCAAAAAGATAATTAGGGGGCCACTAAAAAAAATCAAAGAAAAATAATGTTTGAGATCACCTGTAAAATAAAATGCACGAAATCACTATAGCTTACAAATACACTAAATGGCCAAAGATGACCGGCCACTTACGATTTTAGACATTTTGTTAAACATCTAGAAAAATACACGAGGAATTATCCTGAAACTCTAAGTGTGTAAATATAATAGTACAGGACACATATTTCTGTGAAGACTTTTTCCCGAAACTCTATAGGGGATCATCAACAAATTGAAAAAGAACGAATATCTTTTGGATAACCCAGTCAAAAATAATGTAGCAAAAGCACTCAAATTGTAGATTATGATTAAATGGCTTATTGTAATATACTGTGTTCATTTTTATGTGGATAGCATGTATACTCGTAGAGAAATTAAGGTTTTTATAAAAACAGTCCCAAATTTTTGCAAGTCTTTTGCCTATAATTTGCAGTTAATATAAAATAATGTTCTTTTCTGAAAATATGACAGACAACATTGTATATAATACCTTGTCATCAGAATTAAAAAATAATAAAAATTGTATGAAAAATGAGTAGGTTTACTAAATAAGATTTCAGTGCGCATGCGTGAACCCAATCAAAATATAATTTGCATAATGTGTTAGCGAAATGTATACAGCAACTTTTGTAAAAGTCTCAAAAACATAGTTTGAAAATTCTGAAAATTACTGTTGATAGAATAAGATCAAAATCCGTTATCCCCCCCAAAAAAATTCAGGGTTTTTTTTTTTATCCAAATATAGTAGTACGTGCCATATTGTGTATTCTATATTGCCATTAATTAATGGATATATGGATACAACCCCTCATCTTTTTGCCTCCCTTTGGGAATAACAGATTTTGAGCTGATTCTATAGACGATCATTTTCAGAATTTTCTAGTTATGTTTTTGAAATATTTACAGAAGTTGCTCTATACATTTAGCTAACACAATATGCAAATGAAATTTTGATATCGTTGGCGCATGCGTAATGAAAAATTATTTAGTAAAACTGCTCATTTTTCATACAATTTTTATTATTTTTTAATTCTGATGGCAGGTTATTGTGTACAATGTTATTTGTTATATTATTAGAAAAGAACATTATTTTATATTACGAACTCTGCAAATTATAAGCAAAAAATTGACAAATGTTGGGACTGTTTTTATAAAAATCTTAATTTCTATACGAGTGCTATCAGCATTTTATATGCTATCCACATAAAAATGAACACAGTATATTACAATAAGCCACTTAATCATAATTTACCGTTATAGCGCTTTTTCTACATTAGTTTTGACAGGGTTATCCAAAAATTATTCGTTCTTTTTCAATTTGTTGACGATTCCCTATAGAGTTTCGGGAAAAAATCTTCACAGAAACGTATGACCTGTACTATTATATTTTCACGCTTAGAGCTTCAGGATATTTCCTCATATATATTTCTAGATATTTAACAAAATGTCTAAAATCGCTAGTGGCCGGTCATCTTTGGCCATATAGTGTATATAGATATTGTACAATATATGTATTCATTTGAGGAAGAATAGAATGTATATTCATGGAGATACATAGATTCTTTTGAAAAATTAAAAAAAATTTTGCATATTTTTTGTTTATATTGTTAACCCGTTGGGGACGAGCGACACGTATACGTGCCGCAAAAAGGCTTAAGAGTCCTCGTTTATTCCCACCGGTAAAATTATACCGTAAAATTTGGCTTATTTAATCGGAGAATATTCCCGATTTCAAAAGACACAAATTTCTGTTTTTTAAAACCGGTGAGAAAAAATTAAAAATTTCGTAAAAGGCTCCCGTCGCGAAGGGGTTAAGGGCTTTTAAGCAAATTTAAAGCCAGTTTTAGAAAATTTGACAAAATGTAATAGAAATAATATAGTGCAATTAGAATGTCAATATATTCAATATAGGATGACATATGACAATTGTATGAAATATTTTTTGTCTGCGTATTCGCGCACGAAAATTTTTTTTCATGATTTGATAGTTAACTCTATGAAGAAGCTCATAAAAAATAAGCCAATCATATATTGTGAAAATTCAGTAGGATATCGGCAATATAGTAAACTAATTTTTAGGTTCCCTCTAAAAGCTGTTGAACTATAACGGATTTTCTCCAAATTGTCATTTTTTTAATTATCTGCCTTTCAGCAAAGGAGTTAATACTTAATGTATGCCAATGAGTACCTTTAGAGGAAATGCTTAGATTTTGGCACTTCTTTTTTCTTAGAATAGGCTCGTTCTGGTGGTTTTACAAGAAAAACTAAAGAATCAATATAAAAAGAATATTAAAAACAGTAAAAATTTAAAACGACAATTTATGGAAACACCCAATATCATTTAGCTAATTAAGAGAACAGAAAAGAACCAGCACAGATATCTTTCTGAGTTTTCTAGAAATTTAGATTTGCTTTTATATGTGTTGTTCAGTAGAGTTGATTATCATATCATGAGAAAAAATGTTTTTTACTGTGCGCTCATGCGCAGGTAAAAAATATTTATTAGAACTGCTCATATTTCATCAAACATATTTATATTACAATTGCACTATATTATTTCTACTACATTATGTCAAATTTTCTGAAACTGGCATTAATTTAATAAAAAGCTCTGCATGATATAAACAAAAACTATGCAAGAATTTTTTGAACTAAAAAAAAAAAAAATAAATAGATATATCTCCATGAATATACGTTTTAATCTTTTACAAGTGAATATACGATATCCTGTACTCCTAATATATAGCCATAGATCTATACATTTTATTTCACAGGGTGATCTCAATCATCATTATTACTTTTCTTTGATTTTTTGTTGGTACCTTAATTGTCCTTCTGATCAAATCGCCGTTGATAAATATCAAGTGGAACATATTCTCTATATGTCTGAAGTTCCTGTAAAATCTGATAAATATATATTTAAATATTCGACAAAATGACTAAAATTGAAGGTATCGCAGTCATTAAGGCCCGTATATATGATGTGTATATATGGTGTGTGGGTATCTGTTTGGATACTTACTAATTTGTGAACAAATAACATGAATATTTGCGACTATATCTTCTAAAATGATTGTATATACTTACCAATTGGTGAAGAAAGAAGGATCTTGTATGATTATAAATATTTTAATAAATGGTAACAAGAACATTTAAATATATTTTCTCTTATACTAAATGCCAATAACTTTCATAGCGATTTAAAAAATCTAAAAAGATACAATGAATTTTAAATTTAATACAGAATTAGCGATTAATAATTTTTTCACTTTAAAAAGCTCCAGAGTGTTTTCTAGTGCTTTAAATGTAGTTATATTTGAACTACATATAATTCAAATGATGCGCTTGTCATTTATTAAAAAATAAAAATAGTATAAAAATTCGTTTATAGATGCCACTGGAACACACATATAAATGTTAAATATGTAACACTAATACTGCTCAATGGATCATCCTTCTTTGTAAACGATTAACTCTAATCGCAAAATCATATTTTCCACAGCGAAACGTAATGAATCTGCTAAAACATCAAGAACATAGCTCTGAATGTTCTCTTTCAGATCTAGCATTAAAGCATATGCAGATGTTCTACGGTAGATGCTGTCCTTCAGAAAATCCTATAAACATAACTTCACTCGGGGTGATAGCTGCTGATCGATAATGCCATGCTGTAGGAAAATGACGGCTGATCACCCGTGCATCTGTAAAATGTTGCCTTAGGAAATGCAATCCTGGACCACCAATGTGGAGGTCAGAGGCATCTTGCATTAAAATGATTCCTGAAGGCTTAACCCCTTCACTGGTTAATTCTTTTCCGTTCAATAAATTGAAAATAGCGGACTCACACCACTATTATTTAAATAAAATATTCGTAAAATTTAGTCTAAACATTTTCGCCTTTCAATAGTATGAAAATTTTCTTAAAAATAATAGTTGTGTCAAAAGCTTTAAATGATGAATTAAGCAAATTGTCTTCCCCCACGGCGTTCCGGCAAACCAGTTAAGGGGTTAAATACTATAGAAATTGCGGGATTAGAAAGTCTCTCAGCAAATCATGGTACCTTTGTACAGCGACAGATAAGTTCGGATTCTTTTTGCTTCTATTTTTTAAATAATAATAATAATAATAATAATAATAAAACCCAATGATAAAACTGCCCCTAAAAGCACACCATACTGTCACTTTTTTTAGAAGGCAATTGTTATTCAAGAGGGTTTTCTGCTGCCCGAACTCGAAAGTTTTGTGTGTTAACTTGGCCATTGAGGCAAAAGTGGACTTTGTCAGTACAAAGAGTGTTCTCTGGCCAGTCGAGAATTTTCAGTGGAGCAAAGAACTGTAGTGCAGAGTCCACTTCATGCAACTGGTGCACAGACTTGATTTAAAAATACAAAATCCACTACAGAATGTTTCGTACAGCGAAATACGGCATATCCACAACAAAGGAAACAACTGGAACACTCACCCTATCATGAGGCGATTGATTCCTGCAATTACCAATTGCCCAGTTCTTTCAAATTTCTGTATCATGTAGCGTTGAGCACAAGGACAATGACCTCTTTGCATCGGTTTCATACGGCGGAATTCTTTTACAGCAGCTACTAGGCAGTTTTGTTCGTTCTGGTAAAGCCTCTAAAACTTTTTATTGAAACGTAGGAATGATATGCATGTAAATAACAAATGCTCATCATCAATCTACCTTTTTAACCAATGAATAATGCTAATGGGCATACGCTGTAATGTAAATACTGTTTCACTTGTTCAGCATATGAAAAAAAATATATATAATTTATATTTCAGGTTCAATTATTGGTGAATTTGGGTACTTAAAATTTTATGCAACAAATGTCTAGCGAATCATAAAAATAATCTGTAGTACAAATTTTGTCTCACTTGGAACAGTAGAACACACTCCAAATCCATCTGAAGTGGAAATTTTCTCTTGCTAACTCTGACTTTAAACTTAAAACATAATATGGAATTTGATTGTTTTGTTTTATGAATATGAGATCAGGACGTATTTAATTTTTAAAAATTTCATGTATTTCAAGTCATTCTGGAATTTATTACGGAGAATTGTTAGTATATTCGGTCTTTTGTAGTCTGTGTTTATTCTGTCGTATGCATCATATGTTAAAATTTCGTTATTTAAAAACAACGTGATTCAACTTATTGACTTAAAACTACGTACGAAATAAGATTAAATTTAAGAGTAAATTAAATTGTAAACATTAATTTCATTATAAGTCTATCAACAGCTAAAATTATTTGGTCCACTTTGGTTTGAAGTGTCGATCAAAATACTGAGCATTTTTTCTAAGTTATTGAAAAAGGGATACAGTGCATTCATGTAATGTTACATTAATGTTTTTCAAATTTCAGATAAAATTAACTACAGCTCATATTCAATATATTAGAATAATTACCTTTTTTTTAGAAATTGAAAATATCGTTTGGTAATTTAATGTCTTTTAATGAAAATATGCAAACGATATTTTTATTAAGAACTTATTGTTGATTAAACTTACTTGTTATCTTAAATTTAATATCATTTTTGAAAAGATTAATTGCAAAAAAAATTATTTTGAAAAGTCAAAATATTAGAATATTTATTCAAGTGGTTCAAAATATTAGAATATTTCACATTAATTCTCCTTTAATTATTACCAATTCTTAACTGGTGGCATCATTGATTAAATTCAGACTATTTTATTTAAAATCAGTATTCTTTTTTTGCAGTTTGTTTCTTTTTCATCTTAAAATGGGCCGTGTGAGTGATATTCCTGAATCTACTAAACTTCGTATGGTTGATTTGTATCGGCACGGTAAAAATCAATGTTTTATAGCGAATTATTTACATTGTTCGCAATCGAGCGTTAGTAAAATACTAACACAATATTCAAAAATTGGAAAATTTCAAAGTAATCGCCGAAATGGTGGCCGAAAACAAAAAACATCTGTTAGAGATGACAGGAAACTGAAGCGTATAGTTAAGAAAAACCGTTTTAAAAGTGTGCGATTCTTGCACCGAAAATGGAAAGAAGAAGGAGTTGAAGTTTCTACATCGACAACATTAAGACGTCTCCATAAATTTAAATTTGAATCTCGTGCACCGAAAACAAAACCTCTCATGACTGCAAGACAAAAGCGTATAAGATTGAATTGGTGTAAATCAAGACGTTTATGGAGCAATGAAGATTGGAAAAATATATTATTTAGTGATGAAAGTATGTTTTGTGTTTCATATGGTAATCAAGGTATTCGAGTTTGGAGAATGAAGCAAGAAGCATTTGATAAAGAATGCCTTAAACGTTCCGTAAAATTTACTGCTAGTGTCATGGTTTGGGGTTGTATGAGTGCAGAAGGACCTGGAAAGTTATGCATCGTCTACGAAAAGGTTAACTCTCTGATATATCAAGAAATTTTAGAATATTACATGATTCCATCATCAGAAGATTTATTTGAAGATGATTTCATCTTTCAACAAGATTTAGCGTCCCCGCATACCTCGGTGTCAACTAAGAATTGGTTCCGCCAACGCAACATTAAGGTACTTCCTTGGCCACCAAATTCACCAGATCTTAATCCCATCGAAAACTTATGGTGTATAATGAAGAAAAAACTTCAAGAAAATCCTCCTTCAAGTAAAACTGAGTTAGTGGCACGTATAAAGTCTATTTGTGCTAATATTGATAGAAATGTTTGTAAACACCTTGTATATAGTATGCAAGATCGATTGTACGCTGTTATGAAAGCTAAAGGGGATGCTACAAAATATTAGCTACCATTTACTTCATATTCATAAGGTAATATTGTTGCGTAAAATAAAATATTCTAATATTTTGAACCAATCTAAATTTTATCACCTCAAAATATTCTAATATTTTGAACCAATCTAAATTTTATTCTAATATTCTGGTGTGTATAAGGAAGCTGTATACCTAATTTATTGTGCTGTATTTTATATTTTATAAATGTTAAAATCTTATCTAAACATTCCAGATTTAATTTATAAGAAATTTAATTGCATTTACTTAGTATAAAAAATAAAATATGACAAATAATTTTTTCTTATTACTTTTTCTCAATTATTCTAATATTTTGAATATGAGCTGTAGTTTCTTTGCGAGGAGTGAATTTTTGAGGCGTTTAAAATGAAAAAATTCCATAATTATTTACGGTTAAATGTGGTTAAATTTAATAATAGTATACAAGTAGAAATGCATTAGTAAGACGAGATATACACAATATATCTTAATTTCTAAATTTCATGTCTTATTATACACTGTTTAAAGAAAAAAAATAGATAAGTGAAGATTATCACCATTTATTTTTGTATTGTATGAAGAAATACATTATTATGTTTAACTAAAAAACGAAAATTATGAAAATAACTAACCATGTTCCATCTGCTCCAGCTGAAGCGATTTTTCTTGCATCTTTTTGGTTCCAAGCGACACAGTAGACTGCTGATCCTTTTTCATGCTAGAATTAAAAATAAAACTACAAATTTGGAAAGTGGTGTTCAGTGAAATGGAAAGGTCCATGCTTAAAATTTTTGAAATGTACCAGTGTGACTTGTGAATAGCGGATACTTTGGGAGCGCGAAATTTGTTTACTTTGCAGATATAAAAATATACAAATACTATTTAAGTATTGAAGATTGAAAAAGTGTTCACTAAATAGAGACATCCGCTATTGCGAAGTGTCTGTTTTGAGATATTATTATATTGACTCTAATGCTTGGAAAAGATTCATGTAAAATCTGATGTTCGGTGAAGTTCTTTGATTTTGTCAGATGATATGCTTGGGGTTATCGTAAAGTTTTAATTATAGGAGACTATTTTTTATATTCTATTCGCATCACTGTATAAAAAAATAAGTATATTTCTCTTTTAAATGTTTTGAAAGCACATATAAATGATTTTTGTGTTTAAAAAGTGGTGAAAGATGGCACTGAAAAATATACGCCTGTAATTGAAACTTTGCGATACCTCCACGCATATCTTTATTATTCTGTGAAAGTGAAACCAGTTCACAGAGTAATACAAAATTAGGTACACAAAAACAAAGGATTATTTTAAAAGAAAATGTTACAAATTACTACACATTTATGTTCGTCTATAGCAACGCAAGTCATTTTATAACCATAACCTAACCTGTAGCTAGAAAGCCTCGTTGAGCACAGAGGCTGTATCAAACCACTGATGTGCATTGGAAACGCTGTGAACGATGACGTTAATTTATCAAGTATAGAATTAAAAGCATAATTGTACTGAGAAAGTAAAATTAGCCCACTTCGTTATTAATTAAAGCATTATAAAAATATCCATTGTATTTCTGTGCTTCGTTTGTCGAAATGCCAGCTATAACTAACAAGGAAGGTCTCCATACGGGCATACTCTAAAAATTCTGAAAAAATTACAAAATGTTCTTCTCGTGATGATATATACGTTTATAATTTTTTTTGGCGGAACCTCCATACAGCGCCCGTAAAAAATAACGAAAATTTCAATATTTGGCGATTTATCATCGGTTGGCGATAGAATGCAGTTTAAAAGAATGCTTTTTTATGTCAAATACGCTTTAAAGACAAAAAAGTTTCATGTTGAATTGTTTAGGTAAATATAATTTAAATAACTTTAATTTTGCCAGTTTTAGTTTGTTTCAAGTATAATTTTGTTATATCGACATTTATCTGTATTTTTATTCAAATTTAACCATCAAAATTTGCGATTTAAAAACGAAATTCATAATTTAAATTCATTAAAATTGTTTTAACCTCAAAGTGCAATTGAGCATTGTCAAAGCAATTTCGTTGCTATAGAAACCTGTCGCTTTTAATATTGAATACGCTAATGTAGGAAAATATTTCTTTTTCAAAATAAACTTTTTTTATTTGAAAATATTTTTCCAGTGATAAATTAAAAACTATAGCAACAAACAATATATATATGCAATACAAGATACATATATATGTATATACTAGCGGCCTTCGCCCGCTACGCTGGTCGGTTTATCTAAAGAAATCTTGAAGAAGTAGTTAGATAAGGTTCAGACATACATTAAAAAAAAAAAAAGCAAGTCGATCATTCAAAAAACGTTGGGAAATATCAAATATTTACTGTAATTTTTTAAGAAAAACAAAGTTTCGAAAAAAAAAATTAAATCGAAAAAAAAATTACACTGACATATTAATGCAAGGAAATTTTCCCAGAGAGAAAATTCGCCTTGAATACAATATTTCAAATTCTTTTAATTGCTTATAGGCGTTAATGCCAACATAGTGAAAAAAAATTCCATGCTGGGAATCGAACCCGGGCCATCAGTATGGCGCACTGACGTTCTACCGACTAAACCACATGGAACGACAGCCAGCTTGAAACTTTCTCATACTTAAGTAGACTGGCGAAAACATAACGATAGCGCGTTTTAAAATCGCACAGTGACATCTATTGGATTTTATATGTACTAACAAACGTTATGTACTAAAAAACGTGAGCAGCGCACCTAATAGTTTCTTTTGTTTCTTTTTGTTACTTTTTTGTCTGTTGTCCGATTTTGATGAAACAAAGCCTATACACTGCCCGGGAGTGTGCATTCTTCATTAGTGAAAACCGCATAAAAATCCATTCAGTAGTTACGAAGATAACCTCGAACAAACAGACAGACAGACAGACAGACAGACAAAAAATTCAAAAAAATTTTTTTTGTGTTTCATTGGTTTTCTTTTATCGCCCTGACTCCATTTTTGTCAATTATCTTCAATGTACAGACACACCGGGTCCTACTGTTTTATTATATGTATAGATGTATGCATATATTAAATTCTTTCAATGTTTATGCTTAAATTCATTAAATACTATTTATCTTCTAAATATCTAGCAGTTTTCAGTTGCATTAAATCGTTTGCTTTTGGCGAAGAAAAATGCTGATCGCCAAATCGGGTGATATTCACGCCAAATGTTCGAAAGTTTTTTATTTTTTTTACATAATTTCTTTTGTAATTCTGCCACCAATTTTGACTGATCCTTTATTACATACATAAGTAGTTTAATTAGTAATTTTTTCAAAAGTTTCTGAGTATGCCCAGTATGGAGACCTTCCTTATAAGCAAAACCTCATTTCATAGAAGATCTTTATGGGTAAAGAAATGATACGGGTATATAAAAAGGTTATTAGTTTCGCATAAAAAATAAATATGGAATTCATATTAAAATACTAAATAGCAAAATTGACTATGCATATGAGCACATAAATTTCATGGAAAGCCGAAAGTTAATGTATTAAGTAATCCATTTGAGTGAATTGAATTTGCCGTTTTTAACCAAGGCAGCTCAATATCAGAGCATAAGCAAATAACCTTGCTATTAAATAAGAGGGTGATTATTATTCGTAAATATTGTTGCCAAGGAAATCCTGTGGACCACAGTGGTTTTAATCCTTTACTACACTAATTTTTCAATTTTTATGACATAACTATTTGATATCTACATATCGGTCCAATAATGGGAAAATAGTAAGATAAATAAACAAATAAATAAATTTCAAATTTTCAGCTAAAATTTGATATTTTTTGGTGTGTGCCATATGTACCAAAGAAATTGTTATTTTAAGAAGAGGATTAAGAAGAAGATATTAGGATTTTAAGAACTCTTAGTTAGCAAGTGATAATTTACGTATTAAATATTCAATGATTAGATTAGTTTCTTAATGAATATACGATCCAATTATTGAAAAAAGAAGAAATATGAGAAAGATATCGGCAGAGGTGCATTTCTAGACGCCAGCATGCAATCTTTCATCACTGAAATTTAAAAGCTTTCTTCGTTTAAAATTTGATAGCATTCTTACAAGAATGTTACACGAAATATTAGGCAAAAATAACGAAATAAATTTAGTGATGAGAGACTGCCTGCTGGTGCCTAAATTTTTGCACCTCAGGAAATCGGTACGTATGTAACAGCTACATCATGTAATGAAGAATTAATGCGGGATGATGTGCTTTAGACACTTCTTCAGAAACATCTCAATAGTAATAATAAGGATTTAAATCCGATATTATTGCGAGCCATTCCAGTAAAGAAACTTTAGAAGAATTCTCCTCAGATCAGGTAATTGCCAACAGAGCCTTTGACAGGGGCAGTTGTTCAATTTGAAACTTATCATTGCAAGACAGGTGACAAAAACACAAAAAAAATGAAAGTGATCACCCAGATTATAATCCGTATACAGAGAGGCAGGGAGAGTGCATTGTAAAAGTATCCAAGGACTCAAATTTTGCCAAAAGAAAGCACCTTCGTCCATCGATAAGCCGCCGTGAATTTGTAACAATATGGCAGCTAGATCTATGGTTCGAAGAATCTGACGCCATATTCTTAACATAACAGAAACTATCGAGATTCATGCCCCCATGCTAAATCGGCTCTAAACGTCAATAGTCCGCACACGGTATTTTCTGGAATGTGTTAAGAGCTTTGACTTATACTGACAATTGGTACTTTGTGTCTTCTGCTTCTGAAGCCCATTTGGTAGGGGAAAGAACTGAACACATATTCACAACACCTACTCGGTTGAGGACCTTAACCGTTCTGATTGGCTCGCTAGACTCAGACCATACTGAATTTTAAAATCTTGTAAATTGCGACTCAGCGCATATAATTATGCACATAGTTTAATTATAACAAAATTTAACGATGATTCTGAATAATTAAAAAAATATGTAATAAATAAATAACGTACATTATCGAAAATTGTTTTCAATACCTACAAACACAATAAAGCAAACTTAGTGCTTTTCGCACTTTTAATAATATTAGTATTGTTTGTGCAAGGGCTTGTAAACTTTGCAAATTAGTATTTTTCTTATAAACGCTTCGCAGCCGTGGAAAATATCCCAATTAGATGCATCACCCTGGACGTGTAGCAATCTAAAAGATGCATGAAATTCGTCAAAGCTGCGATCACCAACGCATGTATGAGTATTTCACGCCCATGACCACAAAAGATAAAAAAAAATCACTGAATACATAAACTTTACTGTGAATCAAATCGCTGTGCTTTTGTGTGTAAAAAAAAAAAAAAAAAAAAAAAAAAAAAAAAAAAAAAAATCCACTTTTTTATAAAACAATTTAAGGGAGAAAAGTTTAGCACGATTACATTTAAAATCTAAATTTCACATGTAAACGATTTGTACATTAATTTGTAGTAGTTTTTTTGTTCTCCCTTAACACAGATGATTCCCAAAAAACACTTTGAGAAGGATTGGGCCAAATTCTTATATGTGGAAAGGGGTATATTTTCCATATTTTCAAAATACTTGCTTTCAGATAAACAATCGAATCAGACTGCTTTCTGTTGGCATAAAATTGAGGAAACAAGATCCCCCTCAAGTTTTCTATAGGATTTATGTCAGTAATTTTAAATGGAATGTCTAAAGTATTGATGTTGTTTAAACAATCAGAAGTTGACACAGACTTGCGAATAGAAGCATTATCTTGAAGCAATACCAAATTCTAATCCATGCGTTTATCTTTAATTGGCATTAAATTATTACTAAGAATATCACGATAGTCAGAGGAATTTATTTTTGTTCCGGTGAAAGCTAAACACGTTTTTTTTCTTTTGCAATAAAGCCCGATTGAGTCACCACATTGACACATTTAAAAGCAGATATGTCTCATTTCTTAAATGATAACAGTAACATCTTAAATCATCAATACAATCTAGGGTGGATATTTTTTATTATTAATAACCAATTTACGCCACAAATTGAATTTTTAGACACTGAAAGATGCGAATTTCAGTCTTGCATCATGCGATCTTTTTGTCGTTTTAACTTGGCTTTTAATTTTCCATAAGCCATAATTCAAACATTCGGCCCTTTTTAACACATTATAACTGTACTGGACATTATTGAAAGCTCCAAAGTGGATTTTGCAGTAGAAGAATATAAGCAAAATTTTGAACCAATATTCTAATAACGTTCCGTTTACACCGTACTGAGGGTTTTTATAGCCATCTGCTTCTTTTATTTCTAACATAATTCATTGGATCATAAAATGTTTTCACTAAAGTTTTAAATTTATTTAATTTCAAGGAAAGTTGCCTTTCTGTCTGCCAGAACCCGAAAAGGCCGTATTTTATCCTTTTCTTTTTCAGTCAATGATTTTCCGCGAATCATGCTCAGAGCAACACTTACATATCTCAAAAATTCAAATCTAGCGACTACTAACCTATAAATATCATCACACATCAGTCCCGCATAAAATGCTACAGTCATGACGTCATCTCATTATGCTAGATTTAAAAGAAGATACTGGTCTTTTCCATTTGATCTAATTACAAAATTTTAACGTTTGTAGAAAATAGTACTTTTTAACTTTTACTATTAAATTTACATACGATATCGCTCACCCGCAAGAAAAGGGATACATGTCTCGAAAATTCATTTTGCATTTTATTCCACTACTAGGTCTGTCAAAGTTCCTACTTGGTACACAAATATTTCCACAATTGTAGCTATGCGGAAAACTATTTTATTAAGCTATATGTCCCTCTACGACCACAGAAGAGGGGTGGATTGTATAGGGAGATTAAATACACAACCAACTCAAACTTATTTCTACGTCCACACTTTTAACGGTTTTATGCTTTTATGCAAGTCTCTATTTTTTCATTCAAAGCTAAGTGCTATAATTTCATGATACAGTAAAACCATGCAATTCTTTTTGCCTCCCCTGTGAAATTTACTTTTGTCAAGATGTGTCACTTTTTTGCGAGTGATATATTTGTCTGTAAATTCAGGATACAACTCTTTTCGAAATTTTATTCTAAACAACAAAATTAACTTATGGTCTTAAACTTTTTTCCAGCACTGTATAAAAATAAACAATATATTTTATAGATTTACCGATTATTTCTGTTACTCTAGTGTACTAATTATAATTCATATCGGTATTTTTACACTTGTAGTCACAATATCGCGAGATTTTTAAAACGCGTCTCTCAGTATCGACACAATCACCGATCATACTGATATTTTAAAGATCATTAAAAATATGAGTTTTTCAAGCGACAGAAAAGCAAATTTGTATCCCAAGTATATGCGGCATGAAATATTAAATGTAATTTAAAGTACAGAATATTGACATTTTCAAAGCATACAACAAGTAAATATGTATAATGCCCTTCCACAGTAACAAAACTGTAGAAAATTATAAACTTAATGCAAGCATGAATATTTTTCGGTTTTTAGTATTGGAGAAAAGACATTTGTTCAATTTTTTTTCGCACTTACTTTATTTGTAAATTGCTTCCAAAACTTGTATTCTGTTATCTGAAGGTAAAGACATAAAAAATTTACCTTCAAATATATTTTCAGTTTATGAATCTTAGTTGAAATGAAATCGTTACTGATTGCTTCGAAAAGTTTTCAATTAATCCAAATAATATCATGAAACATAATTTTCAAACTGGTTTTTTCTTAAATATTTATAATTGTTAAATCTTTAACTACTTTCACAGAAAAATGTAGCATTGCTACTGTGAACGATATTTGATACTGCTTGAATGAAAGATGAACACAAAGCTCGATAGATTTACGGGAAACTGTTTTTGTAACAATACTTCTGTACAGGATGATAATTAATTTATTAAGTCTGTAGTGATAATAATAGTTTCTAAAGACTCGAAATTTCAGTAGTATCTATTGTTGAACTGTGAAGAATGAAAAAAAAGAGCGGTCTGAGATATAACTAACAGCAGTTGAAAATTGATTAATTTATAATATTCAAAACTACAACATTCTTCTCATTATTCATGGAGAAAAAACAACATAGCTATTTTTATATTTCATTATCGAAAAGATTTATACAATTATTACAAATGATGATTCACTTTATGTGGCAAGAATGAAAGTGGAAATTTTTTTAAACGGAATCAATATTTCAGAAAAAAAATAACTTACGTCTTCAATTTTTCTTATGCCTCCCTTTTTCACATTCCAGATAAAAATGCCACTTTTCGACGTCGCTGCAACTAAGCAATCCATATTTCCTGGGGCCCAAGACAGCGAATAAATAATGCTTGCATCTCCGTGGGATGAGTTTATCTGAGTAAATATATATATATAACAAAACAAATAAATAAATAATAAAATGAGAAAACGAATCTTTAAAAAAATAAATAAAACAAATACATCAACAATCCTAAGCCAGTTCATTTTGCGAAGGTGTGCCGAAAATTTTTTCTCCATTGCTATATATTATCGGGGTTGCCCTTTGAAATTTAGAAATGTGGAAAGGAGGTGAGGAGAAATGGAAAGATGCAACCCAGAAGGAAAGCTAAACAGCCTTATGTTGCACATTACTTGTTTTGAAATTTATGAGAGTACGCAAGGGTGAAATAACTTCTCGAAATGATGCACACGAACACTACAGAAAAAGAAGAAAAGAGTTATAACTCTAACTTTTATAATTTGCTCTGCAAAGACACTGTTTTTATGTCTAAGCTGTGTATAAAAATGAAAAATTCCATGCCATACATAAATATTGAATTTAATTTTGTCCTTTGGATTTTTTTCTTTGATGTTTTAGTGCTTAAATCAAAATGTTTCTGGAAAAAAAAAGTCTAATGTAGTTTTGAATGCAACTTAATAAAGAAGAAACTCAAAACTATCATTTCAATAAAACCAGGAAATGTTTGTAAATTGATTAATAATACCACTAGTAGCCAACATAAGCAATATTTTGAAACAATTTTGTATAATAAAAATCCATCATGGGATTTTTACCTTTTAGAAATACATAGCTAACAGTTCTTACGAATACTGATGAAATGTTCGCATACTATTCGAAATATTCGAGACATCGATATTTATAAAATAATTTAATCCTTATCTTTGGAAGTGTGATTTCTGTAACTGTACTGTTGTAATATCAGGGCTGCCACAGGCAACTATTTTTACATTCTATTCGCACCACTGTTTACAGATTGTAGTATATTTCTCTTGCAAATCTTGCCAAAGCGCATGTAAATTATATTTGCTTCGAAAAAGTTTTGAGAAATAGAATTAAAAGTAGTCGCCTGCGGTATCCTGTAATATTTGCCAAAAATAGGTTATTTAAACGTAGTTTTTTACTTTACTAAATTTTTAATGTGACATCAGAAAAATAGGTTTTGTAAATGATAGATGTAGCAGTTCGACCGAGTTTCACGATTACGGTTTAGCAGTATTGACACGAAACCGACCGAAGTGAGAAATCAGTGTGACACAAATACATCTCTTATTTTCCTCATTTTTTCGACGTGATGTAGAAAATGCCTCACCATGACGTCATTGTGCAGCTGATATTTCTAATTTTATTACAAGATGCAAATGACTCAAAAATTAGTCACATGGACTTCACAAAATGACGGTCGCCTGACAGTCATAACGGATAAAGATATTACATTTTGGTTACCGTCGTTATCAAGCCACTTACAACCACTTTCAGTATCACAGAGACATAAAATCGACTTAATGTAATGTTAAAGAAAAGTTAGGAGAATCTTACTCACAGCTTCCATCGTATCAACATTCCACACTTTTACAGTTCCATCAAAACTTGCGGTTGCGAGAAGATCGTAATTTTCAGGTTTAAACTGACAGTCAAAAATAGTTTCAAGATGGCCCTGAAAAAAAAAGTGATACATTATTCTGCTGAATATTGTTTGAAACCATAAGAAGAGAAATACTTACCATGTTTTGAAGAAAGTCCCAAGAAGAATGTTTCAGATTGTAAATTCCAACTCCCCCGTCGAAAAACAGACAAACTATGCGTGAAGTAAATTTTACTTTTCCTCCGCTATTTAGAGGTGATTGGTTTTCAGCTGGCAAAACACAAAGTGTTTTAAATCCAACTTGCTTTAAACGAAAACTTTCTTGCGGTTTCTCTTTAGGTACTGCCCATATTCGCAGTACTCCGGTTTCGGCATCTGAAAACATGAAAATTAAAAAATGTTAACATTTCATTTTAAGATACTTTCGTTACATCTCACATTTTCAATATGATTTATGATACAATTTTTTATGATACAAATAGTACATTTGTAAGGATATGGCAATTATATGTCTTAATCTTTTTATGCGCCTATGGTACTTTTTAATACCATGAGAGAGAATTTAATTTTTAACTGATGTGACAGAAATTGTAACGTAACTAGTGTGAAGCGTTCTGTGATACCACAAGATCGAAAGATGAATAAAAGGTACGATTAACTCATAGGATAATATTTTTGTATTAACTGTTTGTACAGGACTGTTATAATTAAAATTCACCTATCTAAAAGTCTCTGGTGATAGTACTAAAGTTCCGAAGAAAACAAAATTTCGGCAGAGTTTGTAGTTAAACTGAAAATTACATATTAAACTATTAATGTGTAAAAAAAATAGTGATTTGTGAGATTAGTAATATCAGTTAAAGCTTAGTATAAAATTTATTTAAACCTTAATTGGGGCGACAAATATTATTGCATAACTATTGTGAGGGGTAACTGAGACCACTTGATCGAAGCATGAATAAAAGGTTCGATTTATTCATAGAATACTGCTTCTATATTAAACTCTATTTACTGAGTTATTATGATTAAAATTCATCTATTCAGAAATCTCTATTGAAAGTACTAGAATTCCAAACGAAACAAAATTTTACTAGCATCTAGAGTTAAATTGAAAATTACAAGTTAAACTATCAAAACTGTGTAAAGTTGAATAACGTCAGTTAACCCGTCAGCACTCGCGCTTACACTTGAAGATTGTCTTCACAATGTAACAGGGATAAATTTTATACCAATACGTGTGCTGACAGGTTAAGGGTTAATTGTTTATTAAAAAAATTGATTTTACTTTTCAGTACTTTGTAAATAAAATAATCACATTTAGAAAGCACAGCGAAGCATTAAAGGGTAAATATAACCATTTACAAAAATAAAGTTTTTCCCCTTTATTAAAAAATGTTGCACGAAATAGTTTGTAACTACAAAAAACTTTCCATTTGCAAATTGGATTACAATACGTGCATTTACTTTGTTTGAATAAAAATTGCGAAATTTCCATAATTATATTTTTTTAGTCTAAATATTCTTGTACAGATATTAGAAGAAGAGATTTAACTTCTGATTTATTAAATCAGTTTTAATGAAAAAACTTATGTTACTTTCCAATTATTATTATTATATAAACTTTCTAATATATCCTGAGACATTATGGGGAATTTACCATTATAAGGCCGAATAAATTTAACTTTTTCAAAAAAATGTATAACCGACTCCAAAAAAAAGCGCTAAAAAGAATTAAATAATTCTATAAAATTCTCTAATGACAAATCGTTATCCAATAACCACACATTGACTATCATGTACCGGTATAAAACGGTTAAATTTAATATATAGAATTTAATATCTACCAAACATAGGTTTTCCAGAGAATATTTTTTACAAGAGATTAATTTACATATTTTTGATTTAATTTTTGAATATATACATATAAAAAGTAAGGAATTACTTTTTGAAGTTGGTGCCAAACAATTATAATCGATAATGATTTCCCCATTTTATTTATAGTACTAGACATAATATATCCACAGTTCTTACTATACTTAAGATAGTTTGGCACCAACTTCAAAAAGTAATTCCTTACTTTTTATATGTATATATTCAAAAATTAAATCAAAAATATGTAAATTAATCTCTTGTAAAAAATATTCTCTGGAAAACCTATGTTTGGTAGATATTAAATTCTATATATTAAATTTAACCGTTTTATACCGGTACATGATAGTCAATGTGTGGTTATTGGATAACGATTTGTCATTAGAGAATTTTATAGAATTATTTAATTCTTTTTAGCGCTTTTTTTTGGAGTCGGTTATACATTTTTTTGAAAAAGTTAAATTTATTTCCTACTTTTTAGTTATTTATACCGTAATACATAATTATGTGTACTGACATATGATGGCATTTTGCTGAGTTCTGATGTATTCGCTTTACTTGTCACTGTTTGATTGTCTACTTTTCAAAAGACACTTACAATAGCGGTTAGTATCGTTGGGAATCTTTAGGTTTTCTGGATGTGGTAACTTCTTTAGATCCGGCACGACGAAAAGCTACCGTATTCATGAAATCTTAAAGTCAACATCTAATCGTACGGACATCGGAAGTGGTTATCGAAAGGTGACATTGCCTCAAGTAAAGTGTCCTTACACATAAGCGCGCGGCAAAGCGCTTTCATATATGAGTAAACAGCAAAATGACTTCATGTATCTGTGAATAGTAAAATGCTTTTCTAGTGTAGTCAAAAGTACTTCCCCTTCAGTCAGAAAAAGCAAAAAGAAAGATTTTAACAAAAATCGTCCCAACTAAACTGTTAAAAATTTGAAACTCACTCCACCGCTTTTATGGAAAACGATTATTTCAGTCTATCATGGAGCATTCTCATGGATCAAAAGACAAATATTTTATAAAAGCGAGGGAATGACGATGCAGCAAAAGGGTAAAATTTTTTACAGTGTATGTATGAGATATTCCATAAAAGGGATGGAGTGACGATGCAGCAAAAGTTAAATTTTTAACAATGTATCGCAATGCTAGGCATTTTCTATTATAAAATTTGATGATGATTTCCTGGTAGAATTCGATTGTACGCCGAATGATCCTGTATTTCTGCACAGACATAAATACATAATCCATATTATTTTACAAATTCGTGGACATACAAGGACAAGATAGCACAAGGAAATATTACGACACAAGAAAAGTACAACCGGGAGCTACACATAAAGAGTGTGTGCAACGGAGCCAGTGGGATTCGAACCCACAATCTCCTACGCTCTGAAGAGATTAGCAGCGTGGTGTCTTAACCACTCGGCCACAAGGACCCCCTTGATGACTCATTTTTGTCCAGAATCTTTTCAATCAATCGTATACTGTGCTCCATGTGTCGTCATATTCACATCGAGGAATCCTACACTGATAAAAATCTGCTGCATTTTGTTGCAACGCACTCCACCGCTTGTATATAATATCTCTATTCCAACCAATGAGAAAGCTCCATTTCACGGCCAAGTAATCGTTTTCTATACAAGCAGGGGAGTGCGTTGCAACAAAATGCAGCAGATTTTTAACAGTGTACATGAACAATATCTGGAATCATTCTGGTGTCTAATCCGGTAACCAAATCTGAATCTAAAGATAATTTTGCTACACATATCTATACACTTTATTTTGCATTGATATGTAGAGATAATTTTTTCCTCCGGAGCAAAATATATACGAAAGGATTTTCACATTTTCAACAACTTAAGGATGTCGATTGGTATCGATGTCTATTTCCGCTTTAGTGGATGCGAGAACTTGTCCATTTAAGCTTTAACATTTCGGAAATTTATCGCATTCAGCAAACTTTAAGGCCCCACACTAGGCACAGAAAAAGACCCGGATGATAATGTGAAGTGTTATGGGGGCGTTCTTTTCAAATATCTCGCTCAAATTTTAAAATTTTTACGTGATTTTTTTTGCCTAGGATAGTTGAGGATATTCCACAACGACCTAGTTTTTACTTTTTCAATTTTGGTTTCAGATTTTTTAAAAAATTATATTAAATTTCAAAACCGGTTTAAACGGTTCTTAAATTGAAACTATCATTATATAAAACATGCATAAGCAAAATCGAAGAAGTAAAAACTAGGCCGGTTGTAGAATATCCTCGTCTATCCTATGCAAAAAAAAAAAATCATGTAAATATATTAAAATTTGAGCGAGATATTTGAAAAGAACACACACATAATCTTTACACTAACATCCGGGTCTTTTTCTGAGACTAGTGTAGTGCCTTAAGGTCCGCATTGAAATCTACAGACTTCGTAAATGGGCATTGAAAAGCTGACAATCCATCAGTATACGTTAAAATTATTGTGGAAAATTACCTTTGTTTTTAAAGACTATCTATTTTCTGACTAATGAGAGCGATCTAAAAACGTCTATGGAGCGTTTTCATTGGTCAGAAAATAGATAGTCTTTAAAAACAGAGGTAATTTTTTAAGATATTCTAAACAGGGTACACTGTTAAAAAAATTGTTGGCGCAGCATGTCCCTTAAGGGATTTTGCGCCATTAAACCCTATATAACCAACGAACCAACTGTTAAAAATTTGACCCTTTTGCTGCATCGTCCATCCACCGATGGGTGGGACTTGTGTAGGCTAAAACCATATTTGGTAGGCCTTCCCACCTAGCCGAATCGTCCCTCCACCGCTAATATAGAAAACGATTACTTCAGCCTATTATGGAGCATTCTCATGGATCAAAAGTGAGATATTCTATAAAAGCGGGGTAGTGACGATGCAGCAAAAGGGTCAGATTTTTTACAGTTTAAAGTACGCGTACACAATCAGAGCGCGTCAAGTTGCTTCTATGATTCAATGCATAGCAAAGTAATTCTAAATGTTCGTATGTATTAACATACCCTTTTTAGTCATAAAGACTAAAAAGGAAGATATTATTAAAATCAAACCCTGATTCAACATGCGTCTATATGAAAGTAGCAATATTTGAAGTTAAGAATGTTCTTTGATAAACGCGGTTTTTCAAAGTACAGAAAATTTTAAGAATTTTTATTCCAGAACTTGGCGGAACGAGTTTGTTTTATGGGTGAAAGAAGTTAACTAGCTTAACTTTAATGGTAAGCTTATCAAAATTTTTCGCCATTTATATTTGTCCAAATGTAAATCTAGCACATAGCAATGTACTTTTATCTCTTTGTGAATCCGGCATAACAAGCACTATGATACACAGACACTCTTGTTTTAACGTGTAAAGCTCTTTAGAGATTAATTTTCAGCTTTTCGATATCGAATTCTCATGTATGGATCGATTTGGATCTTTCACTTTGGTGGATACGAGAATTGTTCCAGCTAAGATTTCGTACTTTGAAAAAAAACCAGCGTCTCTGCAACAGTGGTTAGGATCCAGAAGGAATTCGCTGTTAAGCAAAACAAGATTGACCAATCATAAGCCTTCATTTTTTGAGAACTTTTTATTGTTCGAAGGATAGAGTCTGGAATACAGGGAGTGAAAATCTGCTATCGACACTGTAAAAAATTTGACCCTTTTGCTGCATCGTTACTCCATCGCTTTTATAGAATTTCTTTGTTTTGACCAATGAGAATGCTCCATAATAGAGCAAAGTAATCGTTTCCTATAAAAGCGATGGAGTGACGATGCAGCAAAAGGGTTCAATTTTTTACAATGCAAGCAGTGCTAAAAATTTGTATCCTTTAAATGTGCAACGATGCTACTGAATTCCAAAGTGTCGATCACAGCGACATCTGTGGCATTTTCGTGATACATTATCTAGACTAGCAATAATTCTTGCATTTTTAGAAAATATCCTGCAGATGTCGCTTCTATCTTTAAATTTCATTAGCATTGTTGAACATTTAAAGAATAGAACATTTTAGCGCTTTTTTTAAGTGTTACATAGGGCGTGTTCAGCACAACATACCGGTTACTTACCGACAACTTACCGATTGTAGACAAGTACGAAATGAAAATCAAAGCGAAGTGTGACGCCAGCTACAATTCAACAGAATAGTTTTCATTGATGCCACAATTTGCTTTCGTACTGCTCTACAATCGGTCGGTAACATTGGTTACTTTTGTAAGTTGCTCTCAACACGCCCTGAGATAGCCGATTTCCACACTATATCCCCTAGATGCTATATTTCCGGTTTCTTGCATAGGAGAACTTGTCCGGAATCCAGGTAGAATTTGCGCTGTTAGCAAAACCAGATTAACGAATCAGAAGCCTGAATTTTAGCAAATTTTTCAATGTTTTAAATAAATTATCTTGTTAATAAATCTCGTTTTGCAAACAGCGCAAAATTTATGTGAATCCTGGCCCTCGTCCAGTTAGGATTTTGCACTTTGAACACTATTAAAAATTTGAAACTTTTACTTTGTCGTCTATCCATCGCTTTTATAGAAAATGATTACTTCATTGTACTATGGTGAATTCTCATTGGTCAAAATAGAGATATTCTATAAAAGCGGTGGAGTGTCGATGCAGCAAAAACTTCAAACTTTTAACAGTGAAAAGATCGTGTGTCTATGTAAGTGTAACATAAAAGCATGCAAAAGGAACACTTCTAATTGGTCGATTGCTTCAAAATGAATTTGAAATTTAAAGTTTTTATTTTTAAAAAAGTTCTAATTATCAGATTTTTGTGAAATTCGAATGGGACCACATGGGCCTCATACGCTTTCAAACAAAAAAAGAATTATCAAAATCGGTTCATATTTGCAAAAGTTATGCGTGAACAACAAATACATACAGGTCGAAATCATAACCTCCTCTTTGAAGTCGGTTAATAAAAAAGGCGTTCTTTAGAATTTCTTTCTGGAAAATGAATAAAGATTTTATCTCCGGTTTTTTTGCATGTTGTTTACTATCATTTTAACGCTTAATTGCTGTTAGCGGTTTCAGAGACCGCTAAGCTTTTCAAGTTTCACAGTTTAACTTGTAATTTTTAGTTTAACTATAGATACTGGTCAAATTTTGTTTTATTTGGAGTCTCATTACTACCTTTAGAGACTTTTGAATAGCTGAATTTTATTTATAATAGTCTTGTATATAATGTTTAATACATAAATATTAATCTTCGAATTAATATAACAAATTATTCATCTTTAGATTAAGCGGTCTGACAGACCGCTTACAGTAGTTATGTGAGCAATTTTTGTCACAGCAGTTAAGGATTAAGAACATTAAAACATTTTTTAATACATAATTGATAATCTG
Organism: Maratus speculifer; assembly: GCA_964019185.1. Lineage (NCBI taxonomy): Eukaryota > Metazoa > Arthropoda > Arachnida > Araneae > Salticidae > Maratus > Maratus speculifer. The sequence continues at coordinate 223,174,573 of OZ025299.1, read as the reverse complement.
GCTCGAGTTGCGTGAGTACATGTGTTAGCATGCTCGCTATGTACTTCCAATATGCCGGCATTCAATAGACCACCAGAGCCATTTAACATCATTTTTCACTAAGGATTAGGAAAATGGATAATTGTCCTGAGCATCAAGTATTTTTAAGTCAAAAAGTTGAAAATCAACAAAGTGGCAGCCAGCCATTTGAAAAAAAGGTCTATCTCTGACCTCTTTTTTGCACTTTTGTGTACTTCTAAAATATTTATTTTTTAAAAAAATGGGTGAAAGTGGTCTAACAAGGAAGGTCTCCAATGGGGGCATACTCAGAATTTTTTGAAAAAAATACGAATTAAACTACTCATGTAGGTAATAAAGGATCAGTGAAAATTAGCGGCGGAGTTACATTATTAGATATGTAAAAAAATAAAATAGTTTGGAATAATTGGCGTGAAAAGCTGAAAGCGACGCGGGATTTGGCGAGCAGTGCATTTCCTCGCCAAAAGCAGACGATTTTAACGAATCTGAAAATTGATTTTAATTGACTTCACTGTTAAAAATCTGCAGCATTTACTGCAACGTCACTCCACTACTTTTATAGAATATCTCTCTTCTGACCAATGAGAATGCTCCATAGCACGGTGAATTGACCGTGTAATGTTAAAAATCTGCTGCATTTTGTTGCAACGCACTCCACCGCTTGTATATAATATCTCTATTCCAACCAATGAGAAAGCTCCATTTCACGGCCAAGTAACTGTTTTCTATACAAGCAAGGGAGTGCGTTGCAACAAAATGCAGCAGATTTTTAACAGTGTATTTTTCAATTTGGAACAATTTTAATCAATTTAAATTGTGTTTTAAATGATAAAATATATTAATTTCATTTTGTTATAAGTACATATAAACGTATATGACAAAATTACACAAAGTAAAGTAAAAATGCAAAACTAAAATTACTTAAACTAAAGTTATTTAAATAAATTGAACATAGAAAGTTTTTTCTTTAAAAAGTATTCGAAGCGTAAAAGCGTATTTTTCAAAATTTCGTTTTTTCGCCAACCGGAGATAAATCGCCAAATAAACGAAATTTTTATTATTTTTTTACGGACGTTATAAGGAGGTTCCGCCGAAATTTTTTTATAAACATATATAACTATATGAGAAGAACATTCTGTAATTTTTTCAGATTTTTCTGAGTATGCCCGTATGGAGACCTTCCTTGTAAGCTCCAATAAATGATATTACCTTTAATTAAAAAAATAATAAGATCCGTTTAATAGTTTTTGTGCGTTCTGATCTAGCGTAAAGAGAAAAAATCATTTTGCATAAAATACACTTGTGCTTAAGTGTGTAAGCCTACAGATGCGTTGCGGTAAAGAACTTAATAACTACGAATGCATTTCGAATTGACCAAATTGTTTCAGAACGACGGACCAAATTGTTTGCATACTATAGGGAATAGCAAAATGTAAAAGAAAAAAAATCGATTCTTCTCAACCGAAAAAACAACAACAACAAAGCAAAGCAAATCCCCTCTTAAAGAAGATAATTATTAAGTAAAAGCAAATTTTTTGATTCACAATTATTATAAAGGGTATAAAGAGTTAAGCGAACTTCAGTTAAGAAATAACTCATATTATGCCAAAGTTTATAAAAGAAACTTGTATTATTATGGAAAATTTTTTAGGTTCAAACAGTAAAGAAAACCGTTGTGAAACTACTAAAAGCGATCATCTTAGAAGCTAGAATTTAGTTTTAATATAATCTTAAAGGTGAAATGTACAAGCTGCTTCATAAAATAATTTTACTTTTGACAATGTTGTGTCTTTAATCTTTCTTTTTATCATGCAAATAGCATTTTTGTAGAAAATTAGTGATTTCACGTTTTGAAACCTTGGAAGTGTCTTACAATACCAGTATGTTAATACGAAGTATGGTAGTATAAATAAGTGAAAAACTTTCAGAATATTTTTTTCCGAACAACTAAAGAGGATAATATTAGTTTAAAATTTGTTTTTAATACATTTTTAAGCATCAACTGTACAGGATGATAAAAAATAATACATTTTCACAATGCCATATTTCTATAATCTCTCTCTTTGTTGTGCAAGCAGTACTTTTATAGAAATTTAGGAATTAGCTTAAAATCTTAGGAACGTGACCTATATTTTTTTTTTGACGGTAATACAAAAGATTCATATTATCTTAAAATTTTTTTTAGAAAGGTCTTCAAAATAAAGTTTTCCGAATAACTAAAGATAGAGTAGTATTATATTGAGATCAGTATTAGATTGAGTTTAGTTTAATTACATTAAAAATCTATTATGGGATAATCTATAAGAGATTTAAAAAAGAAGTTTACAATTTCACACCGTTAGTATTCTATAATCTTCCTTCTTATCATGCAAACTGTTCTTTTGTAGGAATTTAGTGATTTCATGTCTTCAAATCTTTAGAACGTGACTTTCATTCCTATAACGTCAATACAAAAGTCGCGTACTATTATATTATAAAGGCGTTTTTAGGAAAATATGTTGAAGAAGAAATTCTTCCAATAACTAAACGTGATAATGTTGGAAACTAGAGATCTTTGTAATCCACAAATAAAACTATATAGGGTAATTGAAAACTTTATACTTCCAAAATGTTAGATTTATGTAAGGAAATGTAAAAAAAAGAATGTATTCTACGGTTATTTGTACGAAATTTTCTAAATGTTTAGATCAGTATTTTTCAAAGTGGGATATTCATACCTCTTGAGGGTACGCAAGAAATTTTTTCCAATTGCGCAAGAAATTCCCAAAATGAAGCAAAAAAGATGAGGGGCTGTATCCAAATATTGTAATACGTGCAATATTGTATATGCTATATTGACACTAATCAATGGGTATATGGATGCAATCCCTCATCTTTTTGCTTCATTTTGAGTATAACGGATTTTGAGCTTATTCTATTAACGATAATTTTCAGAATTTTCAAACTATGTTTTTGAGACAGACAAAAATTGCTCTATGCATTTAGCTAACACATTATGCAAATTATATTTTGATTGCGTTTAACCATGCGCAGTGAAACATTATTTAGTAAACCTGCTCATTTTTCATAAAAATTTTATTAATTCTGATCTCAGGGTATTGCGTACAATGCTGTTTGTCATATTTTCTGAAAAGAATTTTTTTGATATTAAGAACTCTTAAAATTATAAGCAAAAACGCTTGAAAAAATTTGGAATTGTTTTTATAAAAACCTTAATTTTCCTATGAGTATACATGCTAGCTTCATATAAATGAACACAGTTTATTACTACAGCCACCTGAATCATAATCTGTAGTTTGAACTCTTATTTATAATTTTAATCATTTGTTCAATGTGGTTTCCCAAATTATCTAAAATGAAAATTGTTTTTTATGAAGAATTCTGCAAATTATAAACAAAAAACTTGGTAAAATTTGGAACTGTTTCTATAAAGACCTCAATTGCTCGACAACTATACATGCTATCCATATAAAATTGAAAGCAGTTTATTAGAATAAGCCACTTAAACATAATCAACAATTTGAACGCATTTGCTATATTAGTTTGACAGGATTATCCAAAAAATCTTCGTTCTTTTTCAATTTATTGACGGTCTCCTGGGACTTCGTGAAAAAATCTTGGAGAAAATATATGATCTGAAAAATTTTGTTTACACAACTGAAGTTTCAGAATAATTCCTCATATATTTTTCTAGACATTTAACAAAACGTCTAAAATCGCAACTGTCCGGTCATTAATGGCCATATACTATATATTCATTGTTTTCTTTATATCCATTTTCTATTCATAGTTCTTAAAAATAAAGGCACGCCAGGCATATGTAATTCTTCAAGGCGTACGCAAAACATAAAAGTTTGAGAACCACTGTAGGTAATAACTGTAGTGATGTCTCATGTTATTCGATACATTGTGAGATTAGGATTTGATATGTGATTTTAGGGATGTTTTTCTGCATCACAAATGTAAAATTCGTCGATAATAAAAAACTTCATTCTCTGTCATTGAGAAATGTTTACATTTAATAAGCAATTTTGTACTTTTGTATTCATGAACGTATATTATGGAATTTTCTAGTCCCGACTTTAACATGGTGAAATATTTTGAAAGTACAATGTTACACCATTGTGTATCATTGTAAACTTTATCTCTTCGTCATTATTTAAGAAAAATACTTGTTTTTTTTTAAATAAGTAAATGATATTTTTAGTTTGAATTGAAAGTATAATCTTAGTATAATCTTCATGTATGTATAAGTTTTAAAAACAACAGTAAATTGCAGCAAAAGTCTTTTATTATTAACATTACCTTTTAAAAATATATTTGAATGTTTTTCGGAAATATATTATGTTTTTCACTGAAGAGAATGACATGTAATTAGGTAAAACAAACCACATTTTATCCTCTTTAGACCTGAGCATAAAATAATTCTACAAATATATATTTATTGCTTTTATATAATCGAAATGACACCATAGTTGACAGAAAGAGTAATTTTTATGAAATCAGTACTTTAGGGGACTAGTAATTTAGGTTTACAAATATGGATATAAAAGTATTAATCCCCTTAAAACATCAGTTTAAATGTCAGTAATATAAATTTATTAACTAACAAAATTAAGGTCTTTAAACAAGTAAATGATCAGCAAATCCTCAAAATCTTTTATTATAAAGCATTTAAGTTAAATAATCATGAATATCTCTTACTTTCTTGGCCGCAATGTCTTGAAGATATTTTCGAAACTCGGATGAAAATAATATTTATTTTATGAGGTAATATTCATCAGTCCTGACATTTATTGGTTTTGTTTTAAAGCAAAAAACATTCAGCTGTATAGAAGTAAAGTAAAAATGCAAAAAATTCGAACGGTTTAGTTTTTATAAGGAAAGGAATGGAGGTACACATTTGTGTACCTCAGATCTGAAAAGGTTAAAGCAAAATGTTTAATCATTTGAATAATGATATGATTATTTTCATTCATCGGGTCTTTCAATGCGAAATAAAACAAAATCTTTGACGAAGTGTCCATGCCTGATTACTTTCTAATTGAATACCTTTATGATCAGTGTACTGCATCGACAGGTGAAATTGGATTGTTCGTGACAATTTTGGACAAAACCAGACTTTAATGGAAAATCCATTATTACCGAGCTAATGTTTGTTTAGTTAACTAAAACTAGTCCAAGCATACATCACCAAGTTCTGTAATATACAGCACGTGATACTGAAAAGGCAATATCAAGAAGGAGTAGACAGAAGGTGATAAAACTCGGCAAACAGATAGCAATAAATAGCAACGAACATTAAGTGATCTTTATTTCGAAATGATATTCATAAGACAGAGTGAGAACAGCGCCGGCTAAATAGAATGTAAGACCACCGTGGACAGCAATACGCGAAGCAACATGTCTAGGCACAAAGTCAATCAGAATACGGATGGCGTCATGAGGAATTGCTCTCCATTCCCTGTCAACCATTCGTCTTCTGAAAGTGACAGTGGCAAGGTCTGCAAATAGTAACCAATAACATCACAAATGTGCTCGATTAGTGAGGGATCAAGAGAGAACTTTGGCCAGGAAAGCATATGTATACCTTGCAGCGCACGTAGATTGAAGCGAATAGTGTGCGGTCGGGCATTATCCTGAAAAAGGACATTGGGCACCTCCTGAAGATGGGGCGAGCCAACAACCACTGCAAATCCTCCACTTGTTGTAGGGCCGTCATAGTGCCCTGAATACGAACTAGAGCTGCCTTGGATTCGTACGCAGTTGCGTCCTAAACCATAATGCCCAGCTGTCACGGTGGACCATTCTACAAGTGCTGTCGGATTCGACCTGTCTCGAAGTCAATGCCACAATCGAACGCGGCGTCTATCAATGGAGACTCATTTGAGAACACCACTATGTGCAATTCCGTCGTCCAAATTGCCCTAGCCTGGTACCATTATAGGCGTTGGAATCTATGATGTGGATCAATGACAGTCTTTATAATGGACGCCATGAGTACATGCCACTGGCAATCAATCAATCGGAAATGGTTCTGGCCTATATGGGAACATCCAGGATGTCTTGAAAATGCTGCAGAATGGAGGTAGAAATGACTTGCGGGTTCGTCATCGCTTTTAGCGGATGCGTCGATCCACGCGTACTATCGTCACTCTGGCTGCGCCGGTACCCCTGAAACTTTCCACATTTGCTTATTCAAACCATCTTAGCCCCAGCCTGTGTATTGTGGATGCGTCCAGGTGTTTTTCTGCTGCGATTTGCCGGATGAACAAACCCGCCCTTCTCGGTCCAATGACCATTCATCTCGTAAAATCGTCTGGGTATGGAAAAATGAAATTTTCATCTCCTTTTCCTTGAGATTTGTTGAAGCAATAAATAACTTTTCATTTAAAGGCAAAAAATTTCCACTTTAATAATTGTTTATTCTTTCCTGTATTCAAATTTATGATGGGCAATTCCATGATAACGGACGTATCAGTTGGTACATAAAACACCCTACAAAGATACTAAATATGTTAGATCCTTGTTTTATTGCATGAACTTTATGAAGAACATGGACTTTGCTTCTATATAATGTATTTAAATTTTGAAAATTTCCAAAAACAATCATTTTTTTTTCAGTGACGGACGTATCTCACAAATGAATGTTATTTTTATGTCTTTATAAAAAATTAAAATTTTCCGAAAATATACATGCAAGAAAATTAACTGTAATTTATTTCAAAAAACAAAAGTATGATACTTACATATGACTTCATAAGATTCTTATGAATAAAACATATTGGGGTCAATTGTCCCATTTATATAAACACTAGTTGTGACGGACGTATCACCAGAAGAAACGGACGTATCAGTTCTGAATTTATCAAAATCTTTGTGTTTTTTGTTTGTTTTAAAGCTTTTAGATGATAATCACAGCTCATTTCTAGTAAGCAGAAACAGTTTAGATTATTTAAATTTATTTATTAGCATTAAACAATTACAGATTATTTCAAATTATACTCTGCAAAGTTATGTTCAAATGATAGTCTTCCCCTGTTGTCGAACGAAGGTTTTCTTTACTGAACGTTGAAACATCATTTGATGACTGCATAAACTTTTCCCCAACTTTCTTAAGAAATCTCACTGATACATTGGTACTTGGAGAATCTGAAACCTCATATTCATAATTTATACAATTTTCATTTTTATCAACTTTGGCTTACTTCAAAATCGAATTTTCCTACTTTAGATAGGCAGAATATGAAAACATTGACATACAGGGTGAGTCATAAATATCGAAACAATAGGCTATCTCCTCAAATATTGCCCCTAGACCCATACTTCCAATTGCAAAAATTCATAAAAAAAGGTGAAATTTCTGATAAGATAAGTTGCAACTCCATGGGGGGTCTATTTGAAAAAATACGAAAATTAAATTTTTATACGGCCCCCGTAGGGCGAAATTCCCAATTAGGAAATTATTCCTTATCCATTCCTAAATTGAATAGAACAAATTTCATCTCCGTATCTAAAAATCCCACTGAGATATTAAATCCCAAAATCCTCAAAAATTCCTGACTTACACCACTTTTCCCTGCCTCTAAACTGACTCAATTTCAACGCTTGTTAGGGAACATTCACAAATTGCAATTTAATAAAAATCGGATTAAGATAGCGCTTTTTCTTTGGACATAAAATAGCAGCGTATAGTTTTTACGCTAAATTGGTATACCAGACGTCTGCTCGGGTCAAAATATCTAGGTCAGGTCCCAAACCGACCCATAGGGGGAAAAGTTCGGCGTGGCCTGAAAAAATGTCAACATCATAACCCGGACCGGTCTGGAAAATAGTTTAAATCATAGCCCGGTTCAGTCGCAAATTTCTACATAGTTTTTTAATTCGGCGTGGGAAAAAATGTTTCATATAGAGGAGTTCGGATCAAAAAATTCTTTTATAGCTTTTCGTTTTTTATATTTATACTTTTTATTATTAAAGAAGCGCCAAAGGTTGTAATATATTTATTTTATCAATGAATCTTTATTTATATGTAAATGTTTCACTTATATTTTACTATCGTTAATCCATATCCCATGCGTTGGAGACTCTGAAAAATGTTATACACTAAAACTTTTTAAGACGGAATCACATAGGAAAGAAAAAATACGTTATAGACAGATGCTCTCTCTAGAAGATGTAATTGGAGCTTATTTTCTTTTTAGGTACTATTGCATTTATTTTGCACGGATCAACATATTTTCCGTTTGTGACAGAATTCCGTCACAGGCAGATTTTTTTTCACTTGTTTTATTTTTTTAGCCTTTAAATAATCTATTTAAAAAAATGATTTTTTTTTTTTTGTAAAATAAAGATTTTTAAATCTATTTGTTTTTCGTAAAAAAATCGATTGAGCCGAATTTTATTTATTTTATGCACGTCAGTCAGAGACAGTGATTTTAATACGGGTTTTGTCGAGACCGGGTTTGAAAATTTCATCCAGAGTGCCCCTACGTTGAAGGAAGTAGTCCCCTCCTTTATGAAAAAATAAGATAAGCCCGGCCTGGCGGGTCTCCAGAAAAAAGTAACATCTCGGTCCTGGCCCTACCTGGGCCCAGAATACAGAATTTTTAACATGCTCTGGAGGACGATAAAAAGCCTGAAGTTGTCAGAGGTAAATTTAAAAAGAAAAAAAAAGACTTAATCTGCATCTTAGAGAAAGCATTTTTTAAAATAATTGACGGACTTTTAAACAATACACTTCGTTTTTCTGCATAATGAATTTTTTATTCTCTATTTCTTGTCTTTAAATTATTAAATGTTAAGAATTTTTAAAAGAAAAAAGAACTTGAAACACGTCATTTTTGATTTTTTTAAATTAGTTTTGTTTCGGCAAATTTGAAAAAATGTTTACTTTTGAAAAACTGATTCCTTTTGAAAATACGATTTTTTTTAAGTTATATTATTTTTCAATAAACATTTTTAATAGTTTTAAAATTAATATAAAAAAACCTTCGAACAAAACTAAAATCAGATTTTCATCTTTAATTAAATGGAAAGAAATTGAAATCCGATAAATAATGTTACGAGTTATAACGATTTTTGATTGTCCCATTTAAACCAGTACTAACCACATGAAACTTTTAGAAATTGTATGAGAAATTTTAGAATGTGACTTTCTTAGCAAATTATAAGGCTAACCATCACAAAAAAAAAAAGAAAAAAATCAAAATTCTAACTCAAGAAATAGATTTTTTACGCGTTTTCTAGAACTGTTAAAGTAACAGTGTTTTTTGAATTGCGCGCATTTCAATTTGTGTCTAATCCCTTAAAAGCTGATGAATTTTTTAAAAGGCTATAACTTTGCGAAATTTGGAGATATGAAGATGCAACTTTTTGTGTCGTATTCAGGACTGAATAAGGAAAGTTTTCCTAATTGGAATTTTTGTTCTACGGGGGCCGTATAAAAATTTAATTTTTGTAACTTTTCAACTAGACCCCCCATGGAGTCGCAATTTATCTTATCAAAAATTTCAGATTTTTTTATGAATTTTTGCAATTGGAAGTATGGGTCTAAGGGCAATATTTAAGGAGATAGCCTATTGTTTCGATATTTATGACTCACCCTGTATAAGGTGTTCTAAAATACACTAACGGTTTTTAAAAAGGAATAGTAAAAAACTTCTATAACTATTGAAGTTGCTTTTTCAGAAAATTAACATGCGAAATCAGGAAGTTCTTTATTTCTTTATTTCTTCTTTGGTTCAATACCAAATGTCAACAACTGAATGTGCAGCAATGATTTAAATTTTAAACTTTCATTTTCAAACATAAAAGCTTTATATTTTCATGCATGATTATTGAAGTGATTTGAAATTAAACAGTTTTTCATTTTTCGATATTGAATAAAAACTTGAATTATAAATAAGTGTTTCTCAGGATTAATTTTTGTAAAAAAAAATTCCTGCGCTCTCTCTCCTGGAAATTCTTTTCAAAACTCAAGCTTTGCAGAATTTTCTGAACAGTCTTCTCTCTTTACTGAAAACAGGAAAAAAAAAAACAGTTCAATGACAAAATTTCTTAACAAGAATACCTGCCAGTTTGATACGTTTGAGTACAAAAATGAATTAACAATATATCAGAAAGTAGCCAGTTTCGATTTGAGAAGAAAAATTCTTAAAATAAATAAAAAATTTGAAACTTAGACATTTTTTATTCCCGTTTCAATAACTACAAAAAATTAAGGGTAAAAACTGAATGAATATAAATAATTATACGTTAGTTTGAGAATTTTTACAAGTTAAAACAACACAGTGCCATCTATCGGTGACATCTGGTACTAAAAAAGGAATAATCTTGTTGCAATTTCCAACAACACACTATCCTTTAAGACAATTGCTGCGACTTTTTTATTTGATTAAAAATATCAGTACATTTTAGTGTACCCTGTAAAAATATATTTTTGAATTTATCATGTATTCACTGAAAGAAAAATAATTTAATACCTCCTGTAATAAAAGCCCCCGGAGCTTCCGTGAGCCAAGCCACGCATTTAATAGAGACAGCTTTACTTGGCAAATGATAAGTTGAAATGACGGTAGGGTTGTCCGCCAAAGCATCCACTAACTGAAGTTTTCCATTAGACGTGCATACTAAGATATAATTAGATGAAAAAGGATCCCATTGCAATGACGATATGGAATTTCCATGACTACAAGTATCAGATTCCGTTGGAAATATTTTTATATGTTTTTGCGGTTTTTTACCTGAAAAAACAAAGATATTTTTGAGAGAAACAAAAATCAATCAGTCAATAAAAATGCATAAATGCTATTTTCACTGAGCTAAATATCCAGCCATATCTAAGGACTATTCAAAGATAACGCTAACTTTTTTGCTCTTGACTAAAATAATTAAGAATCTTGCCAGTTAGCTATTAACCCTATCAAAGCAAGATACTTGTGTTCATAAAATGTTGAAATAATTGAATGACATCAGTATTCATAAGAAAATTTATTTGTTAACAAATAAATGTAGCTTTTTGCATAATTTATAAAAGTGAAATTTTCATGAAAAAATTTGGATGACAATCTGGGAACTAGGGATTAAAATTATGGCAGTGATGCTGCCATAGCAGCATCACTGCCTTTCCAGAGCTTAAAGTCAAAATGTTTTACTGACATTTCTTTCAAGTACTACATCGTGCACTTGTTTAAAGATGAAAAAAATCTCTATTAAAAAAATGTTGTAAATGATATTACCAAGACTTGTCACAAACTTTAAAAGTAATATAATAGGGGGATTCTATAGTCACACGGAGAGTAGAAAGGAGCATTTGAACATTCAATGAGAAATGCTCAAACGATCACCTGTATCTTTATCGCAATAGTATTCATCTAATTTTTTTCTCACTCATCTCACTTACATTGAATATTTTATTAGAAAGGTTTATGTATGACAATTAGATTTAAACAAGTATATAAGTCTTGCATTTTATTGAAAAGACTGAGTGTGTTTGTATTTATAAGTTAAAAAGAACCATTATTTAAAAAAAGTTAAAAAAATAATTACACATTATTAAAATCTTTTTTAAACTAGTCTATGGGGGCCACTATGATACTTACCTATCATGGATATGTATAATATAAAATATGAAAATAAAATATGTGTAAATTATTTATAAAATGCATCGCCATTCTAAAACAAAATTTATATATTTAAAAATTTTTAACACATACTAATGCTTTATTAATGATTTGCTGATGAACCAATTTCGACAAATTATATAAAACGCCAAACTACTCTAGTAGTATCAAACTGCGTAAAACAAACATCATTATAATTCCAAAAATAATAATCATATTAACTAACAGTTTACTGCATCGGATTAAGCGCGTCATATCCAATTAAAATATATCTTTGAATTGAAATTTGGATGAAATATAGAGTCAGGAAAAATCGAAGAGTGTGGAAAATAGGATTACAAATAACTCGGCAATTAATTATTCGATTGACTTCGTTTTTGATGAAAAGTTTTGTGCTATTTTATTTTCTTTTACATCTACACCTTAAAAGAAAATCGAAAATTTTTATATACCTTTCATTTGAGCGAATATTTCGAGAGTCCGAAAAAATAGTTCCGGATAATCGGAGTTACTGATATTAAACAAGATTCTTTCCAGTATTACATTCTAAGTGCACATCAAATTTCAAGCCTCTATCTCAATTTGTTCGGGAGATAGAGCCGTTTACAGATAAACTGGCAGACAGACACACAGACGGCAATTTTTTTTCTAAAAATATGTTTTTCGGAATCTCCAGTGTCTGAAACGTGTAAATCAGTCAAAATTTTTTTTCAATTTTGAAAACGATTGCAAAAATTACCCTATACTACACATAATGAGTAAGTAAAATGAAAAACTTAACCACTTAACTAATTTGCCTGCACGTCGTACGGGCAAGAAGCGTTTGCTAGATTCATTACTTTAAGTTTTTAAACTCCACTAAATTTTTTAAATACAATTTTATACAATTTAATAACAGAAATGTTTATACTAAATAATTGGAATATTTTAGCTTAAAAAAGTGATATTAATGGTATATTTTCAATTTATTGTTTGTAAAAAAAGAATCAGTTAAGTGGTTCAAGAAAAAATGCTACATAATGTAACTGAGCGCTTCATTTTTCCTATAATCGGCTGTATTGGGCATGTGAGTTCTGGCATAATTATGACCAATGATACTGATATCGTTACACATTCCATTTTCAACCATAAGCAGCATGTCGATATCCGTGAGCAATTCGAGGGGTTCTTTGCTCATTTTGAGCGAAGCTTTCCAGTCGAGGTCTGGGGCTGTGAGAAAATGAGCACAATCTAATTCATAGAACTGCTGACAATAGTTTTATTTTTTATTTTTGAAATATCAGCAAGTAGCGTAACATCTGACTTGACATACAGATCATGATATTCTCTTAGGGTTCAATGTTGAATATTCTCCATATATTTTAGACGTATTCATATTCATCTTCATCTATTGGCTCATCGGTATGAATGAAGATCGGTACCGATCGATACCGAAGGAAGATACATGAAGATCGTTTTTATTAACACTATTTCTAACGGTGTCGAGTGACATCATTTTAAAGTTGATTTTTTTTTATTTTGCTCGTAGTTTTTGAACGTCATAATCATAAAATGTTTTGAATATATTAAAGATGATTTGTAACTGTTTCAATCTAAAAATTACAAATAAAAAAAATATAGATCTAAACCATTTAAAAGATGTCATTTGCTACCGGTAGAAATAATGTTAAACTTTTCAAAGGAGAATAGTCGTAAAATGAGCAAACCCCTTTTCTTATAACAGGACTGCCATAAGCGACTATTTTTTAATCCCTTCTCGCACCGCTTTCATACAGTAAAAAAATGACATACACAGGGTGGTCATCAAAAAACTTTGCCGGTATATGGAGCTCTTGCGACCAGTCCGTTCAAGATCGAGGTGAAATTTCAGATATAGGTATTCAGAGGTATGAGCTCGAGATTCTCTGAACGGCAACAAAATGGCGCTCACGAATACGGTTATAGTTAAAAAAACTCGAAATTTTCCAATGGCAACACCCCTTTTTTTCATCGCAAAATGCTCAGCGCATGCGAAAACCCTAAAGAGCATTGGAACCGTACGTGTATAGTAAGTAACGGACACATTATGCACGCACAAAAGAATGTTCTGCGAATCCCCCCCCCCCCTCCATAAAAAACACGATTGGGGCACAACGAGTAAATTTGCATATGACACAGAGTCAGTACAGTAATCTATGATTACAACACAGATCGGAGAAAACTTTTATTTTGATTACACATTCTCCACATGGGTCCTATCACAGGAACACTGCATGGTGGCGACTGTGGACAATACAGCCGAACGTTACATCGCATGAGGGATGTTTGCAATCTCACGTTTGATAGAATCTTTCAAATCCGGCAAAGTTTGCGGATTGCACATATACACTCTAGATTTTAGATATCCCCAGAACCTGAAATCCACAGGAGTGAGGTCGGGGGATCGCGGAGGCCATTGACGTTACCAGTTAAGGTGAAATGTGCCTCGTCCGCTCATAATATGCAAAGAGGTCGGTCGTTATCTCCATCATATTGGGTAAGAAATTCAGTTTCAAAGTCTATATGTTGTTGTTGGTCTCTCACTTCCAACATCTGGGCGCGCTGGTACCGGTAAAGAAACATGCGGATTACAGAGCGCAGTACCTTTAAGACCATTGATTTGGTATATCAAATACACGAGATGCACCTTTTGTAGTTTGCATGCGTCCTTTGGTCACTATGTGATGCACTTCCATAACAGTATCCTCAGGAACAGTTGGTCATCCGGATCGCAGACTATCACAGATGCAGCCAATTTCTTCGAATTTCATTACTAAATCACGAAGAGCTTTGAAATGCATAGGCCACGTATTTGGCGATGGTTTCGACGGTAAACGCGTCAGGTTTTCGCAGCATTCATCTCGTTTTGATAATAATTTTACGAACTCACCACGAACGAAGTCATTTTGTTGGTATCTGCAAACTCTGACTGAAGAACTAACATTCCCACCCTACTTTTTATCCGTTTTCTACGCTGACTATCTGACAAACGATGTTCCGTGATTGGTATTTTGCCTCTGTCATATTCAAATTTTCTTCGTGCGCCTTGGTCTTCTTTTTTTGGGGCCGTTCGTAGGCTGATTTTTGTGCGAGCATAACACGTCTGTTTATTGCAATAACCATACCGTTCCAACGCTCTTTAGGGTTTTCGCATGCGCTGATCAATTTGCGATGAAAAAAATGGGTGTTGCCATTGGAAAATTTCGAGTTTCTGTAACTATAACAGCAACTGTGAGCGCCATTTTGTTGCCGTTCACAGAATTTCGAGCTCATACCTCTGAAGAGCTATATCTGAAATTTCACCTCAATCGGTTGAACAGATTGGCCACTAGATATTCATATATCGACAAAGTTTTTTCATGACCACCTTGTACTTTGACAACATCTGCAAGAGAAATATACTACAAAATTCATTCTCATAAAACAGCAATGTGAATAGAATATAAAAATAGTTGCCTTCGGCAGTCTTATTATAAGCAAGTTTAAATATATTTTGGAAATATTCCTTAAAGTATGGTGAATTGATTGGATTGAACGCGCTTACAGCAATTGTCATTAAGATACAATAATATCAGATAGATTTTAGTCAGTATATGATAATTTGTATGTCCTTATAATTGTACGATAAATACTTTGCACATCATATTTTAAAGCAAATATCTTTTCGTAAACCTCAGTTACGTATATCAGTCTCATTGTGTTTGAAACAGTGTGACATTATTAAAATTTGCTGTAAATGGTTTTCCCTCATAGATCATTATATAAATGAATTATCTTGTGTGACCTTGTAAATGAATGATAAATACTTTGCATTCAATATTCTACAAAAATCAAGTTTTAGCGCCCCCCCAGAAATTCGTATTAATTACTTTATGTTTATAATAGAGTAACATCATTAAAATACACCATAAACGATTTTTTCCGTTGATCATAATGTAACGGGATTCATTTTTAGTGTCACTGTAAACGAACTATACATTTTACTAGCTTCATATTCTATAGAAAGAAAGTTATAGTACACCTCAAAAATTCATATGAACCCCATTATGTTTGTAATCGTGTAACATCCTTAAATTATACTGAAAACGATTTTTTATCAGAGACCAAAATGTAACAAAATTGTATAGTATCCCTGTAAACGAACTATAAGTACTACACAGTTCATTTTCAATAGCGAAGATGTCCTTGCAAACATCATAATGTATTACAATGCAATCCTTGTATGTTAACCGAAGTTAGGGCACGGGGCAGACAGACAGTTAAACAGAAGTTATAAACACTTTTAAACTATGTTGAAAAGGGTTAAAAATTAAGGAATGTGACCTACATTAATTTTTACGTAAAGAGGATCAGCATCAGCGGAAATATGATTATGTGCTTTTATTGAACTATCTCATCATTAGTTTTCAAATATAGAGAAATTTTTCTTTCTTTTGGTCTAGTCTTCTGTTATTGTTTGTATTTACGAAAGTCGGAGTACGGAACAGATACACAAACCGAAATTATAAACAGCTATAAAATTTGTAGGAAAGCGTCAAAAATTAAAAAATATGACATACATTAGTTTTCAGCCCTCCCCCCTCAAAAAATAAAAAAAAAGGATCAGCGTCAACGAAAATGTGTAAATGTTCTTTTATAGCGTTATCCTATCATTACTTTCAAAATATAGGGTAATTTTCTTCCTATGGTCTAAGGCTTCAGTGATTGTTTCTTTTTTTGATAGAGCACGGTCAGACTAACTGAAGTAAACAAAACAGGACAACTTTAAGTTGGAAAGTGTTAAAAATTACGAAATACGTTCTATATTAACTTTTACATTAAAAGAATCAATATCAACAATAATATGATTATGTTCTTTTATAGCTCTATCCCATCATGTTTCCAAATGTATAGAGAAATTTTTCCAATGGCGTAAGGTTTCTGTTATTGTTTGTATTGGTTTAAAAGAAACTCTTAGAAAGTTACCGAGAAAACGCTATAGAAGTTACTTTTATATCAAGTTCGTTTATTTTATATCCAAAATTTAATTAATTTTTACCACTTACATATTAAATGTTACCGGCACTTTTTCTGTAAAATATATTTAGTTTTTCGAAATTTATGGACAAACGCCTCAAAATTTTTCCTTTATAACTCTATAAATATCTAAGAGAAAGTGCATAAACTCTATAACTCTTTCGGACTGTCTGATTCAAGAAACTAAAATAAAGAGCCAAAAGTAGGTTTTACCATTTGAAAAAAAGAAAGTTAGTACAATATTTAGTATTTAGATGACCCCTATTTCCCAAATTCTATTCATATTCGGAAGTTGAATGGTACCTCAAACATCTCTCTGTAACAATTCGGTATGAAATAGCAAGGGATAGTATGTTTTCTCAATAAAGTTTTGCAGAGGAAAGTATGGCAAAACTGGGTACCTCTGGTTTGCTTTTCTAAGTGACGCTGTCTGATGTATAGCGTTGTCCAAGCTCATTGTCTTCTCCAATCACTTTCTCTACAACAGGCAGGGGAGAAAAATGATTAATCTCAATAAAGAAACGAAATAATTTTTGTTTTTTTTCTGATATTTCGAGTGAGAATTGTGAACTGCTGCTATGATTGATAAATGACTTTTAAACATAATAATTTATTACGTCATAACATATTCTGTTTCATTCAAAATGAAGAATTATGACTCGAAAACTATTGAATTGAATTTTTTGTTTAATATCCAGTTTTACCTCGCATATTACAAATATTCCCATTAAGAGACTTTTCAAAAAAAATTGTTTTCCGGATATATGCATTTTCTATCAGTAAGTGTAACTTTTCCATAAAATAAAAGAAGGATGATTGCTACTTCTTCATTAAAATATGGATTTACCATTGATTTTTGTCTGTAAAACACTTCCCCCATTTTCCCCTACATTCAAATAAAACTAAAATGATGTTATAGAGAAAAAATTAACTAATTGCATTACCTTGAATGTACAGTGATATTGTTCCATCAGCATGACCAAGGACAAATCTATCGGGCGATAAAGGATGCCATTTGAGTTGAGAGATGTTTGATGAAAGTGAAGAAATTTCTTTCAATGGTTGTAAAGTTTCTTCTCTGCTATTTAAAGTGTATTTCCACAGATAAACTGGACCTTTGCCTTCACAATATGCCACACAGTCTTCTTCCAATGGAAACCATGCCATTAGGCTTGGAACGCACATCGTCGATGTTAAAGAGGCAAGAAGAGAGTGTTTTACAATATGCCATATGCAGATTTTGTAATCTGCACTACTGCTTGCAAGTATATCTTTATCTCGAAGATGTAAAGCTATTGATGTAACAGTTTTCTTGTGTTCTGACATAATTGAATGAAGGAAAAATTGGTTGTTTTCCACATTCCACTGTAAAGAGTAAAAAAGAATGCTTCAGTTATTAGAAGTATCTTTAACCCTTTGCGGGGCAGGGCAAATTCATTGCTTAAGTATTGAAATAAATGACTGACACCGGAATTTTAAAACAACTTTATTTGTAAATAAGAAAACGCTATGTTTCACGCGTTCAATAAACCGTAATTTTCTTTAACAAAATTCTGGTGTCAATGTGGCGTTTGGGAATTAAAATTAAGTGGTATCTATGAAACCAGCGCCCCGCAAAGGGTTAATATATCAAAAATTTTTTAAACAAAAAATTCAGACAGAAACTTTATTTTCTATATTTGACGTAATATTAAATTCAAAATTTTTAGGTCTCTAGAACAGTTTGAATTAAATTTCTATCTTTCTCAGAAATTCAGTTACAGTCTTTTAAATATTATTAATTTATAATATAGAATATGGTACTTTAAATTATCTCAAATTACATTTTTATTCTTTCCATTTCATTTAGTCAATAATTTCATTCACTTATTTGATAATAAAAATTACTTTATCAGCAAAAGAACTAGATTTTTTTATTGAAGAAAAAATTAAGGACAAATTCATTGTTGTCCACATTCTACAGTACATAAGACAAAGAAATAAATGCTTTAATTACCAGAAATATTTTTAATATATCAGACAACATAGGAAAAAAAATTCTCTTAGTATTATTTTTCCTCTTTTGGCATTATACTAAATCCTGAATTATTGGATTTCTAGATCAGTTTGAATTCCGTTTCTATCTTGGCTTTGAACTAGTGTTATATATAGTAATTTATAAGATAGAATACGGCATCTTTAATTATACTTTAATTCATAGGTTCCCAAAGTGTGCTCCGCGGAGCCTTTGGGTCTCCGCCCGTACTTTTCAGAGGCTCCGTGTCGTTTTAGGAAAATAAACAAAACATGAAATAAATTAGTATACTGCAAGGGAAAATTTTTCGAATGTAGGAATTTTTGTGTATGTGTGTATCAAGAATAAATACATCACTGTGTTAAAAATACTATAATATCATATAAAAATTTGTATTATACATGTATCCATTTTCTATATAATGTTTTTGGTTTGAGCTACTTTATTTTATATTTATGCATTTAATGTCATTTAAGAAATTCGATTCAAAATAAGCTACAAGAAATAGCATTCTGAATCGCATGCACAACGTGAATCGAAAGCGCAAACATACGAGGGCTATTTTCAAAGTAAGGACCGTTTATGAATTAAAAAAATGAAAGGAAGCATGTTTATTTCTTACATTTTAAAGGCACATTATGCAGCTACTTATCACCATAATCGCTGTATAAATAAAAACATTTATCATAACGTACAGCAGCTTGTTAATTCCATCTGCATAAAATTTTGCCGCCACCCCATTCAACACTGGGATTTTTTAATTCTATTTCACACCACTCTCTCAAAAGAGAATTTTTTAACACTCAATTTGATAACATGTCGAAGACGAATATGCTACAAACTTATTTTTTTAAAATAATGGCGCCAGTGGCTGCCACTAATGACTATTTTTATATTCTACTAACATCATTAATTTTACAATATAAATAGTATAAATATTAATAGCAGCATGTTTCTCCTAGATATGTTATCAAAATGAGTATTAAAAAGTTCTGTTTCGAGTGAGTGGTGCGAAACAGAATTAAAAAATCCCAATGCTGAATAGGGCGGCGGCAAAATTTTATGCAGATGGAATTAACAAGCTGCTGTACGGTATGATAAATGTTTTAATTTATGCGGTAATTGCATTGAGAAGTAGTTGCATAATGTGTCTTTCAAATGTAAGTAATAACAAATGTATCCTTTCAATTGTTTTTTTAATTAAAAACGGCCATTACTTTAAGAATAGTCCTCGTATGTATTGTATTTATAGTTCTTTTTTTAAATATAATTTGAATTTCTGTAATCTGTTTATGTTATTTATATATTTAAATTTTCTATACTATTTTTCATAGTAAA
Organism: Maratus speculifer; assembly: GCA_964019185.1. Lineage (NCBI taxonomy): Eukaryota > Metazoa > Arthropoda > Arachnida > Araneae > Salticidae > Maratus > Maratus speculifer. Next base: position 223,154,545 of record OZ025299.1, on the reverse strand, counting down.
ACAATGTTTGTCGATTGAAACGCCTCTTTTTTTGTAACAGCTTGTGTCATTTAATAAACCCCTCATTAGATTAATTTAATATTTGTATACGTTGTATATATAGTTTTCTTTTACCTTTTTGTAACTTTAATGCATTTGATTTGTTTATTTTATTTTTATTAATTTTTAGCTATTTAAATTTTATATGCTGTTTTACATAATTGTACTTAATTTTTGAAGCAATGCATGTTGCTAATAAAGCATTATTTTAAATCATCTTGTATCACTTAACAACCCTTCTTTATTATTTTGTTTTAATTGGTCTCGACATAGGATAAGATTGTTATTTTATGATGCCCCATTTTACTATCATAAATTAAGTTTTAGCATTTAAAAAATACATATTGGTTCTTTAGATTTGTCATCACACTAACAATAAAATTTGCTCAGTTCCACCACTTTCTTAGACTTTTTGACAGTGAGGAATTGCTTTGATACAAATTTAACCCCATTCATATCCTGTTTTGTTAGTAAAGTTTTTTTACTAGTTGTAGTTTTTTAAACTGAGTAATTTTTAACCGTACATCTATTTTGAATTAAAAACAATGGTGAAAGAATGTTTCTTTCAAGACTATAATTAATTGCTAAATACTTCAAATAAAACATCCAAAGAAAGTGAATTTTGCTTCACATATCAATACAGGTTATAGATTTTGCCGAGCTCACTTAAACACTAAAACAATGATCTGCTTCGAAATGTATTTTTAATCCATTTCACTCCGTTGTCGCCGCTGCGGCGACATCATCTTTCCATGCAAAATTTGTTTTTGGCACCAGTAATAAAGTAAAATAAAAATTGGCTTGGTTAATCAAAGCATTTATGAAATTGTGTACTTGAAGGAAACTTTAAAAAAAGTGCTGACCGAATAAAATTTGACCAAAACTTGTATAATGACGCGGAGTTGCTGGTAGCCCATACTCAAAATGATGCGAAGTGTAAAGGGTTAAAAATAGATCAAAAGAAGAAGTTTAGAAGTGATTAGTTTTCGTTGCATGTTTAGAAGTATTAGAAACCTAAAGAAAAACGAAATAAACCCCAGTAATCCCATGATTTTTATACCAGTGTGTGGGACTAGCGAAACCGTGTTGTATAATTATTCATGGACGACTGGGCCTACGCATTTTCTTTCTTTTTGAGAAGGGGTCTATTGGGATTATCCGAAGTCTCTCTTTGTAAACGAAAACTATACAATTTACCTTTTTTTCTGTCTATATGTGGTTTTCACCATAAATAAGAATAGTTTCACGTAAGCCTCAATGCAATGCATGACCCAGATAGGATTACCATTTTGATCTTTATTTCAGTGTTCATACATCAAATTCCAAAAGAATTTTTTTAATTTTAAAAATAGATGTCATTAGCAACTTAACACTATTGCTCGAGTGTCGGGTACGAACAGTATAATTTTTGCTGTATTTGGCGGATATATCTTGATTATACAAGACAGATATTAGAATAAAAAAAAAGTGATTTTTATTTCCAATTTTTAATTTATTGTATCCAATAATAGTAATATTAAATAAAACTGTTAGGGGATTAAAAAGTAGTAAACTGGATTTTACAATTTTTTTGTATGAATTCACTATTTCCGTACCAAGAAAAGGGCCAAACTGAGAACCTTGGAAAACGTTTGGTTCTTGAAAACTACAGCTTGAAAACTACTGGTTTGGACTCTTTTCCAGCAAATCTTTCTTTGATCCATATTCATAAAAAACATTAGTTTGTAAACCAAAGAGTATAGTGGAGTTAAGGAATCTGATTAGGAATTCTTCCCAAAAATGGCTTCGCAAGCTGAAAAGTTTGGGGACCACTGCTTTAATCCATTCATTTTCGTTAAACCAGTAATACATTTACTTGGTAATTTTTTAAATATTTACTTTAATTATAAAATAAATAAATTTTTTTAATTGAAGGAAAGACTGGTTTTTCTCTGCATTCTTTGTATAAAGAGTGAAAAAACAAATAAACAAACAAAAACAAACAAAAACAAACAAAAAACGAACTAAAACAAAACAAAAACAAAAAAGAGGCTTTAATTCTCAAAATTACTTTTAAATATCTGAAAACGACGAAACAAAAAGTTCTTAATACTAAATTTTGAATTTTCAGTTTTTTTATATCAGTTTGAATTTTTTTCTATCAGTCTTAGAACATGAGTTATATGCAATTAAATATTAGTACTTTTTAAATAGAGTACGGCGTTTTACCATACTTCTATCCATTCTATTTCATTTAGCCAATAATTTGGTTTATTTATTTAATAAAATTAAAAACATTACTTTAATTGTAAAAGAAACTGTTTTTATTCCTTTCGGTATTTTTCGGGAAACAATCCATATACAAGGCGTAAGGAAAACCAGTTTTACTATATTTATAACGAGGGAATTATTTGAAGTGAATAAATTAAGATGCTTATGAAAATTTACTTAACTTGGGATATAAATAAGTCTGCTTTATTTAAAGTTGAGAGCTGACAAATAATTTATCATGCTCTTTATAGCTAGCGTAGAAAGTTGTTCATTAACGTTGTCTTAAATTTAGATGAGCGAAAATCAACATGATTTAGTTTAGTCATTTTCGTATTACTCCAAAGAATTCAAGACTAAAAATCTTACTAAGGTATCTTTTATAAGCAAACAAGAAATTTAAAGAGAAGAATTCAACTTAAAACTAATAAAAAATGTATGTTTTTTAATAATTTACTACTAATAATTACTTTAATGGGTATCTTTTGTATCTAACAGAAGAAGATCCTTAAATTTCATTTAAACCTTTATGTCGAAATAATTTAATGATACCTAATAAGTATTATTTTAAAGATTAAAATAAAAAAATAAATTATAAATTATAAATAGATTCATTGGCAAAAATTAAGTAAAAGGACGGTATATATGCTTTAATAAGGAGCAGAGCATAATGGTAGAAGGTGCTAATTTGGACTGGGGTTGTAACATGGACAAAACAATTTATTACATTATACTGTGCTGTGATGTGTCAAAGGTTTCGTCTGTGTTTATATTTTGGATAATCAGTGCCCTTTTTAGTGCTCAATAATAACTGTCTTTCGGCGTAAAAAGTTGTAGTTTGCTCGAAAAGTTTGAAAAGAGAAGTTTATGTTTACATGGAATTTAATCAAGCATGTGAGGTTCCTCTTTATTTCTCATTTAAGGGGGCTCAGGAGTTGAAAACTTTTCAAAAAATCGAATATTTTATTATGATCTAGTTTGATTATTCAATTAATTCTTAACTCAATGCAAAAAACCGCATAAAAATATTTGCATTTTTAACGGAGTTATAAGCATTTATGTATCAACACTTTCATAGCCGCGCCCATATAATTTCAAATTGAAGTCGCGTTTTCTCAAAACTTGATTTTTGACGACTAACACCAAGATTAAAAAAAAAAAACTATTTGATGGAATGGCTTAAATTTTTTATTGCATGCATATAATATCATTATCTAGAGAATGAATTAATATATTTTAGATAGTTTAATATTTTGAGTATTTTTATGAAAAAAAAGTTGTATTTTTTAGGGTTTTTTTCAATTTTTAAGTTTGAGAGTTTTTTTAATAATGTTTCTTTTGAGTGATTGTTATATCCTTAATTCATTCTATAGAGTAAAGTTTCCTGGTCATTTTAAAGCAAAAATTAGGTTCTTAAGTCAATTCAACGTTAAGCTATATTGGTGTTGGTGATATAACATATCGAAAATTGTGTTATATAAATTTTGCTATATTTCTTATTATATTACATGGAAGTACTTCATTTTATAATTTTATAAGACTAAAAACATACCTTTAAAATATCAGAAAGTTTAAATTAATTACACTGAATACTTCTGTTTTTATATGGACTCGAAGTGAGAGCTCTGTTTACATGTTTTTCCGTATCGATCATCCCCTGAGCCCCCTTAAACTGTAATAGTGATAATATCTATCTTTGATATCATGAATTAGTTTTTGAATTTAATAACCAATTTCCAAGATGTTTAGCGATGGTCGATATTATCATCCGTTTTTTAAAAACATGTTTTAGAGTGATTTTAAAAATGGATATTTTTTCAAATTCTTTTTTGCTTTAAAATACAAAAACTTTGTCAATGTTTAATCTTTATCTGTGCAAAATAATAGGTAATAAAGCCATTCTATACGATTTTTCTATCTTAAATGATCCATTTGAATATACAGTTTTTTCGTGCAATTACAATAAATGCGCAGAAATCCAAAGAATCCAAACATATTTGATTACGATACACTAAAAATAAAGACGACATCATCCTAAGTAGCCAAAAGAATAACTGTCTAAGCCATTTCTATTTTATGATGCAGTTCTGTTGTTTAGGTGAATTCTAAATGTCACATTATATCTTCGAATAACTGACTATAATTGATTGGACACATGCAATTTTTTATTATTATCGTTCTCTAACGATCGTTTTTCTTAGCTTGTATCTATTTTGTTACTTGGTCTTCACTGTCAGAAAAATTCGTCAATATACACTAAGTTATCGTTATTTTTTCACAAATAACTTCTGTTTTCCCAAAAGACGTATTTGTTCTGTGAGTTCATTCCGAAAGTCGAAAAATGAGGAAACGTTTCCGTTTATATCTAGCACGCATGCGCATTGGGTCTGTTAGTAATAAATTTGAATTTATTTTTTAAATGAAAAACAAAAATATTCTATCGATTAAAATGTCTAATTTAGTTTTAAAAGACAAAAATGTTTTCGAATTTAAAAATAAATAACAATTACTTTCTTTATTCGTTCAAAAATTCTCACAATCTGTTATTCAAAGTTGGATAAGTTGAATAAAGTTCAATATACTAAGTTATTTCTATGATAAATATTCGCATATAAAATATACTTTAAGTGCATTTTAATTAAAAAATAAAATGCAAAAAAAATTGATATTATTAAAAAAAATCTTATCGAATAAAAATAAAACATCCATGTTTTTTCTCTAACAATCTACGTAATATATTTAAAATTCACATTTTTATACTATATTAATATTAAAGTAAAAAAAACCCATCCACAGTTTCATTAAAGATGAAGTCTTTCCGAGATTAACTGCAAAATTAAAAGCTTTTTAACGAAATACACCAAACCACACCCATATGAAATGAACACTTCTATTTAAAGCAAAATCTTCACAAGCAATCCTGGCGCCGTGGATGCGCGTTGGTCTTGTAATCCTGGGGTCCTTGGTTCGATCCCCACCTCTTCCGCATTGATTTTTCCAAACTTTTTTCAAGTGACGGATATTTTTCCTCTTTTGACGGAGAAAAAAATAAACGGAAAGTCGTCAATATACAGACAATTTCTGGCAGCAGTGCTGCCAGTACATTTTCTGTAAAAAGACGGAAATTTTTTTGAGAGTGTTGTAGAAGTTATAGGGATGACCGTTTTGTATTGAGAATAACCTTGTAAAAAAGAAATTTTCTTTTCGGCTATGCAATGATGTAGGTCTAGCTTTACTCTATTAATAATTACAAAAATTATATAACACATAATCGCATTTAATATGCATAAAACTTCTATTATTTACTTTTAAATAATAGAAGACATCGCATGACTCTCGCGGTTAACAATGTATGAGCATCAAAAGACTTTTCAGTGTGGCCTCGGTCACGAAGTTGCTTTGCAAGTCATTCATTAAACAATTTAAGTTCTTGATAAAAACAATAACGTTTATTTAACAGCCAAAAAAACAAGCGCAGGGAAGCAACTGAACTAAATCATCGACTTCAATTAACTTTAATGCAGAAATAAAACCCAAAAGTGGAGGAAAAAGAAACTGCTCCACTTTACAATTTGACTCACGTCAATTTGCTCAGTCACAAACTCAATTTTAAGAGTTTCTAAGTCACTAAGGCTAAATCTATGTTCTAGAAAAAATATATGTGCAGAAAGTCAAAATGGAAAGTGATGAATTTTAAATGTACGAAGACTCTATACGGAAACTTTATTTGGAATATAGAACTACTTCTTGCCAATATTGCAATCAAACAACATTGCTCCAATTTCCCTATCGATATCATTATTTACGAAAATGGAAAGACCTAACACAAGACGAAAGTAATAGCTCGTATAGCTGGCTTTAGAAGTGTGAGACAGGATTAACTGAAAACGATATTCTGTCAGATAAATGCTCACTAATTATAGCTACCAAGCAACCCCAATAACAAAACCAATTATCGCATGTTCACAAAAATACAAGTGATACCCCATTTCCATTGAGACATTTCCCACTTAAACCACGTGGAACTGAAAGTCAAACAAGAAAGGATTCTCATTCACGCTTATAAGCTAGCTGGAAAGACAACACGCACGCATTCACGGATATTTTCATGTATAAGGTATGACCACATGAAAAAGAGACTTTAGCTGAAGTTCGAGTACGTAAGTATCAAATAGCAATGTGTTAATGTGTTTGCGGCTCTATGGCCTTTTGGTATTCTCTGTTACACATGCACACTTAACGGCTTCGCAGCAATATCTTCATTTTAAGGGAGTGTCCGTAGTTGATTGCAGGATGGATTCCTCCAGCTCCTTAAAATATTTCGATGAGAGTCTTGCCACATCTTCCTTACAGCCCTAATCTATCCCGTGTGACTCGCTTGTCTCCGATCCCTCAAAAATCTCTCTTAAAGGTCAGAGATTCGCCTGTGAGAAGTACGTGCAAGACACAGTGAAAGACTGGATCCTTCAGCAACATACGCGTTTCTACACTGAAGCCATCCACTCCTTTCCTTACTCGCTAGGATCAGTGTTACAATGTCCATGGTAATTATATATAAGTCAACTGTTCTACAGGCACTGTACTTATAATATTATTATTAAAATTTCTTCACATATAATTGTAGTCTTCTTTTCATTTGGGTAACCCTTATAGAAAACTCTGCCACAACATAATCTGACATTTTCGGAATATAATGTATTAACAATGTTCATCAACGCTATTAGTAAAATCCAATACGAATTATTATTATTTTTTTTGCATATGTATTTGAGAACAGAGTATTGGAAGGATCTGGAATTGAGTTTTACGACGGTCTTTCCCAGACGTAAAGACGATACAGAATGGAACCCATAATTAAAAAAGATTACCTAAACATATAGTACACACATTTTTTTTTTAATTTCTTTTCTAATAAAAATATGTGAAAAAAATTTAACTAGCCTCATATAACATAAAAAGAAATTCCACTTGAGAAAGTGTACATACATTTAGTATATGTAAAATAATGAATACAATGGAACATTTTGAGAGTAATTTAAAAGAACGCAGAATAAACAAATTTACAAAACAGTTTTTATTTCTCTCAGGCTATTTGTTTTGGGATAGAATGTTTTAAAGTCTGAGGTCTATTTTCCTTTTTTAAACTGCTTTTATTAAACAATAAAGTCTCTGACACTAATTTTAACATTTATTTCAAAGAATAATGAGATGCCAATAAAAGCAAATATGGGCGAGCATTTTGAAATAAATGCTTTTTCAAATAGCTACACTGTCAGCGAATCCGATTAAAATAATATATTCTCGCATTTTTGGGCCAAATTTTGCTTTCGGATTTAATGGCATGCATTTATTAAGCCAGTTAAGAAGTAATTATATTCCTAGATAGCTTGTTAGCATAAAAGTATTGTTGTTTACAATAGCCAAAAAATCGTTGTTGAACTTAAATTGTTAACAATTTCACTGTGAGATGAATGATATGTTTTTAAATTTATAATCTGAGAATAAGATAACAAAGATTACATAAACTAGTCTCGTTTATTTAAAAAGGGAAGGAACTAAAATAAATGGAAAAAATATATATTGCACATTAAGGAGAGATATTTTAAAAAGAGAAAAATCGAGAGAAATAATTAAAGTTAAAAAGGGAATGTGTAGTTAATAATAGAATAACCATTAGTTAAAGCGTGAAAAAGTTTTATTAACAAAAGAAAAATCATGCATTGTGTACTAATTAGGGTATATTGTTTTACTTGTATTTTTATTATAAAGTTCGTATTGGATAAATTTGAAGCATTGTTTTTGTACACATTAATAAAAGTTCTATACATTTTATGATTATATTTTACTTGGTGAATTTACATTTTTTGCAAAATCCTTTTTCCATATATAGGGTGATTCAAAAAGATTGAAATGCACATTAGTGTTTTACCTGAGTGAGATAGGTAGCGAATGTAAATTGCAAAACTGATCAAAATAAAGCAGGAAATAAGAGATTATGCTAATAAAATAAAATTATTTTAATTAATTTTCAGAAAGTTACACTTTTTCAATTTTTGCATGACTACGCGCGATAAAATTGATCTATTTGAATTTTTTTTCTATTGCGATAATAAAATCACTAAAACCTGCAAAATTGTATCTTTAAAATCAATTGAATTATGAAAAAAGAAAAAAAAAAACTCACTTACGAGAATACTAATTTTTCATACCACTCTGAAGGTAATCTATCATTAAAAATAGGGACTATTCCCACATTGATTATGGCGTTTTTGATATTAAAAAAATAAATAAAAGGTTAAATTTGCATTAAAAACACATCAAAATATGCTGTTCCATATTGATAAATCCTGCAAAAGGACAAATGCAGTTTTAAACTTAGAGACAAAAAAGAAATTTATAAAGAATTTTTGATGTGTCCTTTTCATCTCCAATGCATTACTAAGTTCCTCTAATCATACTTCTGTAGCTATTTTCGAGTTATTCACCAATAATACTATTTTAAGCATCGATTATATTTTATTGAAGGTAAACCGCCTCGCTTAGAGTCCGTGTTTTATTATCTGTTGTACTATTTCATAGAATTACATAATATGATATATGGCAACCATTCACAATGGTCGATTTCAATTAAGGCATAGCCCATGACTGTAAAAAATCTGTGATTCTACAGTTGTAAAGTAGCAGAAATCTGTATACCGTAAAATGGGGTGAATAGGAACGAAACTTCCCGGTCATACAAATAAATTCATTATAAATATATGTGATGATATTTTTAGTTGCCAATTTTTTTTATAAGAAGGTAATAACATTAAGAATTGGGAAATTCAGTTTTGACATGTTTGCACCACTATTAGGATATATAAAAAAACTTCAAGAGGATCCTCAAAAACCTCATTTTTTCAACGTCTTCAAAACTTTGTATGTAACTACAGTATTTTTCGTATTCTAAATCTAAGAGTGGAGATTTTTAATAAAGGATAGACCTGTAAACGATATGCTGTATTAAATTCTACTTGTTTTTTAAGCTACATAATGAAAAAATGAAAAATGGCTTGTAACATCAGAGGTTTAAGATTTACGGGGTGAATCGGAACACGTTTTCTCTCATTGTATATTTTTCTATACAGTGATAGTTTCATGTAATATATGAAAATATATGTATGAATATGTATTGTAACAATAATTTGTTTGTTCTAATTACTTGAAGATTTTAAAGGTGCCAAGAAATTACTTGGTTAAACAAAAAAGTCAACACCAAATCCAACAGACATGGAAGACACAATAAAAGAATTTAAAAATAGCAAATTAGTTACAAAAATTGCACAGAATTATCCTCTGACAACCACAACATTACACAAACATCTCAAAATGAAAAACTAATAAAAAAAGAGGGATGCAAACAGTACTAAGGGCTGGGTATGGGAGCGTATTATTAGATCGCATTAATACATGCAGCGATCGGGGCTACTCAATAGATTCACTTACCCAATGACTACTAGTAAAGGATAACACAGAACTGGGCTGAATTTGTATTAAATTTTACTTCTGCAATTCGAATATAATTTCTTAAAATAAATTTAAATTTTTCTAGATTTCAAAGTTGTTTTCTAATTTTTAAAGAGGTATATCTTTACTTGTATATAAAATAAAGGCTTGGTTTCACAGTAACTATATGTTCCTATTCCTCCCTTATCATTGTTATCTGTTTTTAGTAACCCTATTAAAGTTTGAGTCGGAATAAATAAAGATTGTAAAATTTGTTCCGATTCACCCCTATCCGCGGGGTGAATCGGAACACCATTAAAAAAATAAATAATATATATATAAACAGTAAAAATGTTTCGTTTTTGCTTAAAAAGTATAGAACAAAACAAGACCGAAATTTCTAGTAGAAAAATAAAAAAATAAAAAAATCATTTGTTGTTTTTTTTAACGTTAAAGTTGAAGAGTGTTCCGATTCACCCCATTTTACGGTACTTACTAAAATTTTATCTCTACACTGTAAAGAAAACATGTAAATCTACAAAACTAGTTTTTGTAAAGCTACAGAAATCTGTAGCGTTGCAAAAGAATCTATTAAAATTACAGTCATCTTACTAAGATTTTATTTGTAACATGAGTTACAGTTACAAAAAAAGATCAAGGCATCACAATTTCCTAAAAAAATCTTAGTAACTAAGAGATTTTCTGATTTAAAGTGAAAATCTGTATTGGTTATATGAATATTTGTTATTGCCGTTACATAAAAAATTCAAGGAATCTCAGTTTCCTAGAAAAAATTTAGTATCATTACAGATTTTTTTACAGTGTTTAATTTTAAACATACAGATGTCCAGTCTTTTGTAATGATCTTGTAGGAGAAAAGTAAAAATTTTCTAATTAATCCTTTTGTCTAGAGGGGTCATATAAAAATTGAAAGTGTTACTTTTGGAAAATTAATTTAATGAGTATTTAATTAACTTAGCCTTATTAACCACTGATTTTGAACCCTCTTGCAATTTACATTGCCTACACTGTAAAACAAATCTGTAATGTTACTAAACATTTTCTAGAAACCTGGGATTCCAAGAACTTTCTACATAATTGTAAAAAGAAAAAGCCATGTAACAGATACAGATTTGTGCTAAAAATAAAAGTCTCCGTAAGGTTACTAAGAATATTTTAGGAAGCTGAGAAGCCCAGAATTTTTTATGTAACAGCAACCCCTGTTACAAATAAAATTTTAGTAAGATAACTGTAATTTTAATACATTCTTTTGTAAAGTTACAGATTTCTGCATCTTTACAAAAATTAGTTTTGTAGATTTACATATTTTCTTATACAGGACACAGATAAAACATTTGTAAACATATAAAACACACGTAACGGATTTCAGTAAATTTACATCTGCAAGATTACAGATATTTTTTACAGTGTACATATTGCCAGAAGTTACAAAAATAAAACGTATTGCATTATTTTTGTGACATCCTGCATTGTTAAAGGTTTTACCTATATTTGCTGCAACTTTTCATTTAAATTGCTATTAAAAGGTTTTAAAGTTTTCACGAAATGTAATTTAGCATTGTAATCAAATAATCCAATAAAAATTTTAAAACTTTCCCATGAGCCTGTCATATCGCAAAGCATTTTAGAAATTGATCCATACTAATATTATAAATGGGAAAGTGTGTCTGTTTGTCCGTCATTCACGGCAAAACGGAGCGACGAATTGCCTTTTTTAAAAATCCATACTAATAGTATAAATGGGAAAGTGTGTATGTGTGTCTGTTTGTCCGTCTTTCACGGCAAAACGGAGTGATGAATTGACATGATTTTTAAGACGAGATATTTGAAAGGATCGTTAGTGACATAGGCTACTTTTTGTCTCTTTCTAACCGCCCCACTTCCCTATAATGGGGGGTGAAAGTTTGTATGGAGCAGGTAGAAAGCTAAAGTGCTACTCATGGACTCCGATAGATGGCGCTGATGGTTTCTGAAACAAGATAACGTTGTGTGCTCTCAGTAATCCGTACAATAAAAAGGAGTGAAATAGAATGGGACAGTTGGTTTTTCTCTTTATGTTTCATTCTAATTTATTTTGTGCTCATTGGATATATATTTTTCTTTATCAAGATCTTAATTTCTCCCCACTTATATGTTTTCTGAGTATTTTTAAGAAGAATCAAATAATTATTGTTTTATTAGCTAATGCAGTTTATTCTACAGTTTATTATATAGCTATATGTAAATATTGATTAAAACAAAACGTAATTTCAATTGATAACCGTGATATATAGTGCAATATGTGAAAATTACTGATGTTAAGAACATTATTACTAGATCAATATCTTAATGCTCATAATGTAGTATTGTGCGGTATATAAGGTAAGTATATCTAATGCATGTCAATGTCAGCGATTTATGGTCCAAAGCATTAAAATTATGAAAGGCAAGAAAAATATTACTTGCATCCAACATTTGATTGCAGTATATTAATTACTTAATGTTCTTATTTAAGCATTGTATGTAAATTAGTTTCAATATTGTCTTAAATACCTTTCAATGTAAAAATGTTAATTTGGCTGCAAAAAGGCCTTAAAAATTATTAACTGGAATATCATATTGTAAATAATAACAATGTACGTTCGGTGGTATTGTTAATGTATGTCAAAATGGGAATGAGTCTGAATCACCCCCCCTCCCGGAATTCTCCTAAAAGTTTAAGGGGGCTCAGGGGTTGAAAACTTTTCAAAAAATCGATTTTTTATGATATAATTTGATTATTCATTTAATTCTTAACTCAAGCAAAAAACCGCATAAAAATATTTGCATTTTTAACGGAGTTATAAGAATTTATGTATCAACACTTTCATAGCCGCATCCATATAATTTCAACTTTAAGTCGCGTTTTCTCAAAACTTGATTTTTCATGACTAACACCAAGATTTAAAAAAAAACTATTTGATGGAATTGCTTAATTTTTTTGCATGCGTATAACATCATTATCTAGATTATGAATTAATATATTTTAGATAGTTTAATATTTTGTGTATTTTTAATGGAAAAATGTTGTATTTTTTAGGGTTTTTTTAAATTTTCAACTTTGAGAGATTTTTTAATACTGTTTTTATTAAGTGATAGTTATATTCTTAATTCATAATCTATATTATGATGTTATGTGCATGCAAAAACAAAAAATTAAGCTATTCCATCAAATAGTTTTTTTTTAAATTTTGGTGTTAGTCGTCAAAAATCAAGTTTTGAGAAAACACGACTTAAAGTTGAAATTATATGGATGCGGCTATGTAAGTATTGATACATAATTGCTTATAACTCCGTTAAAAATGCTAATATTTTTATGCGGTTTTTTGCATTGAGTTAAGAATTAATTGTATAATCAAACTAGATCATAAAAAAATCGATTTTTTGAAAAGTTTTCAACCCCTGAGCCCCCTTAAAGCGAAAGCTGAGTCTTTTAAGGAATAAGACAATCGCTTTGGTTTTTGATATAGTTTTGCTTCGTGAATTGGTTTTGTTGTGTTTGGTTTAAGATAAATATATATAAAAATAATAAGTAAAATTTTTTTTCCACTTATCCCTCAATAATTCTATGAGTTTTTAGAAGGTCTATTACATAGTTTGTTGTATTTAACGCGAGCGAAGCCGCGATCAAAAGCTACTTAGTATATAATTGCATTAGGTTCAAATGGTTATTTGAACTATACATATTTTTTAATTAATTTTTGAAACAAAAGAAGAATTCTTTAACATAAATTGATTTTTAGAAGCTTCCTTTATGCAAATACAATCGTATAGCTCCTTTTGGCAAGTAGTTCTTGAGTTCTGTTAAAAAACTACCCTAATTGAAATTTGTTTTGCAACGATTACAAATGAATGTAATTTTAGGCGTTCCAAACTTTAAAACTTAATAATTTCTGAAATATTTTATCAGTTGATTTCCTGTTTGGTATCCAAGATAAATTCAACTTAAAATTCCAATGATTATATTTTATAAGTTTACCAAACATTACATCTTTTAAATTTTAGTTTTATTAATGTTATTATATGATTGATAATGGGAATTTTCCACCAGGGGTAAAACACCTATGCCAGATTTCGTAAGTGTCCTGGGTGGATAATCAAGTCCTCAAGCCAAAAATGAGGTCAAAGTTATGAGTTTGTAAAAAAAAAAAAAAAAAATCAGCGTTTTGTAGAATTTTCTTATGAAGACAGGAATTCCTTATTGGCTGAAGCCGCCAATGCTCTTCCATCTGAGCCATCCCGGACACGAACACCGGAGGACTATTTCACCCAATTAACCTCAACAATCACTTGGAAGAGCATTGGCGGCTTCAGCCAATACATCCCTTGTTAAAATCCTGCCCCGGAATTTTTCCACCCAAAATGGAAAATTTACATCTGTTATAATTAATTTACCGATAATCGTGTTTAAAATTAATCTAATGTAATTTCGTAGCAGCGATTTTCTGCAGTTCCATACATTGACCTTCGATTTATTCTGTTGGGCTGATCCAGAGTAACAGACCAGATTAAGTGATCGTTGAGGTTAATTGGGGGAAATAGTCCTCCAGTGTTCCTGTCCGGGATGGCTCAGTTGGAAGAGCATTGGCGACTTCAGCCAATACAACCCTGGTTTGAATCTTGGCCCAGACTTTTTTCACCCAAAATAGTAAATTTACATCTGTTATTATTATCTTAGTTAGAAATTATACAAGCTAGTTCATTTTTAATAGTTTTATTTGAAATGGCAAGTCCGTTACTTGTCATGTCTGTTGCCATGTGTGTAAGCGATCAAATGTAAGCTGCTAAGTAAGTTTACTAAATAGTTTTAGAAGGTATTTAAATTATTATCTAAGTTAGAAATTATACGTCTAGTTCATTTCTAATAGTTTTATTTGAAATGTCAAATCCGTTACCATGAAATGTAAGCGAATGGTGAAAATGGCCCGTATATGCCTTTTATCGTTCAGCGGACCCAATCTATTGGGATTTTCAAAGATGTTGCTTCAAATGCATTTGTTAGAAAATTCGTAAACGGATTATTTTACTTTATTTTAGACCGATACATAATACCAATTTTTAGGTAGCATTCATTACAAAAAGTAAAAAGCTACCTATTGCAGCCGTGCGTCCGGAGGAAAGCACTTCCGGAAAATTTTGGTATATTTTCACCGATCATGACCCCCAGACCCCAAAACCACCCTCCGTTCAAATGTTGACATATATATATATATATATATATATATATATATATATATATATATATATATATATATATATATATATATATATATATATATATATATATATATATATATATATATATATATACTAGGGGCGATCAAATGAAAAGGTACGAAACGCCCTAATTACCAAACCGATTGAAATTTGAATATGCTGCTTTGGAATAAAGTAGTGAGATATCAAGAGATGCGATTGGAGTATCCAGAGTAGCTGTGAACATGCGTAGGCGCTTGTGCATAAAGGGGGAGAGAAGCAAACAGCAAGTGAGTTCCGTCCAATTGACGCGGCAGTGCCTGTGAGGACATCATGGCTTTCCCATTGCAAAATCCGATGATTAAAGTGCAGCGAGGTGGCTGATCAAAGTCTGACGCAGTGAGAAATCTGATAACACCTCGCTGATTTTTAATCATTGGATTTTGCAATGGGAAAGTCGTGATGGCCTCACAGGCACTGCCGCGTCAATTGGACGGAACTTGCTGTCTACTTCTCTCCCCCTTCATGCACAAGCGCCTACGCATGTTCACAACTACGGTGGATACTCTAATTGCATCTATCGATGTCTCACTACTTTATTCCAAAGCGGCATATTCAAATTTCAACCGGTTTGGTAGTTCGGGCGTTTTGTACCTTTTCATTTGATCGCCCCTAGTATATATATATATATATCGGATTTTTGTCATGCTGTAACTATCGTATTTATGAACCGATTTGAATGAAACTTGGTATGAACATAGTACATACAAATGCCTCAAACGTGTTCGGTGGCCAGTACTATCCGCCATCTTGTTTCAAAATGGCGGCCATTTAATTTTTTTTAATTTAAAATTAAAAAATTAAATGTGAAAAAATTAAAAGTTTAAAAATATTTTTCCTTTTTGTGTTAAATCTTAAAACAAAGATTTCAAAACACTTTATATTTTGTCTATATCTTAAAAAATGACTGAGTTATAGCATTTTGAATTTCTAATGTATCTGACATTTTCAAACGATCTGATTTTTGTCACGTGATAACACGCATTATTTATGAACCGATTTGGATGTAACTTGGTGTGTATATAGTGCATACTGAGGCCTAGACCGAGTTCGTTAGCCAGTTCCATCCACCATCTTGTTTCAAAATGGCGGTCATTTAAATTAAAAAAAATTAAATTCAAAATTAAGTACAAAAAAATGAGAAGTTGAAAAAGATTTTTCTTTTATACATTTGACCTTCATACAAAAATTCCAGAGCATTTTTTCCCCTCTGTATCTCAAAAAATGGCTGAGTTATAGCACTTTTAATTTCTAGTGTTGCTCACATTTTGAAATGGTCTGATTTCGTCACGTGATAACACGCGTACTTATAAATCGACTTGGATGTAATTTGGTGTGTACATAGTACATATCGATGCCTGGACCGAGTTCGTTGGTCAGTTCCATCCGCCATCTTGTTTCAAAATGGTGGAAGATTAAATTAAAAAAATTTAAATTTTAAAATTAGGTACATAAAGTAAGAAATAAAAAAAACCTCTTTCGTGTGTTTGACTTTGTTATAAAGATTCCAGTGCATTTTTTGTTACATCTATATCTTGAAAAATGGCTGCGTTATAGCACTTTCAATTTCCAATGTGGTTGACATTTTTATACGGTCTTGTACCTCTGAAATTTGTCACAAGATAATACGCATATTTATAAACTGATTTGGATATAACTCTGTGTGTACATATTACATACCAATGTCTTGACCGAGTTCATTGACCTACTTCATCCGCCATCTTGTTTCAAAATGGAGACCATTTAAGTTTGTCAAAAAAAATTTAAATGTATAATGATGTACAAACAAAAAATTAGAAATTGAAAAAAATTTCTTTCTGAAGTGTTTGATCTTAATACATGAATTCCGGAGTATTTTTTGTTTTGTTTTTAACGTAAAAAAACGCCTGGGATACAGCAGTTTGAATTTCTAATGTGAGTGACATTAAAAAAAAAATCAAGTTGTTACGATAACACATGTATATATTAATCGATGTCGATGTGAGCGTGCATGTGCACATGAATTAAGATTTCGACTAAGCTCATTGGTTTGTTTTATCCATCATGTAGTTTTAAAATGGCACGCACTTCATGATATTGTGGAATTTGGCGTCCTTATAAATTGCTTAAAATAAAACCAGCTTGAATAAAAGATGAATAATTACTAAAAATTCATATTAATATTCAGTATTGACAAAAACTAGTAATCAATATTACATAATCGGGTTCCACTAATTTGAGCTTCGTATGTTTGAATAATATAACTTAATTTAAAATAAATAAATAAATAAATAAGGTATATGAAAGCTAGCTCTTTCTCCCGGTACTGCTGGAAGGACTTTTTTAAAATGAATTTTAATTTTTTAAATAATTTAAGTAATAATAAAAAATAGATTTTCTTGCTGTTGTTAAATACAAAACTTTGAATATAATTCTTTTTTTACAACAATAATGTTTTAGAAAATTTTTCGAAATTGCCACACATTCTTTATTTTTTAATGCGCTAATACTTTTAAAAAGAACTCTTTAGTGAGAAACAAGAGAAAAATAAACAACAACAACAACAAAAATAATTAGTATTTAAAGTGACTTTTTATGCTTTCTTTATTTTATTCATTTCATGTAATGTGTTTTTAAAAGATTAATATATTTTTTATAACGCATTTATCAATGAAATAATAATAATTACAATAGTATTGTAATAATAATAAAATCTTTGAAGTAATAGTACGCAATTTACTTTTAATAAGACAAAGCTTCTGGCATATGAAGGAAACAAATGCAAAATGATTGTCGGTAAATATGCCCACTTTCATGATTTGTCCTTTTCTAAATTATTGTAAGTAAAAAAAAAAAAAAAAATTCTTCATTAATATTTCTAATAAAATTGCAAACTTTTCAAAGTGTGTATTTTGGATTACAAGTTTTAACAAAGATAAAAGTAATTTTAAATAAAGACATGAAATTTCCTACAGGGAATAAGATGTAAGATAAGGGAAATATCTGTAAAATGATGACAGAGAAATTTAATTGAACTTGCATTTAATCGAGAACTAGTGTAAGTTTACAGAATGTCTGGCTTTTGTTTCTGTATTTTTACCGAAAATTTTAACAGTGTAACAACAAAGTGAATAATAATAATAATAATGATTATTATTATTATTATTATTTATAATAATAATATATTTATTATAATTAATAAATTTTTATCGCAAATAATAATAATAATATTTGCGATAACTCTGTAAAATAAAATGCACGAAATGATCTATTGCTATAACACATGAATATATGTATCTTGTAAAACATTTCTGTTCATTTGTGTAAGAATAGCTGGCATATTTAAACCTTTGAGGAGAAAAGCATTTCTATTTGTAAAATGCTGAAATGACTGAATGACACCAGAATTTAAAAACAAATTTATTTCTAAATGGGTGAAAGCTTTTCTTTAAGTACTTAATAAATTTAAAATTGCAATTAAAAACAATTATGTTAATGGGGTATTTTGCAATAAAAATTAAGTGTGACATCTTTTATCCCATCACCCTTCAATGGGTTAAGGTTATTCAAAAGTTTCTCTAAGAAATTCCAGAAATTTTCGTTGCTGTTAGTGGGTTTTTCTACTTTTTTCTTTGCTTTTAGCTGGTTTTTCTATGTTTTTTTGTTGTTTACAAGGAATTTCAACTACATATAAATCAATTTTAGAAAAATTCCCAAAGTAGAGTGCAAACAAAATATTACAACCAGGAAAAATATATTAAATGTTTGATGCAATATGCTCATTTAGATGAAACAACTTTTTACTTCGCATGGTTTAATGATACCAAAAAGTGTTTTTTGCATAATTTAATAAATTAACCATATAAGACAATCATATAAAAACGTCGTTCAAATGCCGTAAAAAATAGAAAGATATCGGTAACACAATGAGTTGAATTTTAGTTGTTTTCTAAAAATAGCTGAATGCTAAGAATTTTTCTAAATATTTTCGCTATTTCTTTTTTCACTTAAAGTTTTTCACTTAACTGCCCATAGAAAAATCGCCAGAAAATGCCCTTTCCAACAAAAATTGAAATTTTCCAACACTAGGAAGACGGCTATTTTGACCGCTATCAAATGAATCTCTTTCTATTCTAACCAGAAATTTCTTTAAAAAATAAGTTTCTTTAAAATGCAAATAAATAAAAATTAAGTAAAAAATCAAGCTATATTAAATAAAAATTCTAGTACGAAATTTTTTTACTAAACCTGAGTAAAATTTCCCGTCCTTCTAATTTTAAGTAGAAGAATCAGTTCTAAAATTACGCAATCACTTAAATTAACCTTTTGCACTAAAGAGATGATTCTCGTTGAGCACTACTGTCCAGCACAAATGGGTGCTCTAAATGATCTGGATTTCAGTATTTTGTGCTAATTTCTTCGCCTTGTGTAGTGACCGAATAATCTGTGATAAAATATGGTAAAATAAACCGTATGATATTACTGGCGTCCAAAGCATTTGGCGTTCCGATTCACGAGGGGCACCTGACAGCACTATTGGTGAGTGAGAGTGACCTCTCGAGTGCAACGGGTTAAATACCTTAACTCCTTTGTTGAAAGTCAAGTAGTAAAAAATGACAATTTGTGGAAATTAGCAACGTACTTTTAGAGAGAAATTTAAATTCAGTTCACTACATCATAAATGTATTTCTGAATTTTCACGATATTCAAATGAATTTTCGATACAAGTTTTCCTACATACTTGAGTACTAAATTATGCAAAAAATATTTTGTCAACGTTCAAGCAGAACAGTTAAAAATTATTTCATATAAATTCTCATACGGTGTGTCCCACCGAATTCGGACCTTGATTTCGTACCGTAATTGGGAAGGAAACGAATCCATAAGAACGAAACAGATATAATAAGAAAGTTTATATACAAATACATATTTGTCAAGGAGTTACTGACTCCCTGCCTCACTTGAGCAGGAAAAAAATGTTTAAAAAAAGAGGGGGGGGGGGTGAAACGTACCTTACCGAAATAAATCCACTACTGATAATATCCAATATATACACCATGCTGATATATGACATGAAATATACGATGCGGAATACCATTTACCAATCTCTGGAAGACAGTAGCATCAATATTATCTAAAGCTCGAATGATAACAGCCTTCAGTTCTACCGCAGACTGGAACTGTCTGCCATTGGGATTTAAAGCTCTACTGAGGATGCGCTGCGAATTTTCTTGGAGATTGAGATGAAGGTACATGACAAGTCACTCCATGATATGCCCCTATGTATATAAAAAACATTCCTATGACAATTTTGCAAAGGTTATGGGTCGTTTTTCTGTTCGAAAATCCGACTTAGTACAACAATTCCCTCTACAAATAGCAGCAAATGGGTTCTAGCATTTTTTGGCAATCGTTCGCCTACTTGCGTTCTGAGAGAAAAGCCAGGTTTAGTTTACCCACATAGACGCAGCCTCGGTACACCATTAATAATCCTCTATCTACCAGCCCATGTTAAAAGGTACTCACCAGTAAAGAAGAGTCGATGGGGTAAAATACCATCAAACTTGGAAGGACACGTGGCATTTTCTTACATTCTCAGATGATAAACAAATTAATTTGGATGGCTGAAACAGCCTTGCTTTCTATTTGCATGTTATGAAGAAAGGAGATGAAATTTTCTCCAAAAAAAACAAAAACAAAGTGAAGGCTTATTAATAGTGCTGGGGGGCTTCGGCTACTAAAATGGTAAAATTAATCTGGTTTTCCTCTCAGAGAGCATGTAGGCTACCGATTACCAAGAATTGCTAGAAACACATTTATTGTCAATTGTAGAGAGAATTAGTAGCCTAGGTTGGATTTTCCGACCGAAAAACGCTACCATAACCTTTGCAAAATCCTCCTAGGAATGTTTTTTAGATAACTGGGGATATGTCATGGAATGGTGTGCTATGTATCTTTATCTTAATATTGATGCTATTGTCTTCCAGGGACGGATAAATGGTATTCCACATCGTACATTCCAAGTCATATATAAGATTGACGGATATATTGGCTATTAACAGTAGTGGCTTTATTTCGTTGGGACACATTTCCCCCCTCTTTTTTTATACATTAAATTTTTTCCTTAGCAATCCGAACAGTGAGTGAGTTACTCCTTTTAAATATGTATATCTATATAGACATTCTTAATCAATTTGTTTCGTTCTCATGTGTTTCTTTCATGTCCTATTAACGGTGGTTTTATATCAGTGGGACACACTGTATATCATGAAATATTTAATACACCCTTTTCGCACTTGTGATAATGTTTTACTGTAATTTGTCAATTCCTCCTGAAAGTGGAGGTAAGTGTGGTCAAATCCCTTCGTTTTATTAACAAAAATGTAAAAATTTCTTTAATATTTTACAGGAAACTTTATATTTACAAGTATTTACCTGCTATTTTTACACATATGTACGATGTCCACATAGTCATGTAATAGCGACAAATCATTTCCATTATTTTATTTTACAAGGTGATAGCAAATACCATTTTTTAAAAATTCAATTTGTTATTATTCCCCTAACTGCTTTGATGATTAAACCTCTGCTGAAAAATATGACGTTAAATGTGTTCTTTATATTCTTGAAGTTACAGACGAATTCCTTAACTATTTCTTTAGGTATTCAACAAAACATCTATAAACAAATCTTTTGGAATTTCTACCATATAATACATGTTGATTACTGCTTAAAGAAAAAAGGTATTGGTGTAAGCAAATACCCACAATTTGTCACAAAAATACATATTTATGTTAACACATTATGATAATATGCAAAAAAAACCCCAACAATAAACCAATGTGACAAGAAAAATGACTACCAGTGTTTACAATTTAATGATTAGTATGTTCAAAGAGTCGCCATTGGCTACGAGACACATATGAATTCATGAAACTGCTTCTGCATGCAAATTCATTATCATGTAGAATTTGTCACACTATTGCAAGTATCTGTAATGCTACAATGTACATATAGCAGAGTTGCGAAACGTGAATGAATCGTCAACAATATGCTAGTGAATAGGAATGTGTTAGAACCACAGCGCATTGATTTCGGACAGTATAAGGTTATACAGGCGATACTTTATCAATCGCTTTAACCCACATTCCGTTTTGTACTAATTAAATAATACCGTACTACCTTATAATAAGAAAGTTTTGTTCTATCTCATTCCGATTTAATTTTTAATGACTATCCTCTAAAAACTGATCCTAGAATTATTGCAAGATTTTGCATCAGATCTGATTTATTCACTTATTTGTAAACTATTGACGGAATGCTTCACAAGCTGTTAATAAATAGGTATTTAAGTTAGATAAAAATATTTAGGTTACGATTATTCTATTTCGAAAACGCTTAACTTTCCTATGTAGCTGGAATTTCTTTATTGAAAAAAGATCAAAATTACCGAAAATATATCGCATATCAAAAATACATACACTCTCAAAAAAACTTCCGTCTTTTCACAGAAAATGCACTGGCAGCACTGCTGCCAGAAATTGTCTGTATATTGACGATTTTCTGTTTATTTTTTTCTCTGTCAAAAGAGGAAAAATATCCGTCACTTGAAAAAAGTTTGGAAAAAATCAATGCGGAAGAGGCGGGTATCGAACCAAGGACCCCAGGATTACCAGACCAACGCTAATCCACGGCGCTACGGCTGCTCATGATGATTGTGCGTTAAAATAGAACTCTTCATTTCATATGGTGTGGGTTGGTGTATTTCGTTAAAAAGATTTTAATTATGCAATTAATCTCGGAAAGATTTCATCTTTAATGAAACTGTGGCTGGGTTTTTTTTACGTTTAGTATTAATATAGTATAAAAATGTGAATTTTAAATATATTACGTAGAATGTTAGAGAAAAAACATGGATGTTCTATTTGTGAGAATTTTTGAACGAATAAAGAAAGTAATTGTTATTTATTTTTAAATTCGAAAACATTTTTGTCTTTTAAAACTAAATTAGACATTTTAATCAATAGAATATTTTTGTTTTTCATTTTAAAAATAAATTCGAACTTATTACTAACAGACCCAATGCGCATGCGTGCTGGATAGAAACGGAAACTTTTCCTCATTTTTCGACGCTCGGAATGAACTCACAGAACAAATACGTTTTCTGGGAGAACAGAAATTATTTGTGAAAAAATAACAATAACTTAGTGTATATTGACGAATTTTTCTGACAGTGTAATATAAACTTTAAAAAGCTCACCATTTTACTTAAAAATAATAAAATAGCTGTCACAAATTAAAAGTGTACATTTTATTTAAATTTTTTTAGTAATGTCGGTCTGCAATTCAGGCAGCCATCGTTAGAGAATATTTTAACATTAATTATTGTTCTATTCATGCAAATACGTCATTTCGTTGAAATGGAAGAGTCAATAATTATTAGGCTAGTTGGAAGTAGTCTTGGATTGATCTTATGTAAAAAAATATTTTACTGCGCAATATAAGTTCAATCCAAGGCATTGTTACTACTATTTTCAATTTCCCGATAAGATAAGTTCAATCCAAAGCACTGCTACTGTTTCTTCCAACAACCTTAATAATAAATGATTCTCCCATTTCAAGTGAATTTATAAATGAATAGAACAGCATTAACTATAAAAATATTCTCTGGCGATGGCCGCGGGAATTACGAGCCGAAAGTACCAAGAAACTTTAAATAAAAAATATATTTTTAACTTGTAACATCTATTTTATTATTTTTGTAGTCTTAAGTAAGATGGGAAGCTTTTACAAGTTCATTTTGTATATTTAATGAGTGAAGCAAGGTGGAACATTTCATTTCGCGTAATGTTTTTATTTATTTATACTGTACATTTTTGTTTAATTTACTTGTTTTTTCGAAAAAAGAGGGGAGAGAGGAAGCTATTTAAGTATTTGTACATAGCTGCCAACATCTTACGCTTGTTTATGCCACAAAAAAATTATAGTAAATTTTATCTTTTTAAATCGCCGTAATCCACCGATTAAATATGGCAGAAAGTTCTGTTAATTTTTTCAGGTCTAAAAAAAAAACGGAAGAGTTAGTAACTATGTTCATACCCAAATGAGTTTAGTCAATCTAAAATATTAGGACAGGGCATGTTTTCTATAATATTTATACAAGGCTTTCCGGAAGCTTTTTCAGATTACTGTACATTTTCAGCAAAGAAAGTGTTTTGTTTTTCCCTGAAATGTTATCAAATGGAAAAGATAGTATGAGAAAATATTATTTAAAACCGTGGTATACGTTTAATACATTGCTTTTAAATCAAAGAGCTTTCCGAAATTCAAATGATTTTAATTTCGCAGTACAACTTCAAACATAAATAAATATATATTTTTTCCAGTTCAGTTGTTTAATTAATCCGTAACATTCCATGATATTGCTGAATTTATTTTTAAGGTATAAAAATAAAACAGAAATAAACATTTTCTTGCAATAAATATTATTGTTCTATTAATTGATTGAATCTATTTTTATGACTCAACTGAACTTCGTAAAGGATTATTGTTATTATTACTGGCTCATTTTTTTAAATCAAGCAGCATAATTGTAGGCTGTGTTAATGAAATATTTCTTTAATAAAGTAATTGATTAAAATTTTATTGTTTATTTAATTACGATTAGAAGTCAACAGCAAATTGCTACTAAACTGAATTCAATAAATTAATTAAAATGACAAATAATAAAATAATTTAATTGTATCCTGCAATTAAATCAATCGCAGTTAAAAATTGCAAGTTGAAGCGTGATATAAATCAATTAGAATTTAACTTTAATGGTGTTAAACCTAGTAACAAAATTCAAGATCTGTAAAATTTCCAAGTTTTTGTTGTGTGTTTAATTCTCACAAACATACAAATATAAGATATGTAAAGTTTTAAATTGCTTGAAGTTTGTTTTTCTTTTTATTATACTGCATAAACAATAGAAAAAACTATTTAAATTACTCTTTTGATTCCAGCATTTTAAGTTTAACAAGTTGGAAATTGCACGTGAACGTAGCAAATGAGGTGCGTTCGTACGATAACGAAGTTTTAAAAATATTCAGATCTTGCTGATATAGTAGAGCGTACTCCGGATACAGTATAGTAGTCGAAATCTTTACGTTTCTGTAAATATGCAGGAAGTAATTTTTATTACACCTCAGCAACGTATATCTTATTCATAAAATGTGAAATACTTGAATATAATTAAAACACGTACCGAACCATGTTTCCCCGTATAGCATTATATAGTGGAATACTTTTGTGCGGTCCTGTAATTTAATAATAAAAATTCTTTGCATCACAGATTGTACAGACTGCATATTTTAGTATATATTTCATAGATTCATGCCAATTCTATTATGTTCGAATGAGTGTAACATCATTCAAATGCATTTGAAACTTTTTCCCCATTGACCGTAATGTAACGGAATCCTTTTGATTGTCCCTGTAATTGATCTATGCATCCGATTTTCATAACATATGAAATGACTCGACAAAATTACGCAATAATTATATGTTTTAAATTTCAAACGATTAAAATGCATTTAAAACTTTTTTCCCTATTGACCGTAATGCAACAGAATCCTTTTGAATGTCCCTGTAATTAATCTATCCATCCGATTTTCATAAAATTTGAAATGACTCGACAAAATTATGTTATAATTATGTGTTTTAAATTTCAAACGATTCGGTTGGGTAGTTTTTGCGTTGTTATATGCGGACAGACGGACGGACAGACAGACAGACAGACGGACAGACAGACAGACGGACGGACTGAGCGACAACAATAGGTGCTACGTATTTACATAATTACGAACGCACCTAAAAAACTACTCTGGTTATCTTATTACTTTCTTTTATCTTTCTATCTTTACAAGAAAAAAGTATTCGATTCATGAAAATTTTCGAATTCCGGTTTTTGACGAAATTACACGCTTTATTGGTCAGATATTCCCAAAAACATGTTTTTACAAAATGTCTGCTTGTCTGTCTGTATGCATGTGACATAAATTTTGTGGGCGCAGTATCTGAAGAACTAATGCACGGAATTTGATAAAAAATTACTTTCAGGTAGTCCCTTACATAAATTGATGCTGTTTAGTTTTTGGTGCAAATTCAACAACAGGTGGCGCTGGTATACCGCATTTCTTATGATTTAGGCGACAACTCTCTCTCAATAACTAATGACCGGATTTCCATCAAATTTCAAATTCCGTTAGTTCTTGGCATGAATTAATGTTGTTAACATTTTGGTGTAAATCGCTCAATAGGTGGCTCTGCTATGCGGAATTTTTCACAATTATCGCAATAACTCTACCTCCAGAATTAGTGCAAGGATTTTCATTAAACTTTAGATTCACTAAATCCGTGATTTAAACTAGTTTTGTGTACATTTTGGTGTCAGTCACTCAACAGGTGGAGCTTCTATGCGAATTTTTTATGATTCCTACAATAGCTCTATAACAAAATCTAATTCAGGAATTTTCATCAAACGTCTGATTCAGGTACAGCTTGATAAATGTTATTGCTGTTTATGTGTTGGTATACATCGCCCAACAGGTGGCCCTTTTATTTTGTAATTTTCCCGATATCCACAATAGTCCTTTATCAAGAACTAATGCACGGAATTTCATACTTTTAGAATCCTCACGATGAGAATAAATTGTCAGTTAATTTTGTCACTGTGGTAGCAAATTTTGAAGTAATAACATGCATGAGATAGGAGAAAGTTTTAGGATTGCCACATCCGACTAGTTTTTAATTTGAAGTAATAATAGATAGTCACTCTCAATTTCTCCACCCCCCACTGCGCTACACACAGACAATGTTCGTCTATCGCCATCTTACCTTCAAGTTAAAATTAAAATAAAAACATAGACAACAGTTGGCATTGAAGGTAGTTTAGCTTTCTCTCTTTCGCCAACTCGCCAACCTGGTATTGAAAATGGAATGTTTTCTACAAAAGCTTCCCGGAACCCCATATGAAACATTTGTAGGAACATACAACACATTTCAACGTAGAATTTTTCTATGGGAAACTGATGTCACAACCCATTTACTAATGTCAGATACAGGTCATCCCATTTTAATCCCAATTGTTATTTTTGTTCATAATTTTAACAATACGAAAGTATTTTAACGGAAATTTTAACAGACTTATATTTCTTTATGAGAAACACGATGATATCTTTAATTCGTCCCATTGTGGCTTGCAAGCGAATGGTCACTTTGTAACACCAACGTGAAATAACTATGACAGATTTTTGAGTCATTTGTACCTCTTCAAATAATAGGGTATATCGAAATAATAATGGGATATACAGTGATCCATTTTCCACGTCACTGCTATGTGGAGAGTAAAAACTGTATTTGGGTCAAGACGCTTTCAATTTTGGTCACATTTGAGTCACGAAGCTATTAAGATAAATATTTAATGAATTACCGAATTTTATTATGATTAATTTAATATGATAATTAGTTTCAAATGTAAAAATTTTATTGCATATTTTATTGCTATTAATCACAAATAAAAAGAAATAAAATGTTTGCAGAACAATGCTATTGGTGTTTGAATATAACAGGACGATGGTAAAATATAAGTTAAAATGACATAATATAGAGAACGATCATACAATACGGGTCAAAATGATATTTTTAGGATAAAAAAATATAAACAAGTTCCAAATAAAGTTTAAAATAATGACCAGTTAATATGTCTATATAGCATAAGTTTGATATAACATGTATAAATATACATTATTCTATGTAATAGGAGTGTATTAATTAATTCTATTGCCATATGAATGTAAGTTAGCGCGGTTTTTCTTAATTAAATGAATACGAAAAGAAAGCTTATGAGGAGTTTTTTGAATGTGGTGAAATATATTTTGTCTTTTATTGTATGCTATATTAGAAGCAATTATTTTAGGAAATGCACTTTTTATATCCACCATTAGCAATATTGGGTTTGTTTCACAGTTTAATTACACTCGGGTAGAATAATTAGTTTCGTTAATGAAAATAATAAGTTTTGCTCGGATAACTTTTTGAAAAACTGTGATTAAATTACAAAAATAATAAAAGGACTTAAGGAATAGGTAAATGCCAGATTATAATAAACGAAATAATATTAATAAGGGATGTCATCATTGTAAAAAAAAAAAAAAACTTTTTTTTTTCTTTACGTTTATCCTAGTTATGGGGTTATTTAGTCAAAATTGAAGTGAATTTGCATTTGTGGTTTAAGAAAATAACAATAGATCATTTTATTAATCTTATTATTAAATGAATATGGTACTCTTCATTTTACGAAAAATTGCGAAAGCATCAATTATCAAATTATTTGCTAAAAGTGTTTTTAGATTTTTGTAGTATGTTTTGTCTAAGTTTCATATAAATTATTGGAATATAAGGTCAGATAAATTCTTGGTCGGATCTGATAATTAAAACATGCGAGAAAGGCTTTTTTCTGCATCGATTTTTATTTAAATGATTCATATATGGAACCTTTAAATTCATTTTAAAGGTACTTTTATTTTCACAGTATAGCTCTATAATCAAAGTGCTAAAATTTAAGCATATATTTTTTCAAATGACTCAATTTTTTCGCGAGATGACCCTGATGACAATTTTATAAATTTAACCTTTCACACTAACGTGTGCTACATCCGGCACATACTCAAAAACTATCATTCTCTTTATGTCCCATGAATTTGGCCGATATCAATATGGAAACAGCAAGAAAAGTTCAAAAAATGGAATAACGCTTATTTCGCTCTTGTCAGATGCCTGTATTTGACAAAAAATTAGAATTTGTTCTTCGGAAACGGAAAAAAAATCGTCACTTTTGTTATTTTTACTGAAAACTTAAAAATATTAATATAAAGAAAGTTGCAGAGTGATAAGAAGATAAAATTAATTAATTTAAGCTCTTTTAATTTCAAAATATAGCAATAAAATATTAAATAACCCTAATTGTGTATAGTATAGAGTACATGTCATAAAATGTCAAAGTTTAGGTGAAAATTAATTTTTTTTTTTACTATTTTCCCCATTATTAGACTGATATATAGATTTCAAATAACTTTTTTCGTAAAAATTGTGTAAATACGTAGCATCTGTAGTTGATGTTAAATCTGTCCGTCTGTCCGCAAGTAACAACACAAAAACTACCCAACCGAACCGTTTGAAATTTATTAGGTGTGTTCCTAATTATGTAAATACGTAGCACCTACATTTGACGTTCAATCCGTCCATCTGTCCGTATATAACAAGGCAAAAACTACCCAACCGAATCGTTTGAAATTTAAAATATATAATTATTACATAATTTTGTCGAGTCTTTTCAAATTTTATGAACATCGGATGCATTCAATTACATTGACAATCAAAAAGATTCTGATACATTATGGTCAATGGGAAAAAAAGTTTCAAGTGTATTGTAATGGTGTTACACTCTTTCGAACATAATAAAATTGATAGGCATGTATGAAATACATACGATAATATACATTCCGTACAATCTGTGGTGCAAAGAATATTTGTTATTGATATACAGGGCCACACAAAACTATTCCATTACATAATTATTTGTTTGATGAGCGTTTTAACCGTATTAAACTATTTAAAATTTTATGAAAGTGATATAGGTTACTGATGGTAAACTGCAATTTATTTCCTGCATAATCGAAAGCTGATATTGTTTACAAGGACACACAAAATATTTCGGCTACTATATGGTATCTGAAATACTGCATGCTATTACACTAAGATCTAAATACTTTTAGGTGCGTTCGTAATTACAGTGAAACCTCCAAATAAGGGACACTCCGAATAAGGGACACCTCTATTTAAGGGACGAAAGTTGCGGTCCCATAGGTGTCCCTTATTTGGAGGTTTCACTGTATATAAATAAGTAGTACCTATAGTCATCGTTCAGTCTGTCTGTCTGCATATACCAGGTCAAAACTTACCCAACCAAATCTGCTGAGATTTAAAATATATGGTAGTTGCATAATTTTGTCGAATCATTTCAAATTTTATGAAAATAAAATGTGTAGTTTAATTACAGGGTATTGACCGCATTACATTACGGTCAATACGAGAAAATAGTTTAAAATACATTCTAATGATGCTACACTCTGTCGAATATAATAGGATTGAGATGAATCTATGAAGTATGTACAAAAATATAAATTCTGTACAATCTATGAGACAAAAAATATTTATTATTAATTTACAGGGCCACAAAAAAATATTCCACTACATAATCGTATACGGGGAAACATTGTTTGTGGCGTGTTTTAATTATATTAAATTATTTTACAATTTTTAAATTGATGTATGATGCTGAGGTTTAATACAAGTTACTTTCTGTATAATTAAAAGCAGATAGCATTTACAGGAACACACAAAAGATTTCGATCACTATATTGTATCCGAGGTACTGTATAATGCAACAGCAATATCTGAATAATTATAAGTTTCGTTATAGTACGAACGCACTTCATTTGTTACGTTTCACGTGCAAGCTTGTTGTACAAGCAAAAGTTTTAATGGGCAAGATGAAACTGTTTCTTTAATGTTTTCATGAAAACCTTCTTCGTCTCTCAGGGTCCCGCTTATGGAAATGAAATTTTTGAAAATGTCTTGCTGTACCAGTTATTATTAAGCAACAGTCAACAGCCACTCTTACTGCCTTTTTTTAATGCTTAAATCTTACGAATAAATAAGACAAGAAATATTTTTCAGAAATATTGATATTTAAAAATAAAAACCTTTACAAGTCCTTAAAATTAACAGTTTAGGAATTAGATATTGATCAAGAAGGAGCACGCTATATATCCATTTTAGTTAATAGGAACTTGTCGGGAGGAGGTAATATTATAAAAAGGATCATATGATACATTTTTGCAATTCAAGCTATATCTCTGAAACCAGAATTTGCACGTGTGCTTATTTTTGAGCACCACTATTTCCGAAAAATAATCTTCGCTTTTTTTTAACGTAAAATCTTGCGATTAAACAGAACGAATTTTTTTTCAGAAATATTGATATTTAAATCTAAAAATCCTTTACGAATTCGGAAAATTAACGGTTTAGGAATTATCTATTGATAAACGATAAAAAGCGATGTTCTATACATCAGATTTATTAATTTTAATATCTATTTCAGAAATCCTACGATTTTATGATTGTTTCATGCTGTAATGAAAGATATTATCCAATCTCTTCTGTTTAAGCTGAATTATTTTTATTTTATTTATTACTAGCTGACCCGCCCGGCGTTGCCCGGGTCCGTTATAATAATGTTAAACGAACTTGAAATTTTTATGATTTTATCTTCAACTCAAAATATGTGTTAATACACTGTTAAGAATTTGACCCTTTTGCTGCATCGTCACTCCACCGCTTTTATAGAAAATGATTACTTCAGCCTATTTTGGAGCATTGTCATAGGTCAAAAGAGATATATTCTATAAAAGCGGGGGATTGATGATACAGCAAAAGGGTCCAATTTTTCACAGTGTACATTATATTAAATACGTGCCCCCTGACTGTGTCAAAAATTGGTTTTTAAAAAAAACTAATATTTAGCTGCAAAAATACCTAAAATGACTGCAATGGGAAACGCAGGAGGGAATATGTGTCCAACGATTTCGTGTTGATATTTATCCTTAAAATTACTGTTAAGTGACTTAATTAAATACTTTTTTCACATAGATATCCCAAGTGAAATATTTTGAATTTCAAACTAATTATATATCACTCTTAAATCTGACTATACCGTGAATGAAATCGATTCTCGATGATTCGCTAAAAGGTTAGTATATAATATTATAAATTCAGAGCCATTTTACAAAAATAGGTGTATATTTTTTATCAAACATGCGTAATGTTTATTCTATGAACAAAATCCTAACCGTAACCTAATTGTATCGGAATCATAACTTGTCTGTAACTTAGCTGTATCTTAACAGTAACCTAACTGCAAGTTAAATATACCATAAATGTAACTTGGCCGTCACCTAATCATAACCTACCCATAATCTAACCACAACCTAACCGCAACTTAACCTTAACCTAACTGTAACTTAACCATGACCTAACTGTAACCTAACTGGAAAATAAAATAACAAAAGGGTCACCGGAACGTAATTGCAACCTAACTGTTATCTAACCGTAACCAAGTTCTAATTTAACATTAACTATAAACGAAATATTTTAACTATCTCGCGCTAAGTACTAAGTTTCACTTTCCACCGCTACGGAGCGCATTATGTTTTGTAGAACATCCGAATTTTAGGTTCGGATTGGATTCATGTTCATGGAAATTATTTTGTCTTCTTCGGATACGGTTATGATTGTTTGGAATATTTGTGTTCAGTTTAGATTCGGTTGAATTCAGATTTCGTGGGGTTTTTTTCCCCCTTCAAATGGGATTTTTAAGTTCGGGTCGGGTTGTACTTATATGGAAATTATTTTACCTAGTTCCAATGAGGTTATACTTCACTGAAATATTTTTGTTAGGTTCAGATTAAGTTTGGTTCAAATTTCGGGATTTTTTTTTCTTTTATTTATAAATTTTTTGGTTTGGAATGGGGATTATGTCCATGGAAATTATATTGTCTTATTCGTATCCGGTTATAGTTATTTGGACTATTTTCGTCGGATTCAGATTTGGTTCGATTCAGATTTCAGGTATTTTTTTTAAATTGATTTTTAAGGTTCTGGTTGGATTCATGTCCAGGGAAATTATTTTGTCTTGCTTGGATCGGGTTTTGGTTCTTTGGAATATTTTTTTCGGGTTCAGATGTCGTTCAATTCAGATTTCGACTTTTTAATGGAATTTTAAGGTTCAGGTTTGGTTGCGCATCAACGGAAATTATTCTGCATTGTTCGAATAAGGATATGCTTCTCTGGAATATTTTTTTCAGATTCAGATTTAGTTCATTTTTTAGGTTCGGATTGGGTTCATGTTCATGGAAATTTTTTTGTCTTGTTCAGGTCCGGGTATGGTTCTGTGGAATATTTTTGTCGATTCAAATTTCAGGTATTTTTTTCAAATGGAATTTTAAGTTCCGATCGGTTTCATGTCTACGAAAATTATTTTCTCTTATTCGAATCCGGTTATGGTTCTTTCGAATATTTTGATCGGATTCAGATGTAGTTTGCATAAAACTTCAGGCTTTTTTTCAAATGGAATTTTTTAGGTTCGAGTCAGGTTTATGTCATGGAAGTTTTTTTGACTTGCTCTTATCAGGTTATAGTTCTTTGGAATATTTTTATCGATTTCAGGTTTCGTTCTGGTCATTTTTTGTGTTTTTTCAGAGAAAAATTTTAGGTTCGGGTCGGGTTGCATATACACGAACATTATTTTTCTTTGATCGAATTGGGGTATGCTTCATTTGAATATTTTTGTGGGATTCAGATTTGATTCGGGTCAAATATCAAATCCATAGTTTTTTTTTTCAAATGGAATTTTTAGGTTCGGGTCGCGTTTATGCTCATGAAATTTTTGTCTTGCTTGGATCGGAGTATAGTCTGTTTTTTTCTGGTTGGGTTCGGGTTATGTGTTAATACGCCTAAACATTATGTTTTGCTACTATTCTTTTAGTGACTATTTTTTATATATAATTTATTTTGCTATTTGATAATTTATTACTGTGTATGAATCGTCTGCCTATTCGAACAATTGTACGTCAAAGAGCCATTTCATTTTTGTTTTAAAAACAAATTAAAGTCTTAATAAAATTTTAACTTAAATAAATGCATTCAAATTTAATCAATGATTTAAAAAAACTGCTAAAAAAGCCTCATATATACATATACATATATTAACTGCAACATAGCCAACCACAAATACATTCTAATGTACGAAGTACCAACGATCTGACGTAATAGCTATGTTCAAAAATCCTAAGTTAAACTGACATTTTGCCAGTCTATGAATTTTAAAGGTCTTTGGGAAAAAAACAGTCACTTTTGAAATGTCAAAATCTCAAATTGGTTTCTTTTATAGAGTAAAAAGAAATTAATAGAGTGGAGGTATTATCTCTGGAGATGATGCTTAAGATGTAACCCTACATTAAGTCCAATTAAGTACCAACAAAAGCACGTGCTTTGACACGCCTATCAATGGACAGTATTCTCGTGACGTCACAGTGGGAATCATGTGGGTAAAAAAGCG